>CM040128.1:219735642-220167452 GCA_022559845.1 Amorphophallus konjac | reverse complement strand
GGATGTCAAGGGGACGTCGTCTTCTTCTTCCGCCGTCACCACATTGGCGGTCAGGACGGGGGCCTTATCATCCCACTGGTGGTAGACCCGGGGTTTTTTTCCCTTAGTCATCATCAGGAGCTCCCTTGCTTCTTCTGTTCTGCGAGTATTCGGCCCCAGCCGTGCGGCCAATTTGGCCAACTCGCGGGGGTCTTCGGGAAGCCCCCCATATCGGTTGGATATACCAGCCATGTTGCAGGTGAAGACATGCATCCTTCTCCTTTGTCGATGGATCCTTTTAGCTTTATGCGGGAAGGTCAGCCTCTCGAACACAGAAGCCCTTCTTGTTTCTTCCCGCTTGGGGATGGCTTCATCGGCTTCGATCTCGAAGCCGTTATCATATCCATTGTCGTCGACTGACGACACCATCATTTTTTCCCCTACACCTTCTTCATCTGCCATTGACGGGCAGTAGTCTTCACTGGCGGAGGCTGCTTGCATCAGTCACTGTTGCCCAAGCGTGGGGATGCCTAACCCTCGAAAAATAGTTCCTGACCAGACAGGTCATCTCTTCTTGACCCCGCTCTTGATGTAACAAGGGGGATAGTTGCCGACCTCCCACAGGAGGGGTATAAGCTAGCCAAGCTCTGTCGGCAGGTTGTTGGAATCTTCGTCCCACAGCTGGGACGTTGGCTTGACGGGCGCAGGCCCGAAAACTTTCGCGGCGCGGGAGGATCCGCAACCACTTCTTCCTCTTTAGGGGCCAGGCCCCTTCCTCTCTTTCCTTCCCCTCCATCGTGAGCAAGATGGCAGGGGACGGGTGTAGCTTGGTGAACAGGTTGGACCCTCTTGGGAACCCACACCTGCTTAAATTTCTTTGGCCTGGGGGCCAATTTTCCTCGATCGTAATGGCCGGCTTCTTCTCTTTCCGCCCTCCTTCCCGCGAGGGCTTGATACGAGTTGCGGACGGGGATGGAAGGGACAACCCGATCCGGAACTATCCGCGTGCTGCGTCTGTTGAGGAAAACGCGCATGCCACCAACCATCATAGACTTGCCAGATTGGGAGAGGGTTCCGGTAACCATAGTAGTACTCCTCCGGATCTGCCTGCGCTGACGTCCTCCGGGGTTTTTGTTGACAGCATTGGGGCGGGCTCCATGAATAGCATGGTGCACCAGGCAGTTGGCGACCGAGGTTGGACTCTTGAGCGAGTCATGGCAGCATCGAGCCTTCAGAGGCTCCACGTTCTTTATAGTTCCCTCGATAGGCTCCAAGGGTTTTACTTCTATCATATCCACAAAGGTCAACCCCAAGAAGTTGGGGAAGCTAACAGCGGTAGGGAAGCTGCCGAACTCCATAGGCACTGCCAGGTACCCTTGCGCATGATCGGCAATAATCGAAGGACCGAAGCCGATGCCAGTCAATTCAGTTGTCATCATCATTCGCCTGCAAAGACAGACAAACCAGCGATCAGCAGCCTTTGAGAGGGCCTCGAAGCCCAAATATCTCGGCAAAGAGATGAAAGGTGACACTGGTCCCACCGGGCGTGCCAGACTGTTTGCGATCGTTTATTTTATGATCTACCTGGGGATATCTTGTTAGGTAGGTCCCTGACTGTTTGGGACGGGATTTCGATTCTGTTTGTTGGTTTATTTCACGTGTCGATCAATCAATTAACTGACTGGCAATTAACTGACTGATTGACTACGCGGGCATGCCAGTCACGTACGTGACAAGTTTATTATGCGCTCAATCTGACCCGTGTCGGGCGAGAGAGAGGTTCGGTCGGGACCAGCAGTTCGCCATACCATAAAGGCTATGGCATTAATTACATCCCCCGCGAGGAGGGAAAACCTTTGATTAATTGTCGAGATAGTGGGCTGTCAAGGCCGGAATAAAAGATGCAATGTTATGAACATGACAAGATCACGTGAGATGCATCTATCTATCATGCAAGAGAGGCATGGTTTATTAAATTGATGACCCTTGGTATAGGGAGGAGGACGTAGGTCCGAAGACCACCATCGCGCGTAGCGGAGACTTCCGATCGGACATAACCCGGCCTTCCGTCAACGCCGTTTGATATACCCGAGGGTCTATGCAAACATGCATGCATGATGCTCATGACTATGCTAAGCATGACAATATAGTTATGAAAATGAACAGAGCTCAATCACATTTATTAATCCCTGCCAAAAGGGGGAAAAGGTAACACAAGCATGATAACGAAAGCAAAGTGCTGACGGACATGGTAGTAAAAGCATGATAACGAAACGATTCGGACTTGAACGGCCCCCCTCTGATTCAGTTTATTAATAATTAGAGTTTATTAACTCCGACCACGGGAGACGAGGATCGCTCCGGAGGCGAGTGAGCGATTAAAACAGCAAAAAGGTTCAAAATCGGTGCGACCACGCGTAGGGGTAGGTTTCCCCGGCGCGGCCAAACGTAGGTGAAGGGCCTTAATACGGCGCGGTCATGACAACCGGCTAATACGGCGCGAAGGGCACGGGGCGCGCCGGTTTAGGGGGCGCCGGGAATGGGCCAAATAAAAAAAAGGAAAACATGAGTCTAGTGTTAATCCGGCGTGGGGGGGTACTGCGTCGTATTAGGGCGCGCCGGATTAGGGCTGCGCCATTTTAGCTTATTTTTGATGGATTTTTGAAACCATTTAAGTTCATTAAGGTTTTGAAGTTATGTGGGCCAATTGCTTGTTTGATTAAAGTCCAGGATCTTTCCAGAATGAAGTAATGGGCCAGTGCGAGGTCCATACTCGAGCACTAGAGTCCCTGATTCAGAGTGAATGCTTTATTACGGCAAGTCCATATAGATGATTCATCTGTCCAGAACCTGCCAAAAATTGGGCAGCATCTCCCCTGAACCTGAAAGGTTGCAGGAGAGGAACAAGGTCATACTCACTTGTGGAGTAAGCCCCTTAAACTACCGGTCTGCATGGTGACAGCCAGCGAATTCCCAACGGATAGGATACCCCAAGGACTAGCCTACGAGGGGCATCAAAGCTCCGTGGGTGAGGATAGGGGGATGAGGCAGATGATAATGGAAGCAGCACCCCAAGGACTAGCCTACGTGCCTGTAACACATCCCTTAGAGAGAGACCGACCATTAGGGAGGGAAGCTCCGAGGACTAGCCTGCTAGGAGCACACATCCCTTGGTCACCATCGGATCTCCAAATTGCTGAGGCTAAGATTGTTGGGTTAAAAACCCTGTTATTATCCGCTGTGGCCTTGAGGGAGCATCTTCCATTGAGAGGTAGAGCCCTCGATCACTCAGCAGCTCCATGAAACAATGGGGAATGTCCCCCTCCCTGGATGATTAAAGTAAAAATCGGCGGAACCTCAGAACGGCTCAACGGACGCAGACCAGAAACCAGCAAAGTGGGGGGCGTTCGGTGTAGGCAGATTGCCAGACGCAGGGTTGAGGAATCGATGCCAGCGTGATCGGGCTAACATGCCCTGAAGAATAGGCAACTGGCCATGACACAGAGGGATAGTTGATGCATGATGAGATGAGCGAACTGTAGAAGCATATGCTCGAACAACTAGAACGCAATGCTCAGACCGTGGACCCTGCCATCCCGGAGGTGACTCCCACCCCCGTGAGCAACAGAACAGTGCAAAGGGGAGAATTAATGGAAGTTAGGCCCTCATATCACAACGGGAAGAAGCATATGCATAAGCACAGCTCTGTCCACGGGGGACGCAAAGACCGTCAAATAAAACATAGAAGCGTTCGATGGGAAGGACCCGGGGAGGGGTCATCTCTGTAGCCCGTGATGTCTCGCGGCATGGTCGGGATTTTAAGAAATCAGAGTCGAAAACTACGAACGGAAGGGCCCCGGTATATGCATTGACAGAGATCAAAAAGGGGGGGGGGAACCTTGAGCATTCATTTGACCCACTCATCCATACATCTATGTATATATCACCACCCCATAAGCGGGAATGGGCTAACATTTACACATTATGAATCCGGCGCCGGCGTGATCGCTCGGTCGCCGTTCATCAGTTGCAGAGGAATGTACAGAGGAGCAACAGCAAAAAAGATCGTAGAGAAGGAGGGGTGGGGTCGGCTCATATCATCGCCATCCCTCCCCCCTCTCGCTTACATTTGACAGAGAGAGAACAAAGCACGGAATCCACGATAACACGGGCGCCCACCTATTCTCGGAACAGAGTATCGGATGACTCCTCCTTCTCCGGCTCCGAAGGACTTCAGTTAGAGCAGAGGAAGACAGCCACCGAAGGATGCTCAGACAGAACCCTATTTCCCAAGGAAGCTCTCTCTCCCCAGAATCTGGTTTTTTTCTCGAACCCTCTTCCTTTCCTTCTTCTTTTTACCTCTTCTCTTTCTACCTTTTCTCTTCTATTTTTGAATTGTCTCCCTTTTATTAATCGAACGACTGCCTATATATAGGAGGAGGTTCGAAGCCTTAATCCGACGCGGAGAATGGCGCGCCGGGAAGGGGAGCTCCATCACTTGCGCGCCGGAATAGGAGGGCTTCAGTTGAGGGTTCTTGCGCGCCGGAATGGGGGGCGACGGATGGTGGCGCGCCAGTTTAGGGCGTGCCGTGTTAACACTCTTCGCACGTCACGAGTCGGCCGATGAGTCCGGGGATGATTCCAGGGGTCACCGTGAACATTTATCTCGCCACTGCTCTTTGAAATCTCGAGGAGATGCTTTGTTGAAGTTCTCAGGCTGACGTACGGCCATTCTTGGAGCTCCTAATGACTTTGGTTTGATTACGTGGGTTTTCCACTGACACGGCTCTTGGCACTATGATAGGTGTTGCTGGCTCGGTCTGGCTCATGCTCAAAGCTCCTTAGAGGGTGGGATAACACCCGAGATAGTTCCACCTGAGCTGGGCGATCATTAGGACACTAAGGGGCCCATCTGGGTGGGAAGCCGCACCCTTGCCGGGTGACCAGGATCTTCTACCGACAGAGCTTTCGGTCCTCCATTCTGGAGATCCAAGGGGACTCTTTCATCTCAGGAGAGCCTTTCATGAGGTGGGTAGCCACTGGGTAGACCGTTGTCCTTGGTCGGACAACGAGTGTAGTGTATGCAGCGTGACAGAGTCGATGCCGGTTCATTGGGCAGGCTTGGTCGCACTGCCGGTTGGTTGTGAGTTCATCTCTGCTCTCCTGAGGTGAAATCCCCATGTTCATACAGGGGTGACTCGAGGCTCTGGCAGCTTGAGAAGTCTTCAATATGTTGATCTTTATCGACTTCTGCGCTTCAGCGGGCCGCATCATTCGTCTTTATGGCTTGATCATCGACAATCATATTCTGGGTGCCAACAATGCCCGGCTAGTCCTATCCCATCTCTCCCAAAGCACCTGGATCAGGGGTAGGTCAGGTCTCATGAGCTCTATGCGAAGGAAGGATCCGAACCCCATGGCATCTACCCTGTCCCTCTGAAAGTCTGGAAGCCCGTAGTAAGCTGCTCGAACTTGGACCCAGGATATCCGAGTCCTCATCAACCCCTGCAAACAACACAAGAACATTTTTCAGTTAAGTTTTATAAGTTTATCATGTGGGTATTCATCGGTTGTTTCAATTTACCTTCTGTTTGAATTGACGACCCATCCTAGGTTGTGACTTATTCAATTGATGCCCTGAGGGATGCGTTGTTTCAGAATGTGTTTTTGGTGATTTTATGCGTAATTTGAATTGACGACCAACCCTGGGTCGTTATTTGTTTAAGTGACGCCCCTATGGGGGGCACTGTTTTGCAAGTAAGTTTATGTCTTAAAACATGATCGTGAAAGTTTTTTTAATTGACGACCACCCCTTGGTCGTCGTTTAATGAATTGACGCCCCGGTGGGGAGGCGTTGTTTTCTGTGGGTTTTAATCTACCAGTACACGAAATAAAAATAAAACAAAAATATATATCAAAAATAAAAGAAATGGCATGGAAATTAACAGTAAATAATGAATAAACATGATAAATTTTTAATTGACGACATGCTATAGGACGTGGTTTCAGGAATTAATCATTTTCAGAAAATAAAAACAATTTTAATTGACGACCCAGGAAGGGTCGTTGTTTTAATTGTCGGCACCGACTGGGGCATCATTTGACTGTGTCACTGGTTTTTCCTTCACCGAGGGCTATGGAAATTGATGGAAATAAAAATAAAACCAAAATTAAAAAAAATGAAGGCTTGGAGGGTAAGGCACCTACCTTGCTTCATTCGGGCGTTAGAAGACCTCCGCGGAGTGACTGTCGGGGTTGCCGTGGCCGCCATGGTTGGCCGGGTCGAGGGACCTCCGCCGCCGCCGGTGGCTCACCTTCTTCATCTCCTCCTTCTTCTTCTTCTTCACCATCATCATCTTCCTCGTCGTCTTCTTCATCCTCGCCATCGTCTTCATCTTCTTCTTCTCCATCATCTCCTCTTTCTTCCTCGTTGGCCGCTTCTTCTCCTTTCCCATGCTCCGCCGCCGGAGCACCCTCTGCCGCCGCGAGAGGAGCTTCCTCCACGGCGTGCTCATCGCCCAGGTCCACCACCTCCAAGGCGGTGATCCTCTGCCGCTTGTGAGCGCCTCCAGCCATTGGTTCAGAGTGGGGGGAGAGTAGAGATAGAGAGAGAGATGGGTTAGAAAGGGAGGCTCGGTTAGGCTTTGAGAAAGAATGGAAAGAACGGAGACGAAGGAAGGAGAAGAAGGAGGGAAAAGAGGTTTAACGGTCGAAAAGAATTGACGTCCCGGGAGGTCGTTGTTATATTAATTGACGGTCTGAGGTGAGGCGTGGTTTCATGATTTGACGACCCGAGACTAGGCATCATTTATATTTACATGGGAACTCGTAACCGTCGTCAGGCGCATTAATGGGAAGGTGATTGATGTGATCGATCGTCATGATTACTATTTGGAATTGATGACATCGTGTGCATGCGTCAGTTTGTTAAGGCACGACATGAATGAAGGCATCATTTCTATGAAATTAAGGAATTATTTTGAAAATATGTTAAGGAATTTAAAGCGATTAACGTCTTGCCTTGAGGTGCGAATTAATGAACGCATGTTTGGATAAGCGTCAATTATAGTTTTATCTATTTTTCAAAAAATTGATTAAATGAAATGGACGACATGTGCTAAGGCGCGGGTTGAGGAATTGACGCAATTATTGGGGGCGCGTCTCAGAACAGAGAGCCCGAGGCTTCGTTTTATCAGACAGAATCATTGAATTGGAAGACAAGAACATATATGACATGTTATTTTGGCTCAATTAAAGGAAAAATTCTTTTATTTCATTTGATGAAAATCATTGTTACATTCCGTGGGCCTTATTTTCTTAAGTGCTATTACATAAGATTTGCATTTGTTCTCTTCTTCTTCGACATATGTTTTGGACCTATGGAGAAGTCCAACCTTCCATTGAGCCATGATTATTTTGACTTCTTCTTGATCTCCACTTGAGCCTAGTTCCCTCCTCTTAAGTGGTGAAAGATGAGAAGGTTCTTCAAAAGTGTGTCGAGGTAATCCAAGCTGCAGGAGGCACTAATGAGCATTGTAGAGGATGAAGTCGTTCCCGCCGATCAATCGAAGCTCTATGCCGGAGGAGAGTCTTGAGCGAAGTTCTTTGGTCTTTAGAAACACCAGTGTGCAAGTGAAGCCGCTCTTGGGCATTGTCTTGAAGTAGTCCCTCCATTCACTTCTTTTCTTGAGCTTTGGCACCCGATTAGTCACTCTCTCACATAGGCCTAGAGAATCCGTCATATATCGAAGAGGGCTTCTTGAGAAGATTTTTGAGGCCAATTGAGTTTCTTGGCATGGGTCAAATTTTAGGTGGAGGTCCACCGAACAAGAAAGGAGTAACATTGACCCATAGAGAGGTCGCCCTAAGGAAGCCGATGTGAGTCCATTATATAGGTTGGCTAGTACCGCCGTTCCTATTCTTTTGCTTTCCCATATGCTAGCTATGGTGCTTAAATGGCATTCTTCTAAGTGGTCTTCTATTGAAGGGAAGAGGAGAGCTCCAACCATGCATAATGTAAAGCCTTTCATTACTCTCTCCAACAAGTCTTCCTCCTCTTGGGCTTTGTCCATGTTCTTGTATACCCATGAAGCTAATTTCAAAAGATTGATTCCTTTGTGGGCTTTGATTTGATTCACTAGATTTAGGTTTGGTATGAGGCTAGTAAGCATGTCATGTGCATTTATTGGTTTGATCATGCTAGCCATCCTTGATTCTTCTCCTTGCTTCATCTTTCTTAATCCAAATAGCATCTCTACTTCCTCTAAGAGAATGGTGGCTTCAAAAGTGGGAAAGAGGAAGGTATGAGTGTTTGGATGCCATAATTCTATTAATGCTCCTATGGAGGCCCAATCTAGGTGGATTTCATCATAATGGGTAGCATGGGTTATAAGGCCAAGAAGGTGCCATCTACTAAGAAAAGAACACATGTCTAAAGAAAGTTTAGAGAGGAGTAAGGGGAGCCACTTAATTCTTAAGAACCTCCTTGGTCCTAGTACATTTGGGTAGTCCTGAAAAAACATAAAATGAAGAGAAGAGAATGCAATCCGAGTTTTTGAAAAGAGAAGCGGAAGAATGAAATAAAAGCTTTAAATTAAAAATAGCTTACTTGGCCTTTGGCTATCCTCCCGCTTATGTGGCTTGCAACTTCAGAGATCCTAGGAAATCCCATCCTAGGCTTCTTAGAAGGCCTCTGTATCACCATCATCTTGTCCATCCTCTCTTTCGGTTTGAAGAATACCTGCGGTTCCCCTGTTTACTAGTTCTATTGTAATTGAGTGTCTGGTTGATGCAGTGATCAGTCAGTCGATGAGTGTAGCAGAGGACTCATCGCCTTTTATAATGATTTGTAGCTTTGGCTAGCCATTTAGAACATCACAGTTTGAGTTCGAGTTCGAATCAGTCAATGGAGGTTTGATTCCGAGCAGGGAACAGAGCGCCAATAAGATAGTTAATTGACGACATATAGCTTGGCGTCATCTCAGTGTCGTCATTTATCCAGCGCCTCTCTTGAGGGCGTCAGATTCAATCCAATTCCAAGTGTAATGGTACTTTTAATTAACGCCCCAATGACCGTCGTCATTTATTGTTTTGACTCCACTGCATAGGGTCATCTTTTGCTGAGCTTACACTTTTGAATTGCTTTACAGCATGATGATTATTGATGAACTTAAGTGGTATTATATCTTTATGAAGTTTATTATGTCATGCACTTATGATCATACTTTGAGCTTATTGAGCTTATGATCTTTATTAAGCTGATGATTCTTTACTGAGCTAATAATTTTTGAGCATAGAAAAGCGCATGTTATGCAGGTCTTGAAACGATTGGATTTCCTCCACTGGTAACACCATTCCATCCTTGTCTCTCTCATGTATGCATTGTTACTATATATATCTACGCTATTATAGCATATCAAGGACCTTGTGGTTCTGATGAACCTGGAATTTGAGTTTCCCTCCATCAAAAATAGTGATAATTCCAGGCGAGTCTTAATTACACGGATCGGCCGTTGAATCATCTAAGGTTTGGGACGACGGTTCCACTTTCTAAGTTGATACGTGGATAAATGGGCTTCGGCTTAGTGTCAGCTTAGAGATCTGGATTCCTGACCGAATCTCAATGGTTTAGCAATATTATCCTTGATTATCTTCTATTTTAAGTTTGTTTTAATTTTTCTTTTAGCCCAGCATGCATCATATAGGACTTTGAGCTCTAATGATGAAAATCCTCATATTACGCCAATAATGAGGGCCACCCGCTCTTAATGGAGTTGACATGAGATATTCTATTCCAAATCAAGTACCTTATTCTCCTTGAAGTCGCTCAGGCTGGTTCCTTGAAAAGCATTCATTTGCTGGGTCTTTATCTCAATTCATTTTATTTTCTGCAAATCCACCTTGGTTGTAGCACGTCCACATTGGCTGGTAATCGCTCTCCAATGGTGTCTTTCCTTCCGTGCCCTCTCGCACATTTTTTTCTTTAAAGATTAGTCCCTTTATCCAGCTAATCATTACTTTCTTGTAATCATTCAAAGCTGTTTCATTTAGAATCCTAGAAAGATTTCCAACGATTAGTGTCGGAGGCATGTCCCATCACACCTTGGCATCTACTTATCAGTTCGTTCTCACTTCATTCCGCTCGTTACACTTTCACTTCATTTCATTTCATTCTCTCGCAAAGCAGACGCTAAGGCAGGGCAGCTGTAGACACGCCAAAATTGATGCTATGTTGAGTAAATCTCATGTCACCATGTGACGCCCCAAAGTGGACTTCAATATTGGCTTAATACGAGATTTTTCTAATTTCTCCATATTTAATTGTGATTTCTTGGCTTTTTTCTTTAATAATTAAAATTAACGCCTGTGGGGAGGGCGTCATTTAATTGACGACCTAATTAGGGGCGTTTTTCTTAAATAAACGACTATCGAAACGGTCGTCGATTCCAGGATTTTACAAATTCTAACGAAAATAAAACTCAAGGTAATTGACGTCCTATTGAGGGGCGTTGATTATTTAACGCCCATTCAAATAGGCGTCATTTGATAATTTTAAATAAGGAAAGTCCTTTATTTCTATAATTAAATTCAGGAATTGACGATTGTGTGATGTCGTCATTTCAATTGACGCCCCTAGCTAGGTAGTCATTTTCACTTCCGTCTCCCTTTCGCCTGCTTCTTTCCAGTAGTAACCCTTTCCCCATTTTGCACCTTGTGTTCGATTGGGAAGAGGGTTCCTTATTGAGGATTCATTGCCTTGTTTTAATCCCATTAAGGCAAGGATTTTTGGCCCTATAAATACTCCCTTGAATCCCTCACACACGCGAGAGAACGCATAAGAACAGAGAGAGAAGAGAGTTCTTTTAATTTCCTTGCAGGTTCTTCCTCCTAGTGGCGTTCTTCTCCCACGGGCGACAGAATTTCCTCCAGCATAATCTTCCTCCATTGCCGCAGCCGAAGCTTTTGTTTTCCTCCCTTTACTGCTGCACACACAGCAGAAGGGTGTCTCTTCTTTTAGCCTTTTAGTTTGTTAGTTATATTCATTTCATCACACACGCACCCTTTCTCTCTAGTTCTTTGCTAGAGATACTCTTTAGTATAATTGCTTTGCACAATTATATCACTGCATCCATTATTCCTAACCTGGTTACTCCTCTTAAGGGGTTTTAAACCAAAACACATAAGGTGTGTTCATGCTTAATTTGATTGATTTCATATTTTTAGAGCATTGACACTACACACTTTGGCTAATCCATATCTTTGTTCGTTTTATGTGTTTCTTGCAAGGGTAATCAAACTATAAACCCCCTTCGTCGGCCGACCGATTGAAGGAGGAAGGTAGAATCACCAATCTCACCCGCTCAACACAAGGTACATGCGATCACTCCTTTGATATTTTGAGGTAACCCCTCTGGCGATCACCCTCCTTATTATCACCACGTGCATGCTTAATTCTTTTATGTCTATATTTTCTTAGTGGATTTTTAATTAGAATCCACAGTTCCTATTACTCATTGGTTGAGGATGGGTGTCATTTACCTTAACACCCGCTTTTCAGTCCACTTCGTTGCGTTTCCATTTCATCCCCATGTTCCATTTCACTTTTACTTCACCTCCGCTCGCTCCCCTGCAAAGAGGACATTAAGGAGGGGCATCTGTTGACACCCATTTTCTGACCGATGAGTTGGGTCATATCCTTATCTATTTTTATGATATCCTGAGTTGTTCACTGGTTATTGGGCCATTTTTGGTCACTTTTGGGCTTATTTTTATGGGTCGCTCTCCCTGGTTGGGCTTGGTTCCTTTTATCTTTCGACATTTAAACTTATTGGGCCTAGATAAGGGCTAATAAGGGTTTTATTGTAGATTTATATGGAGATTTATTGGCCTTTATCTCTTTTGCCGCGCCTATTAGCCTTGCGGTCTATCGTACAATCGTTTAGTGATGGTTGGCGGTCCTTTGCTAGACCGTTAGGCAGTAGAGAGTCTTGTTGGGTTTTTTGGTCTTATCTCTCTATGGACGACCTGTTGTGTCCCCTGGTTTTGATGATAACAAATCACAACTTATTAGTAGATGTTTGAGAAATATCTAACTTAATTTGGTTTGATAAATTTATTAACAAGTGTAGAAGAATCTCACTATGTGACGTCTCGACACATCCCAATCTTGTCTCGACACATCCAGAAGAGATTATGTTAAAATTCCAACATTTGAGCTCCGGCATACCAAAATGTGTTGACACATCCAACTCATGTCTCGACACATCCCGAAGAATTCAAGCTGAAGCGTTCTGACTAAGTATATGGATTCATCGATGTCTCGACACACTGAGTGAAAAGTTTCGACACATTCATGTGATAATCTCTACACAAGGCGCTCATGTCTCGACACCTTCTTACAACAACCCTGCACATGGCTCACATGTCTCGACACCGTTTGGTGTTGTCTCGACTCATCAGCCATGGTACTTCAAGATTTCAAAGGGATGTCTCGACACACTGGAGGTAAAGTGTCGACACATCATCGTTCAACCAGAACATGCTTGAAACCGGCAGAAGCTATCTACAAGGCTTTTTAAAGGGATGTCTTGACACACTGACAGAAAAGTGTCGACACATCCACGATCAACTAGAATGATTCTCCAAGATATTCAAAGGAATGTCTCCACACGCTGCCAGGAAAGTGTCGACACACTGTGTTCGTCCAGAACGGATCTGAATCTGATGGAAGTTGATTTCAAGATCCGGAACTTAATCTAGAGGATCCGTTTGCTTTGGAAAAAGCCGTCAGATTGCGTCGGTGTCAGAAGACTGTGATTTAGTAGAGATACTTTTAGAAGAAAATCGTACCTTCGCTGCTATGGTCTTTTACCTACCCGCATTCCTACAGACTTGACAAGGATGGAGTCAACTGTGCAAGTGGAAGTAGATCAAATAATGTGGATGTGACATTCTGGGTGTTGCTTGAAAAGTGGACAACGTTGGTGTCGCCCTAGGACACCAATATATATAAGGAGCATGAGCTCCAGTTCAAAAGCTAAGAAGAGCAGAAGTGACCTGAGAAGAGTGCTGAGGAGAAAACGAAGAAGAAGAAAGCTTGTTGTCCAAGCTACTCTTCGTCCTGATGCTGCCGGCGTGAGTGAACCTAGAAGAAGACATTTTCTCTTCCTTAGGACGAAAAGAAATCTTCCGTGGCTGCTATGAAGATTCAACGAGAAGAAGAAAGCCAAGGATCTCTCAAACTCATTCCCAGATAGGAGACTTCTTTGTCATAGCGCTTTCACTACGATACTCTGTCTGGCCATTTCATCTTTAAGTTTGCTTTTTTTCTAAACAAACTTCATATCATTAGATCCCTACCTGCGTGTAGGAAGACAGAAGGTGTGGTCGCCTATCTGTGTGGTTTGGGGTGTGATCCCACAAGCTGTGTGACAGCGGAGTGTGAGAGTGTATCTCTCAGTTAGAAGCTGTGAATCAGCTGTTGTGCGTTGGCATAAGTGAAGTCTCACTGTGTTGTGTGAGGGGTGGACATAGGTCTGTAGATTAAGACTGAACCAACTTAAAGATCTTGTCTTATGGTTTTTCTTCTCTCTTGTACCAATGGTAGAAGCTTAATAGGACCATTTCCAGGCATCCTGTGTGCATCTAGCTTCTCAGATATTAACTAATATCTGCATCTTTATTTACTGTGTTAGTCTTAGTTTTTATTTCCGCAAAGAAGGGCAAAAAGGGGCTGATCTATTCACCCCTCCCCTCTAGATCTGTCTATCACCACTCAACACGACCGAGCCTTGCGGTCTATCAGTCGATCATTTTTAGAGCCTTACGATCTATCGTAAGACCGTTAGGGAAGATAGAGAGTCCTGCTCTGTCTGTTCTTCTTCTCTTCGGCCGTGGTCGAACTAGAGTCCATGATTTGATGATTTCTCTTTGAGTACTGATCCTCATAAGCTCCTGTTTGTTTCTATGGACTCTTGGGAGTATTATCTTTGAGATTTATCTATGTTCAGGCCTATTTTTGTATCATTGTCTCTCCAACTCGACCAGAGAGTTTGGGGGTCTATAAATACAAATCTTGACTTCATGGCTTGAGAGGGAGATTTCTGGATCTTGCGTCGAGGTGCTGCTACATCCTGGAGTGAGTACTAACCAAGGAGAAGTCCTTTCTACGTCCTTAAGGCTTCGGGTGCAGGGAGTATTGAGTTTCTTTTGATTTAGTTTGTGTCTATTTCTCTAAGTTTTATCCTCTTCCCTCTTGCCTCTTCATAGCATATTCCCCCTTCCTCTTCCACGTTCCTCTGCACTTTCATCATTTTCAAACATCCTCCCACTCTTTTTCTACGCCCCACAGGGGTTAAAAAAATCACCAACCCCCAGGTATTCACCCTTCCTTTTATGCACTTTAGCTCAATTGCACTATAGATACTACACTAGTCCAAGGGCTCATTGGTTATTTTTCTTCGTGTCTACATTCTTCTGTAGGTTTACAGAGCTCATTGCACGAGGCCCAGCTCTTCTGGCCGGCCAGGAGGGGTGGAGATTCAAGTTCCACGTTTATGTTCTAGGTGCGCCTAGCAGCTATTTGGAAGACCGTTTGGGGATCTCAGGCGGCCTATCGCAGGACCGTTTGCCTTCGCTTTGCGATCGTCTGAAGACCGTTTACCATCGCAGCGCCTGGCTTCTTTCTCCCATGGGCGGGTGGCTTCACTCGGCTCCTTCCAAGGTACATAGTGTGGCCTTATTGCATTGTTTACCTTGGTGGTGATCACATCCTTCTTTCTTTGGGTATTTGTCATCTAGTTCATTATCTCTTCTATTTTTTCTTTACTTTTAGTTGCTCCACACCCACGGTGTGTGCTTCACTTTTATCCCTTTGCTCCATGTCCCGGTGTGTGTTTTCCTTTATTTTCTGCACTGTTAAGATGACTTGCCCATGAATTTCATGCTTGATATTGATTGCTTGAGTTAGTGCAACACTTGCTCACACCATATTCACATTCACTACACACATCATCATCATCACACCACAAAACACAAGAAAATATCAACAACTGGGAGTACTTTCTTTTATAATTGAATGAAAACCACGAGGCAATCTAGTGACATTACATTCTTGCGTGTTAAGTGACTTTCTAGAGCATTGCCTTCGTGGTTATGAAAAGTGCATTCTCGTTACGTTCTTGTTCGTGTAAGGCCATAATTACATTCGTGATATATTCTTGCTTGATCATATTCCCAATCTACATGAGTTCTCATATCTCTTATCTTGATCATATCGTGGCAGCTATGTTACTTGGTTTATATCGTATCATTTACCGCATTTCATCTATCTTATATTCTAGAGCAAAAGTGTTAATTACTTAAACAATGTCTTCATGTGGATACAAAGATACATACTGGGCATGTGTGCTCATTCCCTACTTTTTCAATCTTTTTCAAGAAATTCTAGCGGGTCGGATTCAGGCTATTCAAGTGGTGGATCCGAGAGTGATTAAAGATCGAGAGAAGACCTAGTAGAGTCTTAAGTCAAGTCGAGTCTATGTATTTTTTATTTTATTTGAGTCTAGTGAATTGAGTCAAATATCATTGTAGTTCGATTATTATTATCAATAAAAGTTAGATTTTTGATCAATCATTATGTCCATTCATTTTATGTGTGAATGATTTGCGCTCTGATTGTATTACTCGCTTGAGGCGTACTAGCCAACTATTCACGTTCCCGATTGTTTCCGCTACATAGTCTTGGGACATGACAGTTAAAGTGGTATCAGAGCCTAGGTCTAAGGAGTTACTTATTCCTAGGATAATGTCATGTCATTGGCTAAGTCCAATGCTTAAAGACCCATACCTATGAAAGAATGAAAGAAATTTCCAACCCATGAGAGAAATTGGGTAGAACTCGAGATGAGATAGTTAAATTAGATTTTCTCTGGGATAAATATATTAATTCCGTAGGAATTAACTCATTGATTATTGGAGAGAGGGAAAATCTGCCGCCCGAGAGCACGGCCCAACTAGGTCAAATTTGACCAAATTAGGCCCAGCTCCCCAAAGTGATAGCCCCATTTTGGGCCCACTTACTTCAAGCCCAAAAACCCACTCGAAGCAGCACTTCCTAGGCGGCCCTCAGGTCCAGAAGTCTGAGCGATAGAATGGTCGAGAGATCCCCTGTGGAGACCCGATGTGGCCCACCCGAGCTATACACTCATTGCTCGGGACAAAACCCCGAGCGAACACCTCTAGCTCGGGCCGACAGTCGGAGGCTAATCTTGGCTTCCGTTACGAGCAGAGAACTCCAAGGGTAGGGGAGGGCAAGAGTCCTCGCGCCATAAAGGAGCCCACTACATGGACGTAACCCCCCGAAGCCCCCTCAGCTCCCTGGACTATTACGTTAAACGGATTGCTACATAAACCCCAGGGAGACCCTCCGAGGAGGTAAGGCAATGATTCTGAGAGAAAACCACCACACTTCTTGGTGGAGAATAATCTCGTGCCCTCTCTCTCTCCTACTCTCTCCTTTCACCTTCATGCTCTATCATACTTGCTGACTTAAGCATCAGAGGGTTTACCCTAGGGACTCCTCCCTGGGTACCTCTAATCTGTTTCCTACCTTGTAGATTCATACAGACGTGGTGACCGTGACCGAAAGATTCCTCCCGGATCTCACGGCTTAGGATCAGCGCGAGATTATGCCTCTTCATCTGGCGCCGTCTGTGGGAAACGAATAAAGAGCCATCATGGTGCGAAGAAACTTTGGTAGGAAAGACCATAGAGGCGGACAGAGAACCTACACTCTCCCACCCCGTGGAGAACCCCCCCGCCGCCGACAACAATCCAGCCTACGAGCTGCTTCCACCACTCGCGGAGGTACAACCCCCTAACGGGAGTTCTGACGCCCTCCAAACCCTCAACGCTAAACTAGATATCCTCATAGAACTAATGAGGACCCAGGAGGCTAGGGAGGAGAAGTCACGACTCCCACGGGAAAGTCCTCCCCGTAGAGAAGCTTCCCAGCAAACGGCTGGAGGACGTTTCACCCTCCGGGGATGATGACTTATATGCAACTGGACTGGGGGACCTTCGCACGCCCGCCCTCCAGAGCAAGAAGCCTCCTCCATCCCGACGAGAGAAAAAGTCGGGACGCGCCAGCAGTTCCCGGAAACTGATCCCCCCAAGGGATGAAGCGGAAGCCCGCAGGGACGCCCCCACAGCCCCTCGATCCAGCGGCAACCGGAGTTATCCCTCCAACTGCAAGATTTCGAGCGACGATTTGTGAAACAAGAGCACGCCCTACGCGCCCTGCAGAAGACTTCCACCAAGGATGTGAGGAGCAATCCCCATTCTCCGACCACATCTTGAAGGCTGAGATCTCCCTCAAGATCCTGCTGCCAACCTTCAAGTCGTACGATGGCCAGAGAGACCCGGCTGACCACTACGACAGCTTTGACGTCCTGATGACTTAGCATGGGGCCTCCGACTGTAGTGCCCCAAAAATTATATATATAATTTTTGAATTTTAAAATACTTTTCTAGAAATTATAAAGGCTTAAATAAATTAATGAAGGGGTTATTGGATTAATAAGTCATTATAAGGCTCGATTAGGCTAATTAGTTAACCTAGCCTATCTAATTATTATCCAAAAGGTTTATGGACTAAGCCCATCAAGTTTGGCCCATATTCTAGAAGGGTAATTAGCTTATTCACGTATTTTAAGGATAAATACTATTTGTATAAGATAATTATGTGATAAATGAATAAAAGAGTTTTATTAAATTGAAACTCTATACACATTGAATGTAACGGTCTATCGGGCGACCGCCACAGCCCTGTAACGCACCTAGGCTGATGCGTTACACTCTGACAGTTCCGTGAAAGAAAGAACGAGCAAAAAGATTAGAACTTTGGATCTTATCTACAAGAGATTGACTTGGAAGAGCTTGTAACATTATGAAGGACTCTTAGGGATTAGGTTCTGGTAAAATAAGGACTCTAGAATCGATCTAATCTTTAAACCCTAGCCAAAACCTTATAAATAGGACCTAGTTTTGAACTAAGCGACCCTTACTTTTGGCTCGTGAAGAATCAAGGTAAGGAGATATAATTTCAGGTAAGTTCTTTAGAATATTTTGTTTAGTATACATTATACTAATAGTTCTCCAAATTTCGTGCTAGGAGATCAAGCAACCAAGGAGATAGAAGCTTCCAAAGTTGCTGATTCAACCTTAGCAACCCAGGAATCTGAACGCAAGTCCCCTAAAATTAGGACGTCTAAACGAGGTAATTAGAGTTCAATCCTTTAGAACTTTTTGTTCCCAATAGTTTCATCTTCTTACCCTCAAAATTTCACATCCCTGGGTCAAGAGGTTGAGGAAATAGAGCAGATTTAAGTTGCTGATTTATCACAAGAAGTACAAGGGACTAAGGGTAGCACCTAGCATCAAATTCGAAGTTTAAAGGTTTTAGAAGAAGTAGGTTATCTCATGATTGGCAAAAATAACTTGTTAGGAATAAAAGCCCTCTGGTTGTGCTTGATTTCATGCATTATAGACTAAGAATTTCATGATCTAATAGTTCTATACATTCATGCATCTCTTAGCCCTAAATGGAAATTAAAAGATATTATCCTGTCTATTCACTAAACCCATGCATATAGTTGGCCTATATTTCGTTATCATGACTAGGACAGTGATAGTATTTTTATTTTCAGGCATGTTATGTTTTCATAAACCTTTACTTAGTTTACTGCCAGCAGATTCTCTGATGCTCCAACGTAAGACCGTCACATGAATGTAACGGCCTTACGATAGACCGTCACACCATGTTGTGCTGTTATTGTTCTATTGTCTCTGACGCACCCTAGCAGGGGCGTTACACCACTGTAACGGCCCCTCGATAAACCGTCACAAGCACTGTAACATGCCTATCCTAAACCGTCATACCCCTGTGTTCTGCCAGCCCAAGGCAGAATAATAACCAGTTAAGTTTACTTATAAATAAGCTTAGATAGCTAAGATGGACCTATTATCATGACTTCAAGTTTAGTTACTGATTCATAATCAAATTGCATGATTAATGTGTCTTAGGTTATTTTAAGTTATGCTAATTTCATTGGCTAAAACTCTATAGTTTTGTATTCTAAATCATGATTTTCCAATGTTGTATTGACGGAGTTTTATCTTGGTTTCACATTGTTACACATTCTTTTCTATCTATAGAGTCATTTCTCTAAGTACATGGCGTATATTCAGGTATATGTCCATTAGTTACACTTTGCACTATATGAACATTATTATTGGACGTGAGGACCTCTCTATTGGATATTCCTTCCAATGGACTTAGAAATCTTGTTTCAAGGCCTCCGTAATTCTCTGCGAGCCTGGGATTCCCACTAGGACGCCGAGTTGGTTGTACCATTAAAGTCCATTGATTAGATTACACTATCGATATTTTAGTTATCAGTAATGTAACAGATCTATGTTGGACCATCAGGCACAAGTAACGGCCCAATATACGACCGTCACATTCAACTGAGTCTGATTTCTTGGTTCTGGATTCAGACTAATGTAACGGCCCAATACAGGAGCGTCACATTATATAACGGCCCAGTACACGACCGTCACACTGCTTGAGTATTTTAACCCAAGGTGGACCAAGGGTTGATATTCCAAGGTTTCTAGATGGACTATTAATGATCTAGAAGTTGTCATACTGATCAAGAAACCTAAAATAATGAATAGAAAATAAAAAATGTACCGTTATACTGCCTATTTATTTTCATAAGTATAACCTTGCTTAAGTCATTCTTGATTTCTCATGATTCTTATTAAAGCATTCATTCATTGAATTATTGTTATCATGAGCTTATTGAACTTATTACATTCTTGACAAAACTTTATTGTTACATGCGTGGAAAAAGCTTGATTTATACTTGAAGATGCGATCGAGCACTAATTGTGTTCAAGGGCTCTATGCTAGTCCCCTCGACTGATTGTCAGAAACATACTATTATAAACCATGGGGTATGATGCTACTAGTGTCGCATTACATTGGGAGTACTTTCTCTATAAATAAGTGAAAATCCATAATACGGCATGACATGACATTCTTGTACATGACTTTCTTGCTTGATATTCCACAGAAATTCACGACGTACTTGCTCATCAGTAAAAGATACTAGAGTGATGATTATGTGACTTGCTAGTACATTCTTGATAAATTCTTGTTCATGAAAGGCCAATATCATGTCCTTGTTACATTCTTGCTAGTTCGTACTTGCTCTCATTCTAACTTACTTGATCGTCTTGTTACTTTGGTTTAATCATGTGATTGATCGCATTCGCATGATTTTTACATTATTCTCTAGAGCTAAATTGTTAATTGTTAGGGTGCTAGGCCCGGATACAGAGGGGGGTGAATGTATCCCTCTATGAATAATGGCCAAATAAAAACTAGGATGCAAGAGATAAACCACAGAGTAGAACCAATTCAATTCAACTCAAATACAAGCACTTGGTGCGCACCTATTCAAGCATCTAGCGGAAGCTAAGCAAACAATCAGACCACTGCACAAGATAATGTTTAGGTGGTTCGGTCCACAGACCTACATCCACCCCTCACTCCCAACCGGAGTGAGGCTTCACTAGCAAATGCTAGAACCAAGCAGACTCAGTCTGCAAATAGTTGCTGCCACACAGCTTGACCAGGGGAACAGCCTCCCCTCTTCCTCCCAACCAGATGGACACCCAAGTGACTCCCAGCCACTTGGAAACTAGAGGTCGAAGACCTCTCTTCCTCCAGACCAGGAGGGACCACTGGACTTGCAACCACAAGCCCAGAACCGGAGGACTAGCCTCCCTTTCTCTAACCAGAGGGAACCCACAAGTGACAACCTGTCACTTGGAACCCGGAGATCAGATCTCCCTTCTCCTGAACCACCAGGAGGAACCCGATCCCCAACAGGGCAATCGGAAGAACAAGGATAATCAGAAAACAAAGGAAAAATAATAAAAGAAAATGACACAGCAATCAAAAAGCTGTAAAAGATGAAAACACAGATATGGCTCTCAATGGAGCTGACTGGCCTGGATCTGATCCACGGTCCAGTAGGAACAAGTCTTCAGATGAAGCTTCCCATCTCTCGTTCTCTCTTCTTCTTTCTCTTCCTTTTCTTCTCTGCTTCCTTCTCTCACTCGCGAGCTCTCTCTCTTTCTCTTTTTACTTCTGTTCTCACTGGATCGAATACTCTCTGCTGCTCCTTTCTCTCTTTTTCTTTCAATCAGCCTTCTTTAGTGGAAGAAAGCACATATATATAGCAGCAGCAGCAGCTCCTGGGCGCGTGGCTTCCACGTTTTCCCGCCCAAGGAATTTGCTAGATCCGAGGCAGCTTCATCCATGTGTCAGCATCTTCATACCTCGTCCTCCTGGGATCACGAGCCAGGTCATCAATCTCGGTAAGAATCCATTGTATAGACTTCACACATGAAGACATCCGCTGTTCAGACTTGAATAACATTCAGCAATGCATTGTATTGACTCCACCAGCCTACAGCATTGATGCATCAGAGTAATCCAGTAAGCTTCTTTCTTGATTGTTTGAACTACAGTGTCCACGCCACTTGATCAAGACGTTGATGCATTGGTGTCCAGTGATCAATGTCTTCAGTATATAAGCGTGCTGCGTCGACGCTGCTAGCCCATAGCGTTGACGCAGTGGTGTTCCAGCAGCTAATACTTTAGCTTGTTTGCTTGCTGCGTGGACGCTACCAGGCCGTGGCGTTGACGCAGTGATGTGTTCCAGCAGCTAATACTTTAGCTTGTTTGCTTGCTGCGTGGACGCTACCAGGCCGTGGCGTTGACACAGTGATGTGTTCCAGCAGCTAATACTTTAGCTTGTTTGCTTGCTGCGTGGACGCTTCCAGGCCGTGGCGTTGACGCAGTGATGTGTTCCAGCAGCTAATACTTCTACTAGTATACTTGCTGCGTGGACGCTGTGGTCATTCTCCGTTAACCCTATACACACAAAAAATCTTATAATCATAACATAGAACAAGTGGTTATTTAAATCTTATAACACCGAGTGTATATACTCTGAAACAGTAAATGGGCAAGTATGTACACTGAGAGAGTGTATAGACTTGGAAGTCTTCCTGTGAGCTCAGTGTATATACTTTCCAATGTCTAGACTACAGGAGATGAAGACCAATGAGCAGACATGAGCTATGCAAGCTACAGTGTCGTTGTATGGACATGGGGTTCAGCTGAGGATGTATGGACTTGCAATGCAAACAACAATGTATAGACTTCATGTAAAAGCCCAATGTATAGACTTGAAGAATGTGAGACGATGGCTAAGACACTGCACAGTCGGATGTATAGACTTTCGTTACTGTAGCAACGTGTAGACTTTGCCTTAGATGCTAAGTGAGACGCTCAATGTACACACTTAACCAATTCAAAGGCAAATCGAGTGTACAGACTCTGAGTCCAAACCCAACGGCTGTACAGACTTAGGAAGTGAAGACTGATGTACATACTTCATTAATCAAAGCATGAATGAGACGCTGTACACACTTAGCCTAGGACAATGTATAGACTCAATCAAATGAAGAGCTTCCAGTGTGTAGACTTGAAAGTCTAATGGCGATGTGCATACTTGCTGAGTTGACGCTGCAGCCCAATGAGTTGACGCTGCAACGTATACACTTTACGTTCAACTGATGATGTGTAGACTTGAAGAACAGAAGCCCACGTTGTATAGACTTTGAAATCTGAATCGACAAAGCAGGCTGTACAGACTTTGAGAGTCTTGACGGATGTACAGACTTTGAAGGCTTTGAAGGCCAATGTACAGACTTGTAACACTTGAGGACTGATGTATAGACTTCGCCTGAACACTGTCCGATGTACAGGCTTTAGTCTGAAGGCTAATGTATGGACTTAAAGGTTAACACTCGAATGTATAGAGTTGAAGGGCTAACAATCTAGTGTATAGACTTCAAAAGGACAAAGCATCCACAGACCAGACGATGTACAGACTTTGCCAATATGAGACACTGTACAGACTTTGTTAAGTGACTGGCTGTACAAACATCAGAAGATGAAGACTCTGTATCGACTTGTAGACCATGAGCCAATGTATAGACTTGCCTTAACAATGAATGAGTAGACTTTGAAATAGGAGTCAGGCAAACGGATGTACAGAGTTGGCCAAAGCAGCAATGTATAGACTTTGAAACCCAGACAGTCAGTGTTCTGATGGGTCAACGCATCAGTAGGGGTGGGTCGACCCACTACTGTCCATACTAACTAAACAGACTTGGCCAATGCATGAAGCACAGTCCAGTGTATAGACTCGATGCCTTGAAGATCAATGTACGTACTTTGAAGACCGACCTAGCAGGTTGTGTAGACTTAGAATGCAACCAGGATGTCTAGACTTGATGTGAGGCAATGCACAATAAACATGAACCAATGAATTGAATGCATATAGCAGACATGAACTGAATGTATGCAGGAGAACTAATTAAAGCATTACCTGATCTGAGCATTCACCTTACCTGTCATGATTTAACTTTGACTCTTTGACTTGGGTTAACTTCATGACCTGTGAGACATCCTCAACCCTGTTCTGACAGTTTCTCATAATGCAACAGGATTATATCATCAAGGATGTAAACATAATGAGACATAATTGTTGACACCCGTTTTATACCGATAATTCGAGCCGTTTCTCTTACTCCCATTAGTTGATGCCTCGAGTTGTTCATCATTCACTGGGCCATTTTGTGGCATGACTCGGGCTCGTTTTATGGGTCGTCTCCCTCCTTGGTGCAATTCGTGGTGATTCGGGGCTTAATGGGCCTTGGCTTTGGTCAATTGAACGTATTTTACGAGAATCAAGTGCCTAAGGGCATGAACGGCTTCACATCAGCCGTTCAGAAGGTGGGCGGTTGAAGATGGGCCGTTCATATATTTTGGCTAATTTCTGAGGATTTTCTGAATATTCACCGACAGGCTTTTGTGCGGTGTGATTAGGACCGTTCAATCTATGGACGGGCCTATTCCAACCGCCTATATCTCAGAGTCCTACGCGCGCCCATTTTCTCAGAGAATTATCCAAATGATTCGAATTATCACCGACAGGGTTAAACGGTCGTGTTTGTGCCGCCCTAAACTAAAACGGTCTCAATACAACCGTTCATATGTTCAGAGTCCAACGGCGAACATTTCGGCCAGTTCGAGAGATAGTTGGGATAATTTTCTGATTATTCGAGTTTCCACCGACAGGATGGACGGTCCGAATAAGACCGCCCATCCCTTGTGCGGTCTATCGTAAGACCGTTCAAGCCGTCGGCTGCTGATTTTCAACCGATTTTATCCCATTTATCTCATGGTTTTATCCTCAACTTATTTTGATGATTTCTCCGCGGATAATCAACCATTTTCGATGCCGTTTCGTGTGGATGGAAGATTATGATATTATCTACGAATTATCTTTTGTGAGTTCGACCCGAGAATATCTAAAACCCCAACTTCGAGGCTGGCTTTCTAGGCTCTATAAATAGACCCTAGTGGCCGGACGTCGAAAAGGGGGGGGAGATTTTGGTCGACGGCGAAGCCCTGCCGCATTTTTGAGCGACCTAGCACCAAGGAGGGAGGCTCTCCACATCCGCACGAGCCTCCGGTCAAGGGAGTAGCCCAGTCTTCGTAGTCTTTCGTTCCGTAGCTTTGTCGTTTTCCTTCATTGCATGCATTGTTTCTCACCCGCGTACCCCCTCCTTCTCATTATCATGCACACAACCATCCCGTTTTTTGTCACCCTAGGGGTTTAAAACCCCCCAGGTATTCCCCTTTTCATTTGTTTATGCTTAATTCTTCTCGTTTGAATGCATACTACATTATTTAGGTCTAATCTAGGTGTCTCTTCTGTGTCTCTACATTGTTTCGCAGGTCAGCACTTAATCAGCACGAGGCCCATCCCCTCTGGCCGGCCGGAGAGGGTGGAGGTCGAGCCCTTCTCAACTTGCTGAGTGAAGGTACTGAGCGGCTATCCTCCGGCCGTTCAACGGTACGCGCGGTGCATCAACGACCGTTCTTCCCTGGAACGCGGTCCTCTAGCGCCGTCCATCTCACTGCAGCAGTTCCTCCCGCGTCCCTCGCAGCGTCCTGGGGCGGTCTATCGTAAGACCGCTCAACATAAGGCGGTCCTAAGGGAGCCGTTCATTCCTCAACGCTGCACTAAGGCGAGTGTCTCCCCATTTTCCAAGGTACGGCGTGCCTATCGCGTACGGCATCTTGGTGGCGATCACGGTACTTTGCTTCATTCCCTATCTTCTCTTCTTTCTCTCACTTGTCTCATGCACTTGACGCACTTTGACCCGTAGTGAAAGGGAGAGAGGAGAGAAATATATATCTACACCCCTTTTGTGGCGATCACGGTGGGACGCCTAATGCCCATCGTGCTTTTGAGTTGCTGACCCTTCTTAGTCGTTGTCAAGGTTTCCTTCTTGGAGTGATTTACAGGTTGGATGCGGTTCCTGTCCTCTGGCGCACACGCGGTTCGTCCAGGGCCGTCTACCAATACGCACGGTTGATACTCCACCGCTCATATACTCTGCCATCAGGTTTATCTACCCGGCCTTTCCTGTTGCAGACGGCTCCCTGGACGCCGTCCATCCATTTGAGCGGCTTTCACACAGCCGTCCCGCGCTCAGGCACAGGTACGCTGTACTTTTTGGGTGGCAGATACACGGCTGTGAGGCGGCGGTTCAAGTACGTGAGCGGTTGACTATCGGCCGTCTGTCTGGTATTTCCCTTGCTTTCCTCCCATCAACTACGGTTGGATATTAACCGCCTGTGTACTTAGAGCGGTCAGAGGAGGACCGCACATCTCCTGTCGCAGTGCATTTATTTCATCTTGCTTAGTTTTTTCGGCTGATATATATATTGCTCCTGGTGCTGTTCATTGGCTCCCCCCTGCCATCTTATTATCATTGCATCACCATGTTTTTACTACTCATGTGTATACTCGCTCATTGATTGATAGCTGCTAGGCTAGTTTGTGCATGCACTCCGGTGCGCATAGGAGCATCGACATCTTCCCATATTAGTTGCATTCCTACCGAGGTAGGGTTTCCTCTCGTCTCCATATTCCTTGGAGCCGACTAGGGACCTTGCTGAGGACCTCCGTAAGCCCCCGTGAGCCGTGGATTCCCACACGGACGCCGGGCAGGTTGTACCGTATCCACCCCAGTCTAGGGTTGCATTCGCGAGTGAGAGGTCCCGATAGGGTCACACAGTTCCTCGTTTCTCATCCCAATCAGGCACCTAGTGGTCGAGAGAATTGATATTTTCATTAATCCACTAAGGTTCAAACCCAAAGATATAAGGAACTGACGAGCATCATTTTAAGAACTTGATTGCATTACTGAGTGATTCTGCTCTCATCTCGCTCCATTATATGCTTATTACTTGATTGGTAGATTTGATTGATTTAGTGTTGCTTGTTCTAGTAGCAAGTGTCTTGGTGTATGTGGGGCTGCCTTCTGCCCCCACGATCATCTCCTAGGGTTGACTCTTATTTCCATTCCTACTCCAACCCCTTGTTCGATTCTTCTTCTTCCATGTCGTCGTATGACTTCTCTCAGGCCCACGAGGATTCCCTTCCTCGTGGTCTCCTTGAGGACCCACCTAGGGTCACCCACTTGCAAGGGGGAGAGGGGACGGCCCCTTCACTCCCGACCTCTCTGGGCGAGGGTCCCCGACCCTCTTTTTCAAATCCGCCCAATCAGAATTCAGCCAGTATGATCCTCAATATGATGGCCCAGTTGGACCCCACCCAACTCCATCTCATCAGACAAGCTTTGCAAGGGGGCGATGCCCCGGCCTCAGTTCCGGCTCATGCCACGGCCAGTGTCGCCACTTCATCTCCTGTGGTCGGGACCACCTCTGTGGCTCCCATTGACCTTACTCCGGTCCGCCCTCAGAACCTTCGCTATCCCAATATAGAAATGGGCCAGGCGTCCACATCGGTCCATCAGCAACTTGATAAAGGAAAATCCCCGATCCCCTCTGTTCCTTATCTTGAGTCGTACCCTACAATTTCTCCATCGCCTCAGGCCCTCATGGCCCCGGCGGACTTCGCTAGGTCACAGTCAGGGGCGGCCCAGGTGGCTCATACGGATATGGGCCCTTCCTCAGCCCATTATCCCTCTTACGGGCCGCCTCCTTCGTCAGTTTATCCTTTGGTCGCCTATCCAGGTGCCGCTCCTCTTGCTCCTCCCCCTCCTTCCCGGGAACGGGAAATTCTTGACAAGTGGGCTGCTATGCAGCAACAAATTGATCTCCTCCACAAGCGGGTCGGCCCGCAATCTCTAGCCGATGTCCCTATCCCTAACTTCAGGGACCTACGTCTTCCTTCCCAGTCGGAGCTCCCCGTGTACCGCAAATACGATGGGAACGGCAACCCATTCATCCATGTCCGGGAGTTCTTGTACGAGTCTGCGCAGTTCCAGCAGGATGATCGTTTGATGGCCTATTTGTTCCGTCGGTCTCTGGAGGGGGTCGCGTTGGAATGGTTCTACACCTTGCCTATGGAGGAGGCTGAGAATTTCAAGACCGTCAAGGAGAGGTTTATACAGAGGTTTCAGGATCGGGTCGGACCCGAGTACTCTTTCACTGACCTGGTGGCGGAGAGGATGAAGCCGGAGGAAGACTTCGCAACCTATGCGGACCGCTGGAGACAGATGGCCTCACGGGTGCCCGGGCAGATTCCGGAAGAGGAAAAAGTGAAGTTGTTGATTTCCAATGCTACGCCAACTTTCAGAAACATTCTGGCAATGAATGACATTTCAAACATGCACCAACTATACAGCAGAGCTAGGTTTATTCAGACCCAATTTAAAGACTCCCCCATCCATTCTTTATTCGAGGCCCAGAAACCCAAAGCCACCAAGAAAACCCAGGGCCCCGTCACTGAGGGGGTACAAATTAACGAGCAAGTCCAGGCCGTGCAGTTCCCCCAACAAGCCGCTCCACCCCGCTTCCCACCGCCTCAGCGTAACCCCCAGTTCGCCGCTCCGCCAGTTCCCCAGCCTGCCTTCCAAGTCCCGCAATACCCTCAACAGGCACCTCCGCCACCTCAACAGCCTCAGCGGCCCCCGCAATACAATAGTGTTCCTCCACCCCCCACCTACGGCTCTGCTCGACCAGCTCCAAAAAGGGCTCATTACCCCCCTCTTCCGGAGACCTTGCCAGATATTTTCTCTGCTCTAATGTATACTGGTGACCTCCAGTTGCCTCCTGAACGCCCGAACTGGAATCCGGCTGCCGACCAATCCCGATATTGTATATTCCATCGGCAACCCGGGCACACAATAGAGCGATGTTACCAATTCAGAGACCTGGTGTATGATTTGCATGAGGGCCAGAGGATTGATTGGGCCCAGATGCGCCAGCTAATTGAGGATATCAAGCAGAGGCAAAGACAGGCCAGGCCGCAACAGGCGGCGCCCCAGCAGCAGCAGCAGCAACAGCCCCAGCAGCAACCGCAACCTCAACCGCAGCAGCAAGACCTTGGGATCCATCAAAATCCCATGCCAGTGCATCAGCCCGCTCCTCCGCAACAACAGCAACCGCCGGCACCGGCTCCAGCACAAGTGAATTTGGTCCAGCGCCCAGCCCCCAACGCTGGATGGACGTTTGATGATGAGACCCCCGCCCATCTCTTGGCCTTACACCACCACTACTCTCCCACACCTACCATCCCCTCCATCCTTAGATCTGCCGCTACACCGCCCGTCACTTCCCCCGCGTCGCCTCTTAGGCCCGCTACATTCCCCTCTACTCCGTCCGTCCTTTCACCACCACCCGCCCTGCCTCCCATCATTTCCCCTAAGCTTAACCCTTCACCCATTTCCCCTCCACCAGGGCCCATCAAACCCACTTCAGTCATCCTCACCCCCATCTCCACGCCATTCACCTGCCCCACCAGGCCAAGCGGGGGTCCAGTCCAGGCCGTGCAAGCTTCGCAATGCGCCCTTCGGAGCGGGCGTCCTTTCCAAAGAATTTTTCCTTCCCCAGGTGCATCTGCACCAAACCCTACAGTTTCCTCCCCTACAGTTGAACCAGAAGAGATGGACCCGGTGCCGGGCACAAGATATGACTTATTACAGCACTTAGACCGGCTGCCGGCTAAAATCTCAGTGTTAGAACTAATCAAGAGGTCGCCGCTCCACCAAGACGCCCTGAAGATCTTCCTACAGAAAGTTATGGTGAGCGAAGATGTGGCAGTGGATAGCCTGCCCGCGGTCTTGGCCACGATCACAAAGGGGCCCTCTATTACATTTGCTGAGTCAGAGCTAGCTCCTCCTGAGGCACGGCAGATGCCGTTATGTATTACCATCTCTCTAAACAAAACGGCCGTGGAATCCGCCCTTGTGGACACAGGGGCGTCGATAAATGTCTGCCCATTGAGTACCCTTCGTGCTTGTAACATATCAGAGGACATGCTCAAGCCGACACCAACCACGATAGCCGCATATGATAACTCCAGACGTGCTTGTCACGGGGTGGTAACTGTACAGGCCGAGCTAGGGCCCTTAGTGATGGATGTAGAATTTTATGTGTTGGACATAGACCCAATGTTCAAAGCCATTCTGGGTCGTCCATGGTTGAATAGTTTGAACGCCGTCCCCTCGACCGCCCACCAGTGTCTGAAGTTCCCATTCCAAGGGCGAGTGGTCAAGGTGAAAAGTGTTTCCACAGTCAAAACGTTGACGCCATAGCAGCCAAGATTCTGCCCACACTGTGGCCGAGTAACAGACCTGTTCTATCTGTCATGGACTTAAACTATTCATGGGCATATGCGTCGCGCAAGCCCACCGCTGCACCAATCAATGTGAAGGTTAAGCCCAAGATGAGAGACTCCAAAGGGTGGCACCTAATTCTAAAATTGGGCTATCAGCCAGGCCGAGGACTCGGCGCACAACTGCAGGGCAGAACCAACCCCGTTCCCAAGGGAGGAAGATGGGCCGCCGGGGCCTCGGCTACCATGAATCCTCCATGTCAATGCTTGGGGACTCTGGGCCGTTGACCTGGGATTACCGGCAACATTTTGTGAAGGGTCCGTTGCAGCCCGGCACCTTGAAGACCTCGCCATCCAGCCTTGAAGAAAAGATAGATGAAGCTTGTGCTGTTGCCGATCCGCCACCACCACCGCAAGAGCTAGCCGGTGACTTGGAAGACCTTTCTGAATGCCTTACAAGGATGTTTTGTGAAAAAGAGGGTGACCCAAAGAAGAAGGAGACGCAACTGGTAAAGCGCCCTCCGATGCCATTGGCCCGCCAGGGGCCCCGGAAGACGGGGAGCTCCGCCACTACTTATTCTATGTCCCCATCCCGTCTCGCTTCCTGGTTTCAACGGTTGGATTCTGTTCCCCGTTCCCCTCCACTCCTGGTCGACCCGTACTTTGCGGAGAGACCTGAAATTCTATTCGTTCCATGTGCTTGCGGGCGCTGCCCGCCCATTGATCTATCAACCCTATTCACTCCTCCTCCTCCAGGAGCTCAGCTCCATGAAATGTGGTTTAAGTCTTCTGACCCTTTCTTTGACTGCATCTTCCCAGAATTGTTCCCCATGCAGCTTCCTCCTCCGCCTTCTTCCTCCTGTTGTGTGATCACCTCCGGCCTCCAAAAAAAAACGCCAATTTCAAAACGAGGTCTCCATGGAAGATTACGCTATGTTCTGCCCAGATCCCCAGGGGCGCGAGACCCCTGTTTCTTTTCCGGTAGATTTCTTCTCCCCTAGATTAGATGTACAGTGTACAGAGTCTTCTAGGATGGTCGAGTCAGTCAGGGTAGAGTCTAGTTCGAGTTTTGTCAGCCCGTCCACGTCTGCGGCACCTGCCGTAACGCGTCCTCCCAAAACCATCCCCGATAGGTTTCTACAAGATTTGGCTGGGAGATGTCATGCTCTGTTGAAGTGTCCAGAATTTGTGGAGACCGCAATTATCCTGGAAGATGATGAGGGAATTGATGAGGTATGGAGCAAGGATGGACTAGGAGTATATGAAATTGTGAATGAGAAAGACCCAGCTGATGATGAGGAAGATGAAATGGATGACACTGCCGACCTATATGCCCAAGGCTTGAAGAAGTTCGACGAGCCTTCCGTAGCAGTGGATGAATCCACTAAAGAAATTAACCTCGGAACAGTAGAGGACCCCAGGCCCATACTTATTTCCGCCAATCTCCCTCCTCCAGTCGAAGAGGAACTTGTCAAAGTCTTGAGGGAGTACAGCGATTCTTTCGCCTGGTCCTACGAAGACATGCCGGGCCTTGACCCCGCATTGGTCGAACACAGGCTGATTCTCAAACCAGGGGCAACGCCCGTTAAACAGAAGGCAAGGAGATTTCACCCGCAGATGGCCTTGAGGATTAAGGAAGAAGTCGATAAATTGCATAAGGCCAGGTTCATTAGAGTGGTGCTGTACCCGCAATGGGTGGCAAACATAGTCCCGGTGATGAAGAAGGATGGTAAAATTCGAATCTGTATTGACTTCAGGGACTTAAACAAGGCATGTCCGAAAGATGATTTTCCACTTCCTCACATCGACGTCTTGGTCGATAATACAGCTGGGTACGAAGCCCTCTCCTTCATGGACGGCTACTCGGGGTATAACCAAATCCTTTTGGCTCCGGAGGATCAAGAAAAGACCTCGTTCACCACACCTTGGGGCACATACTGCTACGTCGTTATGCCATTTGGGTTGAAAGAATGCAGGTGCCACCTACCAAAGAGCGATGATGGCTATCTTCCACGATATGATGCACGTTTATCTAGAAGCTTATGTGGATGATATTTTGGTCAAATCGAGGTCACAAGAAGAGCATCCCGCCATTCTAGCCAAGGTATTGCAAAGGGCTAGGGAATACAAGTTAAAGATGAATCCAAAGAAATGTGTGTTCGGGGTTGCATCAGGGAAATTGCTCGGGTTTATAGTAAGTAAGAGGGGAATTCAGATCGATCCAAACAAGGCAAAGGTCGTCATGGAAATGCCACCGCCGAAGAACATCACTGAGCTTCGAGGTTTGATCGGGCGTTTGCAATTTATCAGGAGATTCATATCTCAGCATTCGCAAAGATGCCGCCCGTTTTATGAACTACTAAAGGCAGGCGTGAAATTTGAATGGAATGAACAATGTCAGAAGGCCTATGAGGAACTCAAGGTTTACCTCTCTAATCCCCCGGTTCTACAACCACCCGTCCCCGGGAAACCCCTGATCTTGTACATTTCTGTAATTGAGGACTCCCTAGGAGCTGTTTTGGCACAGGTAGACGATGAAGGAAGGGAAAGGGCGGCGTACTATCTCTCAAGGTTATTTAATCCCGCTGAATCCAAGTACACTACTATGGAGAAAACCTGTGCAGCACTAGTGTGGGTAGCGCAGAAGCTTAAACACTATTTTCTTGCCCACGAGGTTAGGCTCATCTCTAGAATGGACCCCATTCGTTATCTGTTGGAAAAGCCGGTCCTTTCTAATCGGCTAGCTCGCTGGCAAAGTTTTCTCTCCCAGTTCGACATCACCTTCATCGTGCAGAAAGCAATCAAGGGATATGCTATTGCCGAGCACCTGGCTCATTCTCCTATCCCTCGCACTGATTCCATTCAGGACGAATTCCCCGATGAACACCTGGCGGTGATCACTCATCTTCCTTTTTGGTCCCTTCACTTCGATGGTGCCCTTAATTCCCAGGGCAGCGGAGTCGGCGCTGTTCTCCTTACTCCAGAAGGGGTAACCATCCCCGTGGCATATCAACTCTCATTCCCTGCCACCAACAATATAGCCGAGTATGAGGCTCTCCTTGCCGGTCTGAAGCACGCCTACATCTTGGGCGCACGATACCTAAACATCATAGGAGACTCCCAGCTGGTGCTGCGTCAAGTTTTGTCAACCTACCGCACCCGCGATCCTAAGCTCAAACCCTACCAGGATCTGGTCACGCTCTTGGCCAGGCAATTCAGGAAACTCATCTACATTCACACTCCTCGCTCTCAGAATATCTTGGCCGACGCCCTTGCGTCGCTCGCCTCTTCTCTATCACTCCCCCTAAGTCGCGCCACTGAGACCATTGTGGTCCAAAGGCTAGACGTTCCTTCCCTGCAGGATCCCTGGTTCAACAATCTTAGGATGTCCGTAGAGAAGAAAATAGAAAGGGAGGAAATAAAAGAGGTTTCATTGACTGAGCTCGAGGAGATCATTGAAGAGGAAGAATTGCCGTGGTTTTATGAGATCGAGCAATACTGCAAGGATGGTACATTTCCGGAAACAGCCAATGCTGAGCAGCGAAGAGCCATTAGAAGAGTCGCCGCCAGATACACGATCATCGCCGGTGAATTGTATAGGCGGGCTCTGAGTGGAGTTCTAATGAGGTGCCTAGATGACGAAGAAGCTTGGAAAGTCGTGGAAGCAGCCCACTCCAGCGAGTGTGGAGGGCATGTAAACGGACAGGCCTTGGCAAAGAAGATTCTTAGGCAGGGCTATTACTGGCCAACCCTAGAAGAAGATTGCTCCACCTATGTCCGTAGGTGCCTTCAGTGCCAAATCCATGCCGACAAAATCCACGCCCCGGCCTCTTCTCTTCATCCTGTTACGGCCCCTTGGCCATTTTCTATGTGGGCCTTTGACATCATCGGACCCCTCGGTGATCCGAATTCTGCTGTTAAACAGAAATCCTTCATTCTGACGGCTACGGAGTACTTTACCAAGTGGGCCGAAGCTGAAGCTTATGCAGAAATCAAAGCCACCACAGTGTGCCGCTTCATCATGAAGAACATTATCTCGCGGTTCGGAGTGCCAAGCAGCATCGTCACCGACAACGGGCCTCAATTCATCTCACAAGAACTCCAGGACCTCTGTAAGAAATTCAATATAGTTTTGCATCATTCATCACCATACTACCCCCAAGGTAATGGCCAGGCTGAGGCCACGAATAAGACTCTTCTCAAAATTATCAAGAAAACATGCGAATCACATAAATTTGCTGATTGGGCCGACAAATTGATAGAAGCTCTATGGGCTTACCGCACCTCCGTCCGCACTCCCACAGGGCAGACTCCCTTTGCCCTCACCTATGGAATGGAAGCGGTGCTCCCGTATGAAATTCTAATCCCTTCCCTAAGGGTGCAGCTGGATAAGGAACTTAATCTCGACGAACATCGAGAGGCGTTGCTAGTCCAACTGGAACTCTTAGACGAGAAGAGGTTGAATGCGGCCAATCATGTTTCAGTATATCAAAAGCGTGTCTCGCGATATTTTCAAAAGAAGGTCATTGAAAGGAAATTTCAAGTGGGTAATATGGTTTTGAAACGCAAATTCATCAGGTCAGCGGGCCCCAGGTCTAAGTTGCAACCCAACTGGGAAGGGCCCTTCGTAATCAAAGAAGCTTATCCAGGTAATGCGTATCGTCTAATTAACTCGGAGGGGGAGGAATTGCCAAACCCGTGGAATGGGCTGTATTTAAAGCGTTTTCATCCATAAAAATAAAACCAGTGAACGGCTCGATGGCAGGGCATACCCCACCAAATTGCGAAAGGAGGACCCAGGTCCAGCATCTCACACACTACACGACCCCGTGGTGCGGTATTCTCTCATGCTACCCGACACCGTTTCTCCTTTGGCCATGCTCGGGGAAGGTGGAAATCCTTGTATTTCCTCTCTCTCGGTTGAAGATAGGGGCAAGTGGTGAATAAGGGGGCGAGAACTGACCCAGATTCCCTGTTAAAAGAGGTCTCAAATAGGGGCAATCCGTTAAGACCTCACTCTGCAAAAGAAAAAAGAAGAGAAAGAAAAGAAAGCAAAAAGAAAGAAAAAAAGGAGAAAAGAACAGGGGCAAAATCAAAAGATAAAGCCGAAAGCACAAAGCTCGAAGCTCTCCGAACCAAGGATGCAACTAGGCATGGCAAGAGTGGCAGTACAGTTTCCCCGCGGGACGTTATGAGCCCGGTCGCATGCGTGCCTAGAGCGGGTGAAGGTTCGATAACGGATACAAAGTCCCGGCGCAACAGACCAGATTCCTTGAAAAGAGGGTGTCCCGGGAAAGAACTCAAGCCCTAAAAACCCCTACACCTATCGTCGGCTTCTCTACTCAATCTTTTTTTTACTTTCCCAAGGAATGAATCCCACCCCGGGTATGGCCTCAGCAGAAGCACCGTCGAGCAAAGTTGACTCCGATCACGGGCGGTCCCCCCTTCCCGCACGTGCTGGGCCTTGGGATTCCGCAGCAAGACGAGAAGGTCCCTGTTATTGAGACCCGAGCTGGTTTCAAAACCCAAAAAAATCAAATATTTCAAAACCCAAAAAAATCAAATATTTCAAAACCCAAAAAAAATCAAATATTTCAAAACCCAAAAAAAAATCAAATATTTCAAAACCCAAAAAAATCAAATATTTCAAAACCCAAAAAAAAATCAAATATTTCAAAACCCCAAAAAGATCAAATATTTCGAAACCAAAAAAAAAATAAAATCAAATACTCCAAAACCCAAAAAGATCGAACCTTTCAAAATCCAACAAAATCTTACATGTTTCCTCTTGCATTCATCTGCATTTCTCGCACTTTGATACTTGCCTATTTAATAAGGCTCACCCCCCTTGACCAAAAGTCAAGAAAGGGTCATCTCTAACTTGCTGTAGGCAAGGGGCTGAGCCTAAAATAGATTTAATCTATTTCATGTTTGCATGTGTGCAGGGGCAGGTTGGAAGGGCAGTTGGCTCGGGACCACATGAATATTCAATCCTCGCGTTGACCTATGCCATCACATCACATCATAATCGAATCACAAAGCTCAAACTCAATCTCATTCAATCTTATTCATGTCATATATCAAGCTGTCCAGATATAAAATCCTATCCCACATCATCATAAAAACAAAAGGAAAATCACTCAGTCCGCCGCTGGGCATCCCCGCGAGGACGTATCTCTCTCAACTCCCTAAGGTAAGCCTGTCGAGTCTCTGGAACCTCCTCAACCTCTGCTGGTAGGGTACGCACCCTACTCACCTCCCACATGATCAACGCACTCCTGACCGCCTGCTCGTCCTCCTCTGTCCCGATCCTCCGTGCCTGTAGCATGGGAAGGTGGGGTAGCGTAGGTAGCACCGTCCGGGGTAGTCCAATCTGCAGGTAGCATCTGTGCGGGCTGTACATCGCTAAGGTAGTGTCGCTCACGAGCCTCAAGTCCAAGCCAGCTCTCCTCGGTAGTCTGATGGTGGCATCATGGAGGAAGTCGGGCGCATCACAAACCTATCCAGGGGCAGCCTGTTGATGTACGGGCGCCACTCGTCCCTGGTCTTCAGCTCGGCCGTCCTGCACTCAACCTGTGGAGAAAACCTGAAGGCGCCCCCTATGAAGTAAAGGGGATGGCTCCCAAAGATCCTGCTAACTGAAGTAATGTCCTCCCTCAGGGTAAACTTCATCCTAACTCCCATCCAGCACTCCAATAGGATCATTGAACCAAAGAGAGGACCTCCTAAGGCTGCTGAAGTAAGACCCTCGTACAGGTAAGCTAAGACAGCCTGAGAGATGGAAAACCCCTGCCAAAGGCCGCTGATGGTGCTGAGTAAAGGAGTCTCTAGGACATGGTCGGCTGAAGGGAAAAGGATGGCCCCGCATAGGCAGATGGACGCAGCTTTGGCTATGGCTTCAACCCACCCACACTTATTCCGGCAATGCTCCACTACCCACTGGCTCAGAGGAAGGAGGTGGATGTGGCGAGGGCCTATAAAGGTACGAACATCCCGGCTATCAGGTATGAATCCCCCTTGGATGAGTTTTGGGTCTATAGGGGCAACGGTATGACATATCAAGTCTTCCTCCCCCACCTTGGACCTAGGGAGCCCGAAATATGTCTCTACCTCCTCTAGCAAGATAGTGGCCTCAAAAGATGGGAAGAAAAAGTGTGAGTCTGAGGGTGCCAAATCTCCATCAGAGCAGAGATACTATGCCAGTCTAAGGAAAGTTTAGGGTAATTCTGACCTAAAACTAGGAGGGAGTGTAGGTGCCAGGATTTGAGAAGGTGAGTCACCCCGAGGGGCAATGCACGGACCATGGGAGCCACCCACTTCAAACTAGAAAAGCGTCTCGGGCCGGGAAGAAGCTGAAAAGAAGGAGAAGGCAAAGGGGTGTAAGGAGATTTAAGAGGAAGATTGAAAGATGGACTCTAAGCATATTCTGATCAAACTTACCTCTCTCATAGGGGTGGCGCTGAGATGTCGAGGAACCAAGCTTAGTCGTTGAATCGCTTCCCGCTCCTTTCTAGCCGGCCGCGGTCCTTCGAACAACGCGCCCTCCGCAGGACTACCATCATAAGCCCTCTTCATGTTGAGGTGACGAGAATCAAAGATTTTTAGGCTTCGGGAAAAGGAGGATGAGTAAGTTGAGGGTTCAGGCCTCCCTACTACTTATAGGGTTCATCAGGGAGCCTAAACATCTTAGGATTAGGCCTAGATAAGCCTAGGACGGGTTTAGATAGGGTTCTGATAAGTACAAAGCGCCTTGCCCTCGGGCTGGGGACTCTCCAGGGAGTCCCCTTTCGGGCAAATAGGATGTTGGATTGGACGGTCTTACGATAGACCGTCCATACCATATACGGCCCATAATCAACCGTTCTTCTCTCCAAGAGAGCTCGAGCCCGGTGACGTGTGCGGTCTGAAATCCGCCGTTCCACCATTCATACGGTTTTCATGGAACCGTTCCAAACAATTTAAGCGGCCCTTATGGAACAGCTCTTATCTACGAATGGCTAGGGGAGAACCGTCCATATGCTCTGCCCCCCAATTAACCTGCTGCACTCATGTCTCAATCACTTAGCGCTCTCATCTCACTCAAGTCGGCGTGTGCGTCTCTCATCTCACTGAAGTCGGCGTGTGCGTCTCTCATCTCACTCAAGTCGGCGTGTGCATCTCTCATCTCACTCAAGTCGGCGTGTGCGTCTCTCATCTCACTCAAGTCGGCGTGTGCGTCGCTCATCTCTCTCAGGCTAAGCGTGCTCCTCAAACTCATTTCGCCCACTCATACATACATTCATCCACAAAACAAACGAAAAACAAAGATAGGCACATCACTATCATGTCACACCATGTACAAAAGACGGGCCCAGTACAACAAGTCAAGCAGCTCCCTCTCCCTGGCCCCCGTCGCTGTCCCCCGCACCCTCATGCCTCTTTGGAGGAGGCATCGCTGAGGCCGCCTCGTCACGACGGCGTCGCCGGCGCTGCTCATCCTCCTCGTTCCTCGGCTGGCCGGAGGAACCTGTGAAGTAGCTCCTAACAGAACCATGTGTACCATGGCTGACGCTCGGGGTCCCGCTGCGCTAGCGCCGACTGACGTCCTTATACGCTCGCAGCTCCCCGCGTAACTCCGCCGCCTCGGTCCGATACCGCTCAGCCTCGACCGCACCAGCCCGGAGTCGCTCTAGCTCGGCCCGGAGGAGTGCGGTCTCCACTGTGTCTGCCGGTCGGCTCAGTGCGGCCTCCGCCCGCGCGCGAGCTACCTCCTCTCGAGCCGCTGCTCGGCTCTGCTCCAACTCGACCCGGAGGCGGGTCAACTCAGATGTCTGCATACACACATCACTTGTCAGTCAGTTACATAAGCATATCATTCATAAGCATAATGAGCAAGAGGAAGTTTAGAACTATGTACCCTCTCTGTAAGGGCCACCTCGGCCGCCTTGGCCCGCTCCACCATCCGAGTAAAGTCAGCATCTCGATCGGCCCGGTCTGCTGGGGTCTGGGCAGAAGAAGAAGAAGGAGCGTCTGGTCCCGCCCTCTGAGCACCCTCGGCGCGCTGCATCCAAATACTCCAGGTCAGTCATAGGCATAATCATAATTATATAGAACTGCATAATTTAAAGAGTCTAGGGTTTAGAGCACTCACCAGTAGGGCCAGGGCCTGTCGGGCCTCGTCTCTCTCCCGGATGGTGGAGTGCAGGAGTCCCTGCAACTCTGCCACTCGTCCTGCGGGGTCAACCTACATTTTAGAAGTCCATGTGTTAGTGCATCATCATATAAGAATCATAAGCATAATAGACAAAGTTTAAGTTTAGAAGTCATACCGGTCGGTGGGCGCCTCGGAACACCTGGTCCCGGTAGTGCTGAGCGTACGCAGTGTAGTACGCGCTGTCACTCCCTGCCCGGGCGGTCACCACTCGCCCTCACGCGGCCCAGTCGGCAACCTGCTCGGTGTTCCTCGCTGTCCAATCGTACGCCTCGCGGAGTCCCCGGGTCGTCCTCGTCACCCGTTCCCCCGCCTTCTCAGGCGCAGGGAACTCTACGGCCGGCTGATGGACCCCGATGGTCCTCATCACCAATCTGAAGTGCAGTGGCTCCACCACATTCATGCAGTGAAGCCACACGTCCCGGCCAGAGAAGGCCAAGGCCTCGGTCACCCACGGCTGGCCCTCCGGGCTCTCCTCCGTGTAAGGAGTCCACCGTACCTGCAAGGAATAGGAAACTGCATCAGCATCATAATCGTGAAAGAATAACATGTAATTAAAGAGTCTGAGTCTAGAAGCATACCGAGGTGTACGGTAGAGTGTCCAGGTCATCCTGCAGCTCCCGGACCTGCCTCCTCAAGGCCATCATTTCCCGGGGTGCTGTCCACCTCCGCGCGATCGGCAGGAGCCCAGGGCGGGTCTCCTCGCCTCTCCCCAACCCACGTAGGCGCACGTAGGCCCACACCTGTACCACAAGTCATGTCAGCATTTAGTAAGCATATAGAGTTGCATAATTAAGTCTAGAGTAGAGAGTAGTACCTGGAGTAAGGGGGAGAAGCCCCCAAGCATCGTCCGACGCGCCGTCGAACTGAGAGTGTCAAAGAGGAAGGCGAGTACCGCCGCTCCCCAAGCATAGTCACCTACATGCTCGAGCTCCTGGAGGAAAGGGAGGAAGCGACAGCTCATCACGTCCGCCCGAGTGGAGAAGAGAAGCCGCCCGAACATCAGCATCAGAAACCGTCTCAGCACTCTGTCCGCCTCAGGTCCCGGCACCGCTGCGACCCTCGGTCTCGCCAGCCCCACGAGCCGCTCCAAGTGCTCCTCTGGTCGCTCGCCCACTGCAACACCGGCTCGTCGAAGACCCAGGCTGTCCTGGAGAGCAGCCCGAGGAAGGAGGGTCGACTGCCTCTCGGGGCGCCGCAGCTGTAGGCCGAGCAGCTCCCGAGCCATCCCCCGGTAGTCAGGAAAAGTAGTCCCGCTGACCGGCGACCCATGCACGCGTAGGCCAGTAAGCCTGGCCACGTCCTCCAATGTAGGGACCATGTGCCCCCACGGGAATAAGAACGTCTGACTCACTGGATCCCAGCAGTCGTGCAGGGCATAGAGCAGAGCTGCGTCAAAGCGACACACCTCGATACTCAGGAAGGGGGCAAACCCCATGGCAGTCAACCGCTCCCTCTGGAAGTCCGGCAGTGCAAGGTACACTGCCCGAACCTATAGCCAGGAGGTACGGGTCCTACGCTTCCCCTGTATTCACCCATCTCATTTACATTAGTCATTTAGTTTCACATTTTAAAAAACAAATGCTCAAAGTCCAATTATTGATTTGAAGAACGGTTATTCACGAACCGCTCTATAGATGAGCGGCCTCCCTCAAACCGTTCTGTTTCTCAGGTTCCCCCGTTTGAACGGGCTATCCCTAGCTGTTTCTATCTTGGACGGATTACCCGGAACCGTCTGTTTGCCCTTCTTCCTAAGGAGTAACGGCCCACCTTTGGCCGTATTGTTTTAATGACGGTCCTGTAAGGACCGTATTGTTTTGCTTGGTTACATGATTGAACGGACCTATATGGTCCGTCTACCTTTTGAACGGTGATAGCCTCACCGTACTGGGGTTTTGGTGCCCCGTTGGTTGTGTGTGTGTGAACGGCGCTCCCTACGCGTTGTTTATTTGGGGCGGTCCTATGGGGACCGCATTGTTTCACCGTGCGGTTTCTGTTGAACCGTTTCACCGTCGCCTCTCCGACGACGGTGAACACCTCCCCGGACGGCTGGGAGACCTCCATGGCCCCCCTAAACCGGCCTCTAAGCATCCCTCCCCCTAAAAAAGCCCCTAAGCTAGCATGCATTAAACGAAATTAAAGGAAATGAGGGCCGGGGAGGCCTACCTCGGCATCACGAGGTTTCTTCTCCCTCCCTGCCGGCGTGCCTCCTTCCTCGGCTCCGGCGACGGCGTCATCTCCGGCCGCAGCGTCCTCCTCGGCGACAACGATGGCTAAGTCCTCCATTGTCACCCCGGGCGTGCCCTCCTCCTCGGACGGTCGCGGTGGTGGCGGTGGCGACGACGAAGGTGAATCCTCGCCGGTGATGGGTGACCGGGCGGTGTGAGACGAGCTCCTCGTCATGGGGGGGGGTGCTGTGAGATTGAGAGAGGAAGAGGAGGTGGAGAAGAGAGAGTAAGAGAGGGAGAGTGAGGGCATTTTTGCCCCTTCGTTCCTTCCACCGTCGGTTACGGTGGAGGGAGACGAGGGGGTTTCTTTTTTTTCGAGGTTGCAGAGAAGAACGGTCTATCGTTAGACCGTTCATTGTGTGAATGGTTTGTATACAACCGTATGTATCTCTTGACCGTTAATTTCAAGTCGGTTGGAATTCTATGCTCGAGCGGTTCTCTTGGAGCCGTTCTTATTATAAACAGTGCCGTACCAGCCGTTCGTCACTGGCAACCGGCCCTGTAAGATTTGTTCGAAGGTCAGGTAAGAACGGCTAACATAGAGCCGTTTGGAATATTGCACGGTTGAGGTGAGGCCGTATATCTGGTTGGTCTATTTAAATCATGAATATTGAATATTTTCTCTGGAAATACATATCTTAACCATCTTATGCAGCATCACTTCAGCTTTTTCACCTGCACAGGTAAGTCAGGTATGGCCTTCTATCTCTAAATCCCTTATTGCATTATTATATGGTATTATATTATACTATTTCGAGAGCTGGCAGGTTTCTTATGTGTCCCAGGATCTGATGTTCCCCTTCAACAAAAACAATGATGATCCAGGCTCATGTACCTAACCTTCGGATAGGCCGTTAAGTTGGGATATCACGAGGAGGATGGTTCTATCCGCACGCTGTGGTTGCGGACGGTATCTTGACTCTGATATTCCCAGCTTAATAATACTACTCTTGAATATTTTATATTTTAATCTTTCTTTGCATTCGTTTAACGATTTCTTTTATTTTTAGCCCAGCATGCATCATGCGCATCCTTTTGAGCTTTCATGCCCCATAGTCTGCTTAAGAAATGTCCCGCCAAGTGATGGTCAGCTGTGTGTCCCAATGCTCGAGTAAGGTGAACTAATTCCATTCCGAATTCGAAGGTTTTCTTTGGTCGGTTCGTTGGGGTCGGTTGACTGAAAGATCCCCGTCTGGAGCTTTAGCATCTTTTTCTTTTGTGGCCCCCTCATTGGACCGCGGGATTATGTCCCCCATGAGGTTGGTCTTGTCGGTTGATTTCATTTAGTTTAGTCCCTCCAGATTGGCGTCGCCTTTTGGTCAATTACTCCTAACGTTCGGCCCAGGATTTTTCGAAAGATTCTCACCGCTTGTTGGTAGAAACGGGTGTCGTTTTACCTTAACGCCCGCTTTTTCGGTCCACTCCACTGCATTTCCGCTCCACCTCAATGTTCCATATCACCTCCGCTTCACCTTCTCTCGCTCCCCTGCAAAGAAGGCGTTAAGGAGGGGCATCTGTTGACACCCATTTTATACCGATAATTCGAGCCGTTTCTCTTACTCCCATTAGTTGATGCCTCGAGTTGTTCATCATTCACTGGGCCATTTTGTGGCATGACTCGGGCTCGTTTTATGGGTCGTCTCCCTCCTTGGTGTAATTCGTGGTGATTCAGGGCTTAATGGGCCTTGGCTTTGGTCAATTGAACGTATTTTACAAGAATCAAGTGCCTAAAGGCATGAACGGCTTCACATCAGCCGTTCACCAGATGGGCGGTTGAAGATGGGCCGTTCATGTATTTTGGCTAATTTCTGAGGATTTTCTGAATATTCACCAACAGGCTTTTGGTGCGGTGTTATTAGGACCGTTCAAACTGATGGACGGGCCTATTACAACCGCCTATATCTCAGAGTCCTACGCGCGCCCATTTTCTCAGAGAATTATCCAAATGATTCGAATTATCACCGACAGAGTTAAACGGTCGTGTTTGTGCCGCCCTACACGAAAACGGTCTCAATACAACCGTTCATATGTTCAGAGTCCAACGGCGAACATTTCGGCCAGTTCGAGAGATAGTTGGGATAAATTTCTGATTATTCGAGTTTCCACCGACAGGATGGACGGTCCGAATAAGACCGCCCATCCCTTGTGCGGTCTATCGTAAGACCGTTCAAGCCGTCGGCTGCTGATTTTCAACCGATTTTATCCCATTTATCTCATGGTTTTATCCTCAACTTATTTTGATGATTTCTCCGCGGATAATCAACCATTTTCGATGCCGTTTCATGTGGATGGAAGATTATGATATTATCTACGAATTATCTTTTGTGAGTTCGACCCGAGAATATCTAAAAACCCCAATTTCGAGGCTGGCTTTCTAGGCTCTATAAATAGACCCTAGTGGCCGGACGTCGAAAGGGGGGGAGATTTTGGTCGACGGTGAAGCCCTGCAGCATTTTTGAGCGACCTAGCACCAAGGAGGGAGGCTCTCCAGGTCCTCACGAGCCTCCGGTCAAGGGAGTAGCCCAGTCTTCGTAGTCTTTCGTTCCGTAGCTTTGTCGTTTTCCTTCATTGCATGCATTGTTTCTCACCCGCGTACCCCCTCCTTCTCATTATCATGCACACAACCATCCCGTTTTTTGTCACCCTAGGGGTTTAAAACCCCCCAGGTATTCCCCTTTTCATTTGTTTATGCTTAATTATTCTCGTTTGAATGCATACTACATTATTTAGGTCTAATCTAGGTGTCTCTTCTATGTCTCTACATTGTTTCGCAGGTCAGCACTTAATCAGCACGAGGCCCATCCCCTCTGGCCGGCCAGAGAGGGTGGAGGTCGAGCCCTTCTCAACTTGCTAAGTGAAGGTACTGAGCGGCTATCCTCCGGCCGTTCAACGGTACACGCGGTGCCTCTACGACCGTTCTTCCCTGGAACGCGGTCTCTATAGCGCCGTCCATCTCACTGCAGCAGTCCTCCCGCGTCCCTCGCAGCGTCCTGGGGCGGTCTATCGTAAGACCGCTCAACATAAGGCGGTCCTAAGGGAGCCGTTCATTCCTCAACGCTGCACTAAGGCGAGTGTCTCCCCATTTTCCAAGGTACGGCGTGCCTATCGCGTACGGCATCTTGGTGGCAATCACGGTACTTTGCTTCATTCCCTATTTTCTCTTCCTTCTCTCACTTGTCTCATGCACATGACGCACTAAGGGAGAGAGGAGAGAAATATATATCTACACCCACGTCTAGTCCTTAATTCCAAAAAAAAGAAAAGAAAATCACAGAAAACACATAAAAATAGAAAAAACTTCATATTACAGCAATATTGAAGTTCACTTTGGGACGTCACATGGTGACATGAGATTTACTCGACATAGCATCAGTTTTGGCGTGTCTACAATGCTATCTGATCGAACAGTTCATCTATTCTCGGCAATGGATACTTGTTCTTGATAGTAAGCTGGTTCAATTGCCGGTAGTCAATGCACAATCTTAATGAACCATCCTTCTTCCGTACGAACAACACGGGGGCTCCCCACGGAGATGTACTCAGATGAATAAACCCCTTCTCGAGCAACTCCATTAATTACCTCTTTAATTCTCTCAACTCCGCAGGAGACATACGATATGGAGCCTTAGAAACAGGAGACGCGCCAAGAATTAGATCAATTGAAAAGACTACCTCTCTCTCTGGTGGAAGTCCTGGCAAATCCTCAGGGAAAACATCTGGAAAATCTCGAACAACAGGGATGTCCCTGATCTCCAACTCATTCTTATTGGTTAAAGAAACCAAGGCTAGAAAAGCCTGACATCCTTTCTTCATTAACTTCTCAGCTCGAAGAGCCGAAATGAGCGGCACGGACTTAGAGTGCCTAACCCCAACAAAAGAAAGTTTGGGGTGTCCAGAAAAAGACACAGAGCTAGATCTACAATGAACACTGGCCTCATTTCTAGCCAACCAATCAGCTCCTAGGATTACATTCCTTCATTGCCATACAAACCAAATCAGCTGGCATATTCTGCCCACTAATCAGGAGGGGACACTCGGGAATACGATGGTCCCAGCTTCCGCAACGTAAACAGGCGCCTAGCTTGCGCCAACACTCCTCCATCTTGTGTCCTGGCTGGTCACAAAACTTGCAAATAGTCTTAGACGAGACAGCCGAACCTGCCTTCTTATCTCCATTCCTCGACTTCTTATCTTGTGAGAAACTTGACCCACCATTGGGTCTTTTCTTGCCATTGTTGGGTTTGAAATTACTAGAACTAGTGGTCTACTCTTTCTTAGGGTTCTTTCCTCGGATCCTCTCAGTCATCTCTAATGTGTCTTCAAGAACTTGAGCTTTCCTGACAATCTCGGCATAAGTAGAGATCTCCATCGGTGCCAACTGGTTAATATATTGAAGCTTCAACCCGTTCATAAATCGCCTAGCCTTCATCTTCTCGGTGGATACCAAGTGTGTTGCATAGCGGGATAGTCTGGCAAACTGAGCTTCATATTCGGCAACTGACAGGTTCCTCGATTTCAGAGCATCGAACTATGTCGCCTTCTTCTCTTGCACCCGGTCCGAGAAGTACTTGCTATTAAAATGTTCCTTGAACTCATCCCATGTCGCACACCTATTTCTGAGCGTAGCATCTATAGCCTCCCACCAAGCGCGTGCATCTCATTCCAACTGGAAAGTTGCCAAAAGAACTCGATCCTGGTCACCGCACTGTATCACTCTAAAAAGTCACTCCATCTCCTTCAGCCAATTCTCAACTTCATCGGGATCCTCCGATCCACCAAAACGTGGGGGATTCAAGCCTCAGAAATTCCGGTGGAGATCACCGGCGCCATGGTGTGCTGCTCCTCCTTAGGCTACCTGCTGGAGGGCCTGAGTCAAGCTTTGCGCGGTACATTGCATGTCCCTCCATTGCACACATTTCACCGCCATCGGAATAAACTCCTACATGTACCGAAAAAATTAATTAAAAATAGTCTAGCGAGAATATTTTAGAGTTTATTGGTTAACAAAACCCCAAGCCTCTAGCCAATATTATCGGGTTAGATCCTTAGACTTTAACAAGGTTACAGGTTCGGCGACATCATTTATAAACCTAGGAACTTAAAAACCTAGGCTCTGATACCACAAAACTGTCACGCCCCGACGCGGAATATCGGAACGTGGCAGTTATATACATTCATGATACACAAAGCAATAAAGAAATTAAAAGAGCAAAATTTCAAAGAGGAAGGAATTACTCTAAATTTACCAACTTACTCATAAATAGAGAATAAAATGTTTCCAACATCTTACAATTTGACTAGAAGAAGTAAAAGAGGAAAGAAAAGATTACAACTCGATTTGGGCAACTGGACTAACAACAAATAATGACTCTTTAAAATAACTCTAAGACCACTCCGACGACTATCTATGACATCAGTAAGGTTCACTCCTATCGGGGTCCACTCCAGGTCTTTACTCTTGCCCATCCTCGTCCGTCTGCGTTTCATCACCAGAGCTACCTGAAAAGGGGGGAAATTGGGTGAGCGAAGGCTTAGTAGGTAATAGCAGGCAAGTTTAAGTAGTTAACCAAGTTAAATAATTGTCATGCATGTGACCGAAACAAGTTAACATAAGAATTGATGGAAATGAAATTAACAGAATGAATTGAACAGAGATATATCAATTTCCAGGGAATTGGCCGATCAAGCACACAAGCAAGTCATATCGAGATAAATTCCCATGTAGGAATCTTATAAAATGTATAGAGAAAAGGAGGAATGTCATAGACTCACGCTAGTCATGCACTCGGTGCAAAACCTCACCATGTCATTACAACTCCCCGGGGCACTAGTACTTTTCGGGCACTCTTTCCAGGACCAGACCGGGCCCTTATGATGCGTTGGCATTGATTTGGTGGATCCAAGATCTAAGTAATATCTAGACATTCATTGGAATCGCCTAAGAATTTCAAGGTCAAGCTATGTAACTTAATCTCTAAGATCAAAAGAGATTTCAGTAATAGAATTGGAAATCCGTAAGATCTATGGCTTGTCAGGGACAAGAACCAAATCAGGATTTACTATAACTTAAGCCCATCTTGGCTCAACTTACCATAACACACAAAAAAACATGTAAAACAAGCTTCATGGTGAGTTGCTGTCGTACATGGGCCGCAATAAGACAAAACGGTCTGATATGGACCGCTACAAGCGATACTAGGCCAGAAGAACAAGACCCAGAGTCAAGAATTAAAATGGTCCTAGATGGGTAGTTCGCCAATTGAAAATGGTCCACAGGGGGACGCCAAGCTCGAGAAGGTCCTTGGGCCTCAGCAAAGGTAGACGGTCTCATACTGGGCCGCCCCATCTAGAAATGGTCCTTGGACAGCCGCTTGGAGGATGAAAACGGTCCAAATGACAACTGCAAACAATCTGGGCACAGAAAGACTGAAAAATTGACCTAATGGGCTCCTAGCCCACCCAAGACATGATGGAACTAAACCGGGGTCCAGTCCACACCTCTCATGTTGATCTAGAGGTGATTTGGTCAATTTAGAGATTGCTAGGTCGATGGAAAATAAGGGAAACGACCAGCAAAACCTGGCTCATGGCCAGCAAGAAAACGGTCATGACTAGACCGCTTAAAGCACCAGACCGTCTAGCCCAAGGCCGCCTTTAAGTCAAGATAGACCCGAATTCTAGGCTATAAAACGAGTGATTCGATCGAGTAATTGGTGCAGGTCTTGAAGGTACAACCTGTCCGGCGTCCTAGTGGGAATCCCAGGCTCGCGGGGTCTTACGGAGGTCTCTTGATGGAGGTCATAGTCCGATGGAAGGAATATCCGGCGGGGAGTCCCAACCATTACAAGATTAGAGGTTTAATGAAACATCAGAAAATGGTATATGATCGGTCAGTCAGTACCACCGGAGTGGAGTGATTGTCAAACAATCCTAGATAATTTTCCACATTTATTTCACCATAATTATTGTGACATGCCGATACAATTTCAAATTTTTTTCACCAAGATCATGTTGGAGATGGTACGAAAAAGAGGTATTAATTATGCGTATGGCTTAATCAATTCATATATTCCATAATTACCAAATTCATGTGTGGGTTTCCATCCTAAACATGCAATCTAGCCAAGATAATTAACTTAATCAAAACATACAACCAATGAAATCAACGACATGAAACGGTCTAGTGAGGACTGCTAACAGAGGATAGTGGTCTATCGAATGACCGCTTAGGCGACGATCAATAGGGCTGGTAAACAAGGGAAAACGGTCTGTCGAGCGACCGCCAGACTCCTTAGATGGTCATTTGACTGGCCGCATGGCCCAGAACAGTTACTGGGGAAACGGTCTACCGTTCGACTACTAGGGACCCAAGCAGTTCCTATTACGACCGCACACAGGTTGATAGCTCGGTCCCCGACGATCTTTGATAGACACCGCTTACGATGCAAATTCTGATCAATACACTAATCGATAATTAGGCAAAAAGGAAGCAATAGAAAGAGCATAAAAATCCACACAAGTAGGCATAATTAATTTGTCTTTAGCCTACTATACAACCTAAATTTTAACAATGAATGGAAGCTATCAGGGACGGAACCCTAAATCGACATGCTTCTACTAAAATCATGAATACGACCTCCACGCAGAATGAAATTTAGGGCTTTTAGTATGGATCGAAAGAGGACTTAGAGGCGCTTCCAATGGTATATTTTATATTTGGTTTGGACTACGATTGTCTACCTTAAACGAGGGGAGAAGACGATGCAAGCACCCGAACCGCACGAAGAGAAACCAAATACTCCCACGTTCACACTCCTCGCCGGCAGCCATAGCAAACGTCGACACTAGGTCGGGCTAGGGTCGATTTTATAGGATTAATTGATTTCTAGAAGGATCGATTGAGAGGATAGAGTCCCACACCCGCGGTCACGCGAGATTCGCATTTGACCAAGTCGTGCGCCGCTGTTCGCCACCAAATTTGAATTTTAGTGTTAGGTTTAGCTCGAGGAACGAGAGGGCTTTGGGGCCACTCCCAAAGGCCGACCTATTGGACTTGGTTTGGGCTCAAACGATCGCGATTTGGGCTCTAATTTGGCAATCTAAGGTCTAATTTTTAGCATTAAAACAATAATTCGGCTTAGTTAAAAGTTAAATTAGGGTTTACCCCAGAAGACAAATAGTCTAAATGATTCATCCTCTACTTGATTATAATTTTTCTAGATTTTGTTATAAATTAGTTGAATTTTAACCAAAAGGGATTTCTAATTTAATAAATCCGAAACTTTCGAAATGAATAGAAGTTTTGTTTAAATAAATTCTCGGGGTGTTACACCCTCCCCCACTTTAAAGAATTTGGTCCTCCAAATTCATTGCGCTTATCAAAATGGGGATAATAAGATAACTGACCTTAGAATAGATAGGGGTATTGCTTTCGGATACCATCTTCAGACTCCCAAGTAGCTTCTTCGGTTCCTCGTCGGCTCCATTGAACTTTTACCATAGGTATGGAACGATTCCTGAGTTGTTGCTCCTTCCGATCCAAAATCTTGATGGGCTTTTCCTCATAAGTCAAATCTTCCTTTAATTCCAGATCCGCATGCTAAATGATGTGAGTGGGGTCATAAACATATTTTCGCAACATAGATACGTGAAAAATATTGTGCACACCAGATGACTGAGGTGGTAAAGCTAATCTGTAAGCAACTTCTCCCACTCTCTCTAAAATCTCGAAAGGGCCAACGTATCTTGGACTTAGCTTGCCACGAATGCCAAGCCTTTGAATTCCTCTTATAGGTGAAACTCTCAAGAATACATGCTCGCCGACTTGAAAATCCAAGGCTCTCCTTCTACTATCATCATAACTTTTCTGTCTCTATTGTGCCACTTGCAGACGATCTGGGATAACACGGATGTTCTTGGATGATTCTGTAATGAGATCCGGTCCCCGCCATTACTTCTCACCTACCTCATCCCAACACAATGGTGATCGGCAACTTCTCCCATAAAGAGCCTCGAACGAGGCCATCTGGATACTGGACTAGTAACTGTTATTGTAGGCGAACTCAATCAAAGCCAAGTGCTCGTGCCAACTGCCTCCAAAATTAATCATGCAAGCTCTTAACATATCTTCAACGATCTGGTTAGTACTTTCAGTCTGCCCATCTGTCTAAGGATGAAAGGCAGTGCTGAAATTTAGACGGGTTCCCAAGGACTCTTGCAGTCCTCTCCAAAATACAGTCTTACAACTTCTTTCATATACAGGGCAGCTAAAACATCAACTGTCCATTTTGGCTTAATGGATAATAAATGAGCAGACTTAGTCAGTCTATCAACAATGACCCATATTGCATCAAAGCCACCACGAGTTCTAGGGCGACCCATCATAAAATCCATGCTGACACTTTTTCACTTCCATTGTGGTATATCGAGTGGCTTTAACTTCCCTGCGAGTCTGAAATGTTCAACCATTACTTGCTGACATACCAAGCATTTATTCACAAATTCCGCCACTTCCTTTTTCATACTCGGCCATCAAAATGTCCTTTTTAAATTCTGGTACATCTTAGTACCTCCAGGGTGAATAGTATACCTGGACCTATGGGTTTCTTCTAAGATCTTACCTTTTATTTCGACCACATCATGAACACATGTTCTCCCTCGAAACAATAACCTGACATCGTCGGCTAACATAAAATCTGGCCCATTTTTCAGACTTTCCTTAATTTCTACCAATATCAGATCATTTCCTTGTAGGGACTTGATTTCCATCATTAATTCTGGACGAAGCTGAAACTGAGCGATCATGACCCGATCCTTGCTAATATTGAGATCAAAACTAGCCAACTGTTCCAGCAGTCTCCATTCTGGCAACATGAGATTTGACAATCTTGCTATCGGCTTGCGGCTTAAAGCGTTAGCCACTACATTACCTTTTCTAGGATTGTACTCGACAGGTAAATCAAAATCCTTCAAATACTCGAGCCACCTTCTCTGTCTCATGTTAAGTTCCTTTTGAGAAAACAAGTATTTAAGGCTCCTATGGTTAGAGAATATAGTAAAAGCCTCTCCGTATAAATAGTGCCTCCAAATTTTTAGGGCAAACACTACTGTAGCGAGTTCCAAGTCATGGACGAGATAATTCTCTTCATGCTTCCTCAGTTGCCTCGAGGAATAGGCTATCACCCTACCATTATGCATAAGCACACAACCCAAGCCAGTGCCCGAAGCATCTGTGTACACTTCAAATCCTCCTTCTCTAGAAGGCAAAGGCAAAACAGGGGCAGTGGTCAAACAGTCCTTCAGAGTTTGGAAACTCCGCTCGCAATCTTCCGACCACTCAAACCGATTCTCCTTGCGGGTCAGTCTAGTCAGGGGCACCGCAATCTTGGAGAAATCTTTAATGAATCTTTGATAATAACCTGCTAGGCTTAGAAAACTTCTTACTTCAGTGACATTCGTAGGCCTATCCCAGTTTCTCACTGCCTCCACCTTCGAGGGGTCAACAGAAACTCCTTCCTTAGTGATAATGTGTCCCAGAAAAGACACTTCCTGCATCCAGAAGTCACACTTACTAAACGTGGCGTACAACTGGTGATCTTTCAATAATTGCAAGGCCACCCTTAAGTGCTCAGCATGTTCTCCTCACTCTTAGAGTATATCAAAATATCATCAATGAACACCACGACCCATTGATCTAGGTAGGGCAGGAACACACTATTCATCAACTGTATGAAAGTTGCAGGAGCATTCGTCAGTCCAAAAGGTATTACTACAAATTCAAAATGCCCATACCTACTACGGAAGGCTGTTTAAAAGATATCATCATCCTTGATCCGCAGCTGGTGGTATCCCGATCAAAGATCAATTTTAGAGAAATATTATGCCCCCGCTATCTGATCGAATAGTTCATCTATTCTCGGCAATGGATACTTGTTCTTGACAGTAAGCTGGTTCAATTGCCGATAGTATATGCACAATTTCAATGATCCATCCTTCTTCCGTATGAACAACAAGGGGGCTCCCCACGGAGATGTACTCGGACGAATAAACCCCTTCTCGAGCAACTCCATTAATTACCTCTTTAATTCTCTCAACTCCGCAAGAGACATATGATATGGAGCCTTAGAAACAGGAGACGCGCCAAGAATTAGATCAATTGAAAAGACTACCTCTCTCTCAGGTGGAAGTCCTGACAAATCCTCAGGGAAAACATCTGGAAAATCTTGAACAATAGGGATGTCCCTGATCTCCAACTCATTCTTATTGGTTAAAGAAACCAAGGCTAGAAAAGCCTGACATCCTTTCTTCATTAACTTCTCAGCTCGAAGAGCCAAAATGAGCGGCACGGACTTAGAGTGCCCAACCCCAACAAAAGAAAGTTCGGGGTGTCCAGAAAAAGACATGGAGCCAGATCTACAATGAACACTGGCCTCATTTCTAGCCAACCAATCAGCTCCTAGGATTACATCATAATCCTTCATTTCCATACAAACCAAATCAGCTGGCATATTCTGCCCACTAATCAGGATCTTACTAGAAGGGTAGTAATATTTGATTGTTGAACCCGAACCAATAGGAGTTGAAATTTCCAATCGAGAATTCATTAATACCGGTTTCACAGTTAAGGATTTAGTAAAATTCTGAGAAATAAAAGAATGCGTTGCTCGGGTATCAAATAGAACAAATGCTGGCTTATCAGAGACAATAAGTGTACCTTCAACAAGTCCACCCTCCTCAGTGGTTTCAGTCTCAGTTTCCTATAGGGCATGAAGCTTGCCCAGCCGCTTCTGACCTCCTTGTGGCTTGTTTGGTGTAGCTTGGTCGGGTAGGAGGGGACACTCGGGAATACGATGGTCCCGGCTTCCATAACGTAAACAGGCGCCTAGCTTGTGCCAACACTCCTCCATCTTGTGTCATGGCCGGTCACAAAACTTGCAAATAGTCTTAGACGAGGCAGCCGAACCTGCCTTCTTATCTCCATTCCTCGACTTCTTATCTTGTGAGAAACTTGACCCACCATTGGGTCTTTTCTTGCCATTATTGGGTTTGAAATTACCAGAACTAGTGGTCTGCTCTTTCTTAGGGTTCTTTCCTCAGATCCTCTCAGTCATCTCTAATGTGTCTTCAAGAACTTGAGCTTTCCTGACAATCTCGGCATAAGTAGAGATCTCCATCGGTGCCAATTGGTTAATATATTGAAGCTTCAACCGGTTCATAAATCGCCTGGCCTTCATCTTCTCAGTGGATACCAAGTGCGTTGCATAGTGGGATAGTCTGGCAAACTGAGCTTCATATTTAGCAACTGACAGGTTTCACTGTTTCAGAGCAGCGAACTATGTCGCCTTCTTCTCTTGCACCCGGTCCGAGCAGTACTTGCTATTAAAATGTTCCTTGAACTCGTCCCATGTCGCACGCCTATTTCCGAGCGTAGCTTCTACAGCCTCCCACCAAGCGCGTGCATCGTGTTCCAGCTAGAAAGTTTCCAAAATAACTCGATCATGGTCACCGCACTGCATCACTCTAAAAACTCGCTCCATCTCCTTCAGCCAATTCTCTGCTTCATCGGGATCCGCCGATCCACCAAAACGTGGGGGATTCAAGCCTCAGAAATTCCGGTGGAGATCACTGGCGCCATGGTGTGTTGCTCCTCCTTGGGCTACCTACTGGAGGGCCTGAGTCAAGCCTTGCACGGTACGCTGCATGTCCCTCCATTGCGCACATTTCGCCGCCATCGGAATAAACTCCTACATGTACCGAAAAAATTAATTAAAAGCAGTATAGCGAGAATCTTTTAGAATTTATTGGTTAACAAAACCCGAAGTCTCTACCCAATCTTACCGGGTTAGATCCTTAGACTTTAGCAAGGTTACAGGTTCAACGACATCATTTATAAACCTAGGAACTTAAAAACCTAGGCTCTGATACCACAAAACTGTCACGCACCGACGCGAAATATCGGAACGTGGCAGTTATATACATTCATGATACACAAAGCAATAATGAAATTAAAAGAGCAAATTTTCAAAGAGGAAGGAATTACTCTAAATTTACCAACTTACTCATAAATAGAGAATAAAATGTTTCCAACATCTTACAATTTGACTAGAAGAAGTAAAAGAGGAAAGAAAAGATTATAACTCGATATGGGCAACTGGACTAACAACAAATAACGACTCTTTAAAATAACTCTAAGACCACTCCGACGACTATCTATGACATCAGCAACATTCACGCCTATCGGGGTCAACTCCAGGTCTTTACTCTTGCCCATCCTTGTCCGTCTACATTTCATTACCAGAGCTACCTGAAAAGGGGGAAAACTGGGTGAGCGAATGCTCAGTAGGCAATAGCAGACAAGTTTAAGTAGTTAACCAAGTTAAATAATTGTCATGCATGTGAACGAAACAAGTTAACATAAGAATTGATGGAATCGAAATTAACAGAATGAATTGAACAGAGATATATCAATTTCCAGGGAATTGGCCAATCAAGCACGCAAGCAAGTCATATCGAGATAAATTCCCATGTAGGAATCTAATAAAATGTATAGAGAAAAGGATGAATGTCATAGACTCATGCTAGTCATGCACTCGGTGCAAAGCCTCACCATGTCATTACAACTCCCCGGGGCACTAGTACTTTTCGGGCGCTCTTCCCAGGACCAGACCGGGCCCTTATGATGCGTTGACATTGGTTTGGTGGATCCAAATCCTAAGTAATATCTAGACATTCATTGGAATCAGCCAAGAATGTCAAGGTCAAGCTATGTAACTTAATCTCTAAGATCAAAAGAGATTTCAGTAATAGAATTGGAAATCTGTAAGATCTATGGCTTGTCAGGGACAAGAACCAAATCTGGATTTACTGTAACTTAAGCCCATCTTGGCTCAGCTTACCAGAACACACAAAAAAACATGTAAAACAAACTTTAGGCTGAATTGCGATCATACATGGGCCGCAATAAGACAAAACGGTCTGGCATGGACCGCTACAGGCGATACTGGGCCAGAAGAACAAGACCCAGACTCAAGAATTAAAACGGTCCTAGATGGGCCGTTTACCAATTGAAAATGGTCCACAGGGGGCCACCAAGCTCGAGAAGGTCCCTGGGCCTCAGCAAAGGTAGACGGTCCCATACTGGGCCGCCCCATCCAGAAACGGTGCTTGGACGGCCGCTTGGAGGATGAAAATAGTCCAAATGACAACCGCAAACAATCTGGGCCCAGCAAGACTGAAACAATCAACCTAATGGGCTCCTAGCCCACCCAACACATGATGGAACTGAACTAGGGTCCAGTCCACACCTCTCAGGTTGAGCCAGAGGCGATTTGGTCAATTTAGACATTGCTAGGTCGATGGAAAATAAGGGAAACGACCAGCAGAACCTAGCTCATGGCCAGCAAGAAAACGGTCATGACTAGGCCGCTTAAAGCACCAGACGGTCTAGCCCAGGGCTGCCTTTAAGTCAAGATAGATCCGAATTACGGGCTATAAAATGGGTGATTTGATCGAGTAATTGGGGCAAGTCTTGAAGGTACAACCCGCCCGGCGTCCTAGTGGGAATCCTAGGCTTGCGGGGTCTTACGGAGGTCTCATGATGGAGGTCCTAGTCCGACGGAAGGAATATCCGGCGGAAAGTCCCAACCACTACAAGATTAGAGGTTTAATGAAACATCAGAAAATGGTATATCATCGGTCAGTCAGTACCTCCGGAGTGGAGTGACTGTCAAACAATCCTAGATAATTTTCCACATTTATTTCACCATAATTATTGTGACATGCCAATACAATTTCAAATTTTTTTTCACCAAGATCATGTTGGAGATGGTACGAAAAAGAGGTATTAATCATGCATATGGTTTAATCAATTCATATATTCCATAGTTACCAAATTCGTGTGTGGGTTTCCATCCTAAACATGCAATCTGGCCAAGAAAATTAACTTAGTCAAAACATACAACCAATGAAATCAATGACATGAAACGGTCTAGGGAGGACTGCTAACGGAGGCTAGTGGTCTATCGAATGACCGCTTAGGGTGACGATCAACAGGGCTGGTAAACAAGGGAAAACAGTCTGTCAAGCGACCACTAGACTCCTTAGACGGTCATTTGACAGGCCGCATGGCCCAGAATAGTTACTGGGGAAACGGTCTATCGTTCGACCGCTTGGGACCCAAGTGGTTCCTATTACGACCGCAAACAGGTCGATAGCCCGGTCCCCGGTGATCTTTGATAGACACCGCTTACGACGAAAATTCTGATCAATACACTAAACGATAATTAGGCAAAAAGGAAGCAATAGAAAAAGCATAAAAATCCACACAAGTAGGTATAATTAATTTGTCTTTAGCCTGCTATACAACTTAAATTTAAACAATGAATGGAAGCTATCGGGGATGGAACCCTAAATCGACATGCTTCTACTAAAATCATGAATATGACATCTACGCAGAATGAAATTTAGGGATTTTAGTATGGATCGAAAGAGGACTTAGAGGCGCTTCCAATGGTATATTTTATATTGGGTTTGGACTATGATTGCCTACCTTAAATGAGGGGATAAGACGATGCAAGCACCCGAACCGCACAAAGAGAACCTCGCCCTCTCCGCCAAATACTCCCACGTCCATGCTCCTCGCCGACAGCCGCAGCAAACGTCGACACTAGGTCGGGCTAGGGTCAGTTTTATAGGATTAATTGATTTCTAGAAGGATCGATCAAGAGGATAGAGTCTCACACCCGCGGTCGCACGAGATTCGCATTTGACCATGTCGTGCGCCGCCGTTCGCCACCAAATTCAAATTTTAGGGTTAGGTTTAGCGCAAGGAACGAGAGGGCTTTGGGGCCACTCCCAAAGGCCGACCTATTGGGCTTGGTTTGGGCTCAAATGATCGCGATTTGGGCTCTAATTTGGCAATCTAAGGTCTAGATACTCTAAGGTCCGATTTTAGCCTTAAACCCTTAATTCAGCTTGGTTAAAAATTAAATTAGGGTTTACCCTAGAAGACAAATAGTCAAAATGATTCGTCCTCTACTTGATTATAATTTTTTCAGATTTTTTTATGAATTAGTTGAATTTTAACCAAAAGGGATTTCTAATTTAATAAATCTGAAACTTTCAAAATGAATAGAAAATTTGTTTAAATAAATTCTCGGGGTGCTACAGGCCGACCCTCCTCCGAACCCCTTTTTAAAGGGGACTTCAAACCCCATTTCTTATTCCCTCACACCGATTCACTCTCCCATTCCTTCTCTAACCCTAAAACACCCTAAAATCCCTCTCTCAAGCCTTAATACCTCCTCTTTCTTCCATCTGCACAAAATCCGGCGTACTCGTCACCATCTCGGGACGACATCTCCACCGCGGCTTGTGCGACCTTGCAGACACTCCCTGAGCTCCTGCTTGTGGAGATGGTTCTTCCACCATTTCTTGGTGTGTCATCTAGTCTCCATCCATTTCCGAGGGAAGAGGTTCGCGATTCAAGGGTTTCCACAGTGGTTTTTAAATCTAGGATGGCGCCTCGTCGAAGCTCTTGGCTTTCTGTCCAGGGGGAATCTAGTGCCCGGAGAGGTGAGGCCTCGACTCCTCCATGTCAACGGGCTCCTACACCTCCACGTGCACAGCGGCTGCCCCCACGGCCCATACTACCCCCCCCCCCCCCCCCCCGTCTTGTTGATTTCAACGAGGTGAATGAAAATCTTCCAGATTTATGTGCAGTTTTTGAAATACAAGATGGTTATGTTAATTTTGTCACACGGTATAATAGATACTATCCCAGGCTTGTCCAACAATTTTATGGAAATCTGATCGAGAGGAATGACCGTTTATTTACAGTAGTTAAAGGGGTTAAGATTACAGTTACTCCAACCTTATTTGAAAGCGCCCTAGGAGTCTCAGCTAGGGGTGCAGATATGCTCTTTGGTCATGGCGCCGCTGAGGACACTTTTCTTGCCATGACTGGTTGTGAGTATGTGTGTGGTGTCAGTGACTTGATCACTTAAATTTCAACTACTTTCCTCCATTATAGTGAATATTGCATCATATGTTCACCAGCCTCATCTATCCCAAGGGTGGCAGCAAAAATGAAGTGACCGAAGTGCACAAGTTCCTGTTCTATCATGTTATAAATAGGATATTTGTCAATATGGGCCAACTCATGACAGATTTGATTGGGTCATGTTGTACCCAACTGAGGAGATCATTGCCATATGCATCCCAGTTGATTGGCATATTCATTTATGCTGGGATTAGTCTGGCCGATGAGATGTCTATTCTAGTGAGACGGGATGATATCTATAATACACATAAGCTTTTCATGGATTTCGGCTACTATAAGGGTCCAGATGGTGAGTTACGTAGAAATGTGCCGGTCTATGGAGAAGAATCAGAATCTAAGGATGAGGAATAGGAAGACCAACACCAGCAATAGGCTGTAGCACCACCCCAACCTCCAGCTCAGGAGGAGGAACAGCCTCCTCCACCTCCTCCTCACTATGTAGATCCGAATGTGCCTCCTCCATCACAATTCTTTCACGGGGAGTCCTCTTCTCAGGGTGTTGGACAGCCACTTGGACAGGCTTTGAGGGCTTTAATAGGCGGCTCACTAGCATAGAAACTAAGGTGGATACCTTTGGGGAGCAACTGTCTACCTTTGAGAGTAACATTGATACATCCTTTGCATCCATTGGTAATTTACTTGAATCAATGCACGGCCAGATGGCTACCTTCTCCAACTCCTTGGATACCATCACTTAGAAAAGGGCCACTCTCTCTACTCGCCATGAAGACACTCGTGAAGCCTTCCACACCACCTCCTATTCTCTCGTCGGCATCTAGCACCACATGCTAAGCCAGGATGACCTTCTCAACTCCATCGTCCATCATCTCAACAATTATGGTCACGGCCCTCAACCTGGCCAAGATTCTCCATCTCTTGTAGATGGCATCTAAGGAGCTTCCGGTTCATCTCTTTGGTGACTATTTTTAAGTCCTACAGTTTCTTTTTTGAGTCCACTTTTCTTTAACCCATCCCCTCTTTGATGATGCTAAAGGGGGAGAAGTAGTTATATAGCTTATGCATGCGTGTCTCTATGTTTGTGTGTATGCTCATTTGTGAGGTTCATTTTGTGAGTCAGTCCTGCATTCTCTTAAGCATCAATGTACTTGTACTGAACTAATAGTATGAAATGATGAAAAGAATTCACTTGGTATTTGACATTACTTGATTGGTTCATATCTTTTATTTCCTCTCTATTTGGCAAATAAAATGGTTGAATGGTTGTTGCACCCAGACTATTTCCCAGCAAAAATAACAAGGAGTAAGGGTTCGGGCATTTCCCCGAACAACTTCAAGGCGTGGGCTATCTAGCACTTTCTACAACCATGTGGGTCCCTACAAGGGTCCTGACCAACTTACCATGACATGCGGCGGAACAAGCAATTGTCCGGGGTCAACCCCGGCAACTCACATACAGGCTTTGCCCGTATCCTACATGGCCGCCCGGGACCACCCGAGGGCGCCCTGACGTTAAGCCACGCCACGTGGCACCCAGTGAAAGGGCCGCGGGCCCACTCTGAGACATTTCTTTCAACCCTCCAAGGTCAAAGGGAGACCCAAGTAAGTCAACCATAGGCTTTGGAGGCCCTCAGCACGTGTATACGGCTCACACATGCGTGTTCGGCATTCTATCGAACACCTTGTGGGCGCGTAGGTTCCAGCCCTTCTACACAAAACCACGGGCCACCCCGTATTTCTAGTACACACTAATTGGGTCCTACAACAACCCCCTAGTAAGTCGGGGCCACGCCCGACCCTCAGATACGTGGCAACGAGCCACTCAATTTTAGCACTCAGGCCAACCCGAGGCTACCCTGTCAACCCACCGTGCAACGCGGCACACAGTCTGAGACATAACTCACGTCCACAAAATGCCCCTTCTTAGCTCCCACGAGCTCCTATCTTCAATCCAAGGTCCGTCGTGCGGCCCCTCAGCCATCTACCCGAGTCGTTCGATAATCCGGGGTGTGTCGGGCATTTACCGGAACACCTTCCGAGCGACTACGACAACCCGAAGAACAACGGCACCCACGGGCCCATTCCAGCTTCCTGGAGTTCAGCGTCCGTCAAAGGACAACCCCAAACAACACAAGAAGACCCCCGGGGCCCATCGCCCTGGGTTACGGCCGGCCCGAGGCCAGTTCACCCCGGGGCATGGTCGTGCGCCCCAGGGAGGGTGAACTCTCGCCCTCCCTAGGGGCCGCGCCCTCCCTCCAGCCCGGTGGTCCCACGACCCCACTCAGCCTAGTTCGTCCCATCTACGGTCCTACGACGCGGTTCTGTTGTATGCTGTGATACCACTTCATGGGTAGTGGATGGCTGATCTAGAGGGGGGGTGAATAGATCTGCCCCTCTTTTCGCAATTCAATCCTCTTTAAAGCTAGACAACGAGAATCGCAGCGGAATAGAACTAGCTTAACGAAGAAGACAATGATTTGCTTAGCAGGATGAACAAGTAATATGAATATTAAACCTAAGCATGCATCTAGCACAAGCAATCACACAAACACACCATAACACAATGATTTTAAGGTGGTTCGGACTGAATCCTCAGCCCTACGTCCACCCCTCACCAAACCCGGTGAGGCTCCACTAGTGCAGCGCACCAAACCGCAAATCGGAAACTACCGATTGCCTTCTTACTAACCAACGGTAGGGACGTCAACACCGCAGATCGGAAACACCTCCGATTGCCTTCCTACTAACCACCTGGTAGAGACATCAACCGCAAATTGGAACACCCTCCAATTGTCTTCCTACTAACCACCGGTAGGGATGAATCACAACTTCAATGTTTAACAATATTGAAAGTAAAACAAATGTGAAGGAACTAAAACAAGAGATTGAGTAAGAAGGAATTGGCCCTTGAATGGAAATGATTTGTTGATCAGCAACAGGGATCTCTTCTTCTTGCAAATCAATCTTCTTGATTCACCCTTGAATGGATGAATGTTCTTCACGGAGTACTATTCATGTGAACAGTAACTGTTCTTCCAATCCTCCTCTTTTGATCTTCTTTTTGATCTCTTTGAATGGATGAAGAAGTGAATAAATGCTACCTTGATCCTTGCTTCCTTCTTCACAGATCTTGGAAGATGATTGCTTTGATATGAACTTTGAATACCTTGGATTGGATGAAGATGTTCTTCACGGAGTACTGTTCACGTGAACAGTAACTCTTCCTTCAATCTCCTCTTTTGATCTTCTCTTTGTATCTTCTTGAAGTGGATGAAGAGAGTAATTGATTCTACCTTGAATCTTGTTTCTTCAACAGCTTCTAGGAGTTTGAATGCTTCAGAAATCACCTTAGATGAATCGGAATGATGTAGATGATTTCTCTTGAAGATCTTGAATGAAACTAGCTTCCTTAGATCACCTTGATAGCGTAGCTTGCATCTGATCTTCCTTGAAGGTTGTTTGCCTTGATTTGAGCTTGAATCAACCTTGCTTGGATGAAGAACTTCTTCACGAAGTACTGTTCACGTGAACAGTACCTCGTCCCCTTTGGATCTCCATAAATCACACTTGGCCTCTTTTGATCTTCAATTGAGCATATGGAAGCCTTGAAGCATTAGGGTTTACAACCCTCTTGTATTGGTTTTATAGACCTTGAATGGTCTATAGACAAGCCTCAGACCAGATCCACAATTTGTGGGTGTTTAGGTGACTTTGGGGTTCTTTGGGATTAAAGAAATCATGAGAATTAGGCAGCCCACGAGGTGGAATTCGAGTCAAACTTTGCTGCACTCGGGGCTGGCGGTCGACCTCTACGGGCTGGCGGTCGACCGCTAGCTCCTGTCCTGTAGAGTTTCAGTCCCTGGAATTTTAGGTCGACCGCTAGCTGCTGTAGGTCGACCGCTAGCTGGGAATTTTCCATATTTCAACCGTTTCACCTCCGTAAACCCATTCAACTTCGTGGCATTGGTTTCTTTGAATTTACAACATGCTGAACCATGGATTTAAACCTTGATCATCTTGGTTGAATGCTCGGTCCTTTGTAGAAGCTTTGCTTCATTGCTTGGGCCTTTTCTTTCTTGCTTAGCCTTACTTAGCTAGAGCCTTTTCTTCCTTGCTTGGCCTTGCTTGGACGTGTTCATTTCACTTTCATTTCGCCACCTCCATTCCATTCTTTGGTTGCATTCTGTTGAGCTTTCACAGTAGATATTTCCACTCTAATCAAAGTGACTTTTGATCGTCCTCCTGGGATGGTTTGCTCCTTTGGATTGATCTTGATTTGTGTGTTGCAAGCCATTCTTGATATGTTGAATTGGCAATATAATGACCTGAATTATATGCAAATGGATTTTATCAAATGCATAGCAAAAGAAAAATGCATATCAAATTGATTTTATCAAATGCATAGCAAATGCATAATGAATAGCAAAATGACTCTAAAGACATACATCATCCAAACACTAGAAATGAGTCATAGTTGAGTCATAGTTGGAATCACATCAAAACAATAGAACCAATCATTAGTTGAGTCATAGTTAGACATCATCAAAACAATAGAAACACTCACGTTCCACACATGCCCAACTTTAGCACAACATTCTCCCCAACATTCTCCCCCTTTTTGATGATGGCAACTATGAGTCATAAAAAGATTCAAGAACATTCAAGAACACTATGACTCATTAAAAACATTCATATGGCTCAACCAAATCGACTCCACACCAAGAATACCAAAATCTTTGAAATGGCTCAACCAAATCGACTCCACACCAAGAATACCAAAATCTTTGAAATGGCTCAACCAAATCGACTCCACACAAAGAATACCAAAATCTTTGAAATGGCTCATCAAATCTTCTCCCCCTTTGCCATCAGCAAGAAGGGATCAGCAAGAAGGAATCAAATCTTTTCCCCTTTTGCATTTGTGAGACCAATGAATGAGATGAAGTATGCCAACATGATCCAACAGAAGAGATAGATAAGACAGCCAGAAAGCAATTTTGATTTCAGATTTTTTAATTTTTAGAGGTTTTCAAGATTTTAGCTTTTTATGGTTTTCAGGATTTTCTATGCAATGCATGGGAAGGCAAGATGCAAGCCATATGTGCAATGCAAGGATGATCAAAACATGAGAATGCAAATATGTATGCATGAGCACAAAGTGATTTCACCCAATATGTATGCATGAGTGAACACAGATATGCATAGATGAGGTAGAGCATGTGAATGCAAAGAGTTCAATGTATGATATACTCTCAAATGAATTAACCCATGCTATGCAACCCCTTGCTCACAAGATGACATGTACCTCTCGTTCTTCTTCCCCTATATATGATGCTCACCAAACCACAATGCAAATAGCATCACAACGCAAACACTTACAAGAATATATGCAAACATTCTTCCCCTGTATGATGAATGACTCACCAAGTCACCAAGCCTTCTCCCCTTATAGAAATGAATGCAAACTTTATCCTCCTATCTAAATGAATGAACAAATTATGTAGGAAGCTGAGGGAAAGAGGAGTATAGAGCAAACCATTATAAGCAACTAGAAACATGCCGTGATGAATATGTATGGTTCAAAGCTAATGAATTCTGAATTAACAAGAGAATTTGAAAAACAGCTATATCCATGGTTTAATAGAAGTGAACCAAAAGTGCATGCTCTAGCAATGGTAATCCTCCATTGTCTTACACAGCCATATTCATAATCGTCATCGGGAAAAGCACAACTTGTATTGAGGTTAAACAATCATGACAATTATAAGGAATGCTTTGATTCAACATATTTTTCATAATCTTCTGCAATGAAAGTCATATCATTAGACTCATATTTTACGAGCAATCGAGTCTAAGTCATACCTCCTAGCCGTAATAATACACGTTGTTTAGACGCCCGTATTCCTAGGTATTCGGTAAAACTAACTGTTATGCTTCATGGTGAACAGAGATAGCTGAAATCACCTCATGACATATCTGATCTCATATCTTTGATGAGGAGATATATTTCTCAGTAATTTAGCCATTGCTCTACCTTGAGTCCAAGCTATTGATAACAAAGATAACAAGGGTACTTCATGACACATCTAGCCTCATTTCCTTGATGAGAAGACATGTTTCTCAGTGACCTAATGTCATTACTTTGCCAATTTTTTCCTTTATGAATTCCAATATGTCAAGTTGTTTAAAAATAATACGAGACTGTAGCAACTCAACCAACTTGACTATGACATTTGAATTTTCAGATTTCAGAAAGATCATTCAAATCACAACATGCAACCTCTAGTTAAAGTCTATTAAAGACTACGTGACATAGATGATTTCAAAAACATATTTATCAGAATTTCAAAGAAATCATTAAATCTGAACCATTGTTATTTGATGGACAATCATCAGTGCATATAATAGAAAGCTCTTACACCATTATCAGACAATTACCCAAGAATGTTCAGATTGCAAGACTCCCCCTTAGGATGTGCATGGAATAGCTAGATCACTCATGAGATGGGCAAAAAGAAATATGCATGAATGCTATGACCCGACTCATGGTATGTAGCATGTGCATGAATGCGTCAAGGAGACAACTCCCCCTAACGATATGGCCTATATGCAAGAATGACACATGGTACATAGCGGAGGAGAATTTTCACGCATGGTGAGTCCATCTAGACAAGCACGGACTATGCAATATGATGCACCTAGACCTATCCTGTACTCGGCGGAGTTACAGAATCCAAGGATCCCCTCACACAAGTGAATCACCTCTCCGATAGGCGTAACCTAACGGTCGGGTGACACCTTTTTATATACCGGGTGCAATGCAAGTTTAAATCATCCTCAAACAAGCAATTCAGTTTTATTATGCAACCACATGCAATGCTACACCATATGCAAATGACATTTTTACAGATGAACAATGCATGGAAACCAATTTGAAAAAACACACAATCAAATTGAAGAAGATCATTATTTCAATTTCCATTAGCCTGAGGTTTAGCAATCTGATTTAGTGTATCAATAAAATGCAGTTGGTTGGTATGAATGAGAGAGAGTGTTGCATGAATGATAAACAGGAATGAATGAAGGAACACTCCTCCTGAGGTTATGCATTCTATGCAAGGATGTCAACAATGTGTAGAATGATGCAAACAGAGTTTTGATGTTGACTCCCCCTAGATCTATGCAAGGGTTTGCTATGAAATGTGCAGCCTATGAACTATATGAATACACAATGCAATGCAGATGCTGCATGGATGATTGCACACATTTTTTTTTGTTTTGTTTTGTTTTTCTAAACATGATTTGCATTAAAGTATATAAGATCACAAGATGATGCAAACACAAATCATTCGCAAGTTATTTTGAACTGAATGCAACATGATGATGCCAATTGCTAGACTCCCCTTTGAACAATGCTAATCGTGAATTAATGAGTTGAAAATTACAACCATGGTATACACCATCAAAACCAAAATCTAGGAATTTCACATGGTTGGTAGCAAGAATTAAACAACTCACCATCATATCAGCAACATCAGCAAAATAAGTATTTCATGAACTAAACAGCTGTGGTCCAGCATGGTATGAGCAAGAAATCTAGCTCAAAAGTTCATCTCACACCATGGGGGTAAAGTATTTCAAAGAGCAATTCAGTTTGCAGAATTTAATGACATTTGGCAGACTTATGATGCACTATCTACATGTTATGACTAAACATGCAAGATGATTGAAATTAAAAAGTTTGTGTACATACATGTGCCTTGAGCTTTTATTTACCTGACCATTCATTTGTTCAGCTCCAAGGCATCCTGCACCCAAAATTCTTATTTGGAATTTTTAGGTACCCAAGCTTGCTTGGGTCCTTGTGGGTTAGCAATAGGTTTAGCATCTTGACTCATCTTTTTCAAGGCAATCAAATCATCTTCCCTCATTGTATGGCAACCATACATCTCATCCCCATTTTTACCACAGTAGAAACAACGCACAAAAGATTGATTATCCTTTCTATGTTCATGTGCATGTGCATGTAGACTATACTTTTGTGGGCGAGCATGATTCTTACCTTTCATGGTATGAGGGTGGTGTCTTTCTTTCTTTCCTTGTTCTTTCACTTGCTGTCTTACTCTAAGCTCATCATTTCTCAAGATAAAATAATCATGCACAGTGTGACCATGTCTACCACAATAATAACAATGGACATTCTTTTTGTGGAAAACATGATATTTAGCATTGAGCATGTTATGGTGCATGTTTGGATGAGAATGCTAAATTTTACTTTTCTTTCGAGCAGTATGCCCTTTTTGGTGACAACATGAAGTGGTGGCTTCCGGTGAGCCAAAATCTTGGATTTGGGAAAATATTGACAGGAAATCATTCAAACCTTGAATTTCATTTTCAAGTGAAGAAATATGCTGTTTAGACTCATTAAGACCCTCTTCACATGCTGCCAATTGCTCATTGAGCATGGCATTTACAGCTTTAAGATTTTGACTTTGTTGTTCTAAAGCATGCAATGTTTCGGAGTGATCATCAATGATAGATTTGTCTTTTTCATGTGCAGCCAATTTTTCATGCAATTCTTCTTCAACTTTTTCACATTCAATTTTCTTTTCCAACAACTCTTTATTCTCTTCCTTTAGAGAATCAATCAAATTTTGTTGCCATTCAAGATCATCATGGAGACCAGCATTTATGTTTCTCAAGAATGAATATTTTTCACATGCAAAATTAGCAGAGCATGAAACATAATTTTTATTTTCTTCAATCAACCTCTCATCATGAATAAGCCCATCGGCCATAGTTTGATCATTAGAGATTGCCTTAGGTTGGTTTTGAAGTTTTATTACAATTTCTTCCAACCTAGTGATTTCATCATGAAGATTTTCATTTTCATCTCTTAGACATGCAATGCTTTGTTTATGTGTGTCTAGATCAAAAGAGAGCTTTTCAAACGTAGAACACTTTTTACAAATCAAGCTTTCATGTTGGTTATTTTTCTTGAGATCCTTTTTCAACTTTTTATTTTCTGATATTGCCTTTTTGTATTGTGTAAACAACTCATCATAGGATTCCATAAGTTCTTCAAAAGTGAATTCCTCGGAATCAGAATTTACATTTGATGACGATGGTTTGCTTGACTCTTCTGCACGGTCGGCCATGAAGCATTCTTGTTCTTGTTCTTTTCCCTCACGGATTTTCACCAACTTGTCCAGTACTTGCTTGGTTGTGCTGCAGGAAGACACAATGTGAGTTAGTCTAATATCAATTGTAGCTATAATTAAGTTATATGCAGCAAGATTATCATTGTGTTTGGTCTCATGTTCGGCTGACCAATCAATTGAATTTGATGGCAGATCATGAGGACCATTGTATATAAGATTCCACAATTGTGGATCTATTGAGATAACATAGATGAACAATCTCCCTAGCCATGTAGAAAAATCTGAACCATCATAATTGGGCAGAGAAACCATCGAAGCACGTGTAGCACAAGAAGCCATTTAAATCACAATGAACCCGGATCTTTCCCTGCAGATCGTAGGATCTGAAAATAGCAGAGCTAGGCTCTGATACCACTTGTTATGTGCTGTGATACCACTTGATGTGTAGTGGATGGCCGATCTAGAGGGGGGGTGAATAGATCTGCCCCTCTTTTCGCAATTCAATCCTCTTTAAAGCTAGACAACGAGAATCGCAGCGGAATATAACTAGCTTAACGAAGAAGACAATGATTTGCTTAGCAGGATGAACAAGTAATATGAATATTAAACCTAAGCATGCATCTAGCACAAGCAATCACACAAACACACCATAACACAATGGATTTTAAGGTGGTTCGGACTGAATCCTCAGCCCTACGTCCACCCCTCACCAAACCCGGTGAGGCTCCACTAGTGCAGCGCACCAAACCGCAAATCGGAAACCACCGATTGCCTTCCTACTAACCAACGGTAGGGATGTCAACACCGCAGATCGAAAACACCTCCGATTGCCTTCCTACTAACCACCTGGTAGGGACATCAACCGCAAATTGGAACACCCTCCAATTGCCTTCCTACTAACCACCGGTAGGGACGAATCACAACTTCAATATTTAACAATATTGAAAGTAAAACAAATGTGAAGGAACTAAAACAAGAGATTGAGTAAGAAGGAATTGGCCCTTGAATGGAAATGATTTGTTGATCAGCAACATGGATCTCTTCTTCTTGCAAATCAATCTTCTTGATTCACCCTTGAATGGATGAATGTTCTTCACGGAGTACTATTCATGTGAACAGTAACTGTTCTTCCAATCCTCCTCTTTTGATCTTCTTTTTGATCTCTTTGAATGGATGAAGAAGTGAATAAATGCTACCTTGATCCTTGCTTCCTTCTTCACAGATCTTGGAAGATGATTGCTTTGATATGAACTTTGAATACCTTGGATTGGATGAAGATGTTCTTCACGGAGTACTGTTCACGTGAACAGAAACTCTTCCTTCAATCTCCTCTTTTGATCTTCTCTTTGTATCTTCTTGAAGTGGATGAAGAGAGTAATTGATTCTACCTTGAATCTTGTTTCTTCAACAGCTTCTAGGAGTTTGAATGCTTCAGAAATCACCTTGGATGAATCGGAATGATGTAGATGATTTCTCTTGAAGATCTTGAATGAAACTAGCTTCCTTAGATCACCTTGATAGCGTAGCTTGCATCTGATCTTCCTTGAAGGCTGTTTGCCTTGATTTGAGCTTGAATCAACCTTGCTTGGATGAAGAACTTCTTCACGAAGTACTGTTCACGTGAACAGTACCTCGTCCCCTTTGGATCTCCACAAATCACACTTGGCCTCTTTTGATCTTCAATTGAGCATATGGAAGCCTTGAAGCATTAGGATTTCCAACCCTCTTGTATTGGTTTTATAGACCTTGAATGGTTTATAGACAAGCCTCAGACCAGATCCATAATTTGTGGGTGTTTAGGTGACTTTGGGGTTCTTTGGGATGAAAGAAATCATGAGAATTAGGCAGCCCACGAGGTGGAATTCGAGTCAAACTTTGCTGCACTCGGGGCTGGCGGTCGACCTCTACGGGCTGGCGGTCGACCGCTAGCTCCTGTCCTGTAGAGTTTCAGTCCCTGAAATTTTAGGTCGACCGCTAGCTGCTGTAGGTCGACCGCTAGCTGGGAATTTTCCAGATTTCAACCGTTTCACCTCCGTAAACCCATTCAACTTCGTGGCATTGGTTTCTTTGAATTTACAACATGTTGAACCATGGATTTAAACCTTGATCATCTTGGATGAATGCTCGGTCCTTTGTAGAAGCTTTGCTTCATTGCTTGGGCCTTTTCTTTCTTGCTTAGCCTTACTTAGCTAGAGCCTTTTCTTCCTTGCTTGGCCTTGCTTGGACGTGTTCATTTCACTTTCATTTCGCCACCTCCATTCCATTCTTTGGTTGCATTCTGTTGAGCTTTCACAGTAGATATTTCCACTCCAATCAAAGTGACTTTTGATCGTCCTCCTGGGATGGTTTGCTCCTTTGGATTGATCTTGATTTGTGTGTTGCAAGCCATTCTTGATATGTTGAATTGGCAATATAATGACCTGAATTATATGCAAATGGATTTTATCAAATGCATAGCAAAAGAAAAATGCATATCAAATTGATTTTATCAAATGCATAGCAAATGCATAATGAATAGCAAAATGACTCTAAAGACATACATCATCAAAACACTAGAAATGAGTCATAGTTGAGTCATAGTTGGAATCACATCAAAACAATAGAACCAATCATTAGTTGAGTCATAGTTGGACATCATCAAAACAATAGAAACACTCACGTTCCACACATGCCCAACTTTAGCACAACATTCTCCCCAACATTCTCCCCCTTTTTGATGATGGCAACTATGAGTCATAAAAAGATTCAAGAACATTCAAGAACACTATGACTCATTAAAAACATTCATATAGCTCAACCAAATCGACTCCACACCAAGAATACCAAAATTTTTGAAATGGCTCAACCAAATCGACTCCACACCAAGAATACCAAAATCTTTGAAATGGCTCAACCAAATCGACTCCACACAAAGAATACCAAAATCTTTGAAATGGCTCATCAAATCTTCTCCCCCTTTGCCATCAGCAAGAAGGGATCAGCAAGAAGGAATCAAATCTTTTCCCCTTTTGCATTTGTGAGACCAATGAATGAGATGAAGTATGCCAACATGATCCAACAGAAGAGATAGATAAGACAGCCAGAAAGTAATTTTGATTTCAGATTTTTTAATTTTTAGAGGTTTTCAAGATTTTAGCTTTTTATTGTTTTCAGGATTTTCTATGCAATGCTTGGGAAGGCAAGATGCAAGCCATATGTGCAATGCAAGGATGATCAAAACATGAGAATGCAAATATGTATGCATGAGCACAAAGTGATTTCACCCAATATGTATGCATGAGTGAACACAGATATGCATAGATGAGGTAGAGCATGTGAATGCAAAGAGTTCAATGTATGATATACTCTCAAATGAATTAACCCATGCTATGCAACCCCTTGCTCACAAGATGACATGTACCTCTCGTTCTTCTTCCCCTATATATGATGCTCACCAAACCACAATGCAAACAGCATCACAATGCAAACACTTACAAGAATATATGCAAACATTCTTCCCCTGTATGATGAATGACTCACCAAGTCACCAAGCCTTCTCCCCTTATAGAAATGAATGCAAACTTTCTCCTCCTATCTAAATGAATGAACAAATTATGTAGGAAGCTGAGGGAAAGAGGAGTATAGAGCAAACCATTATAAGCAACTAGAAACATGCCGTGATGAATATGTATGGTTCAAAGCTAATGAATTCTGAATTAACAAGAGAATTTGAAAAATAGCTATATCCATGGTTTAATAGAAGTGAACCAAAAGTGCATGCTCTAGCAATGGTAATCCTCCATTGTCTTACACAGCCATATTCATAATCGTCATCGGGAAAAGCACAACTTGTATTGAGGTTAAACAATCATGACAATTATAAGGAATGCTTTGATTCAACATATTTTTCATAATCTTCTGCAATGAAAGTCATATCATTAGACTCATATTTTACGAGCAATCGAGTCTAAGTCATACCTCCTAGCCGTAAGAATACACGTTGTTTAGACGCCCATATTCCTAGGTATTCGGTAAAACTAACTGTTATGCTTCATGGTGAACAGAGATAGCTGAAATCACCTCATGACATATCTGATCTCATATCTTTGATGAGGAGATATATTTCTCAGCAATTTAGCCATTGCTCTACCTTGAGTCCAAGCTATTGATAACAAAGATAACAAGGGTACTTCATGACACATCTAGCCTCATTTCCTTGATGAGAAGACATGTTTCTCAGTGACCTAATGTCATTACTTTGCCAATTTTTTCCTTTATGAATTCCAATATGTCAAGTTGTTTAAAAATAATACGAGACTGTAGCAACTCAACCAACTTGACTATGACATTTGAATTTTCGGATTTCAGAAAGATCATTCAAATCACAACATGCAACCTCTAGTTAAAGTCTATTAAAGACTACGTGACATAGATGATTTCAAAAACATATTTATCAGAATTTCAAAGAAATCATTAAATCTGAACCATTGTTATTTGATGGACAATCATCAGTGCATATAATAGAAAGCTCTTACACCATTATCAGACAATTACCCAAGAATGTTCAGATTGCAAGACTCCCCCTTAGGATGTGCATGGAATAGCTAGATCACTCATGAGATGGGCAAAAAGAAATATGCATGAATGCTATGACCCGACTCATGGTATGTAGCATGTGCATGAATGCGTCAAGGAGACAACTCCCCCTAACGATATGGCCTATATGCAAGAATGACACATGGTATATAGCGGAGGAGAATTTTCACGCATGGTGAGTCCATCTAGACAAGCACGGACTATGCAATATGATGCACCTAGACCTATCCTGTACTCGGCGGAGTTACAGAATCCAAGGATCCCCTCACGCAAGTGAATCACCTCTCCGATAGGCGTAACCTAACGGTCGGGTGACACCTTTTTATATACCAGGTGCAATGCAAGTTTAAATCATCCTCAAACAAGCAATTCAGTTTTATTATGCAACCACATGCAATGCTACACCATATGCAAATGACATTTTTACAGATGAATAATGCATGGAAACCAATTTGAAAAAACACACAATCAAATTGAAGAAGATCATTATTTCAATTTCCATTAGCCTGAGGTTTAGCAATCTGATTTAGTGTATCAATAAAATGCAGTTGGTTGGTATGAATGAGAGAGAGTGTTGCATGAATGATAAACAGGAATGAATGAAGGAACACTCCTCCTGAGGTTATGCATTCTATGCAAGGATGTCAACAATGTGTAGAATGATGCAAACAGAGTTTTGATGTTGACTCCCCCTAGATCTATGCAAGGGTTTGCTATGAAATGTGCAGCCTATGAACTATATGAATACACAATGCAATGCAGATGCTGCATGGATGATTGCACACATTTTTTTTTGTTTTGTTTTATTTTTCTAAACATGATTTGCATTAAAGTATATAAGATCACAAGATGATGCAAACACAAATCATTCGCAAGTTATTTTGAACTGAATGCAACATGATGATGCCAATTGCTAGACTCCCCTTTGAACAATACTAATCGTGAATTAATGAGTTGAAAATTACAACCATGGTATACACCATCAAAACCAAAATCTAGGAATTTCACATGGTTGGTAGCAAGAATTAAACAACTCACCATCATATCAGCAACATCAGCAAAATAAGTATTTCATGAACTAAACAGCTGTGGTCCAGCATGGTATGAGCAAGAAATCTAGCTCAAAAGTTCATCTCACACCATGGGGGTAAAGCATTTCAAAGAGCAATTCAGTTTGCAGAATTTAATGACATTTGGCAGACTTATGATGCACTATCTACATGTTATGACTAAACATGCAAGATGATTGAAATTAAAAAGTTTGTGTACATACATGTGCCTTGAGCTTTTATTTACCTGACCATTCATTTGTTCAGCTCCAAGGCATCCTGCACCCAAAATTCTTATTTGGAATTTTTAGGTACCCAAGCTTGCTTGGGTCCTTGTGGGTTAGCAATAGGTTTAGCATCTTGACTCATCTTTTTCAAGGCAATCAAATCATCTTCCCTCATTGTATGGCAACCATACATCTCATCCCCATTTTTACCACAGTAGAAACAACGCACAAAAGATTGATTATCCTTTCTATGTTCATGTGCATGTGCATGTAGACTATACTTTTGTGGGCGAGCATGATTCTTACCTTTCATGGTATGAGGGTGGTGTCTTTCTTTCTTTCCTTGTTCTTTCACTTGCTGTCTTACTCTAAGCTCATCATTTCTCAAGATAAAATAATCATGCACAGTGTGACCATGTCTACCACAATAATAACAATGGACATTCTTTTTGTGGAAAACATGATATTTAGCATTGAGCATGTTATGGTGCATGTTTGGATGAGAATGCTAAATTTTACTTTTCTTTCGAGCAGTATGCCCTTTTTGGTGACAACATGAAGTGGTGGCTTCCGGTGAGCCAAAATCTTGGATTTGGGAAAATATTGACAGGAAATCATTCAAACCTTGAATTTCATTTTCAAGTGAAGAAATATGCTGTTTAGACTCATTAAGACCCTCTTCACATGCTGCCAATTGCTCATTGAGCATGGCATTTACAGCTTTAAGATTTTGACTTTGTTGTTCTAAAGCATGCAATGTTTCGGAGTGATCATCAATGATAGATTTGCCTTTTTCATGTGCAGCCAATTTTTCATGCAATTCTTCTTCAACTTTTTCACATTCAATTTTCTTTTCCAACAACTCTTTATTCTCTTCCTTTAGAGAATCAATCAAATTTTGTTGCCATTCAAGATCATCATGGAGACCAGCATTTATGTTTCTCAAGAATGAACATTTTTCACATGCAAAATTAGCAGAGCATGAAACATAATTTTTATTTTCTTCAATCAACCTCTCATCATGAATAACCCCATCGGCCATAGTTTGATCATTAGAGATTGCCTTAGGTTGGTTTTGAAGTTTTATTACAATTTCTTCCAACCTAGTGATTTCATCATGAAGATTTTCATTTTCATCTCTTAGACATGCAATGCTTTGTTTATGTGTGTCTAGATCAAAAGAGAGCTCTTCAAACGTAGAACACTTTTTACAAATCAAGCTTTCATGTTGGTTATTTTTCTTGAGATCCTTTTTCAACTTTTTATTTTCTGATATTGCCTTTTTGTATTGTGTAAACAACTCATCATAGGATTCCATAAGTTCTTCAAAAGTGAATTCCTCGGAATCAGAATTTACCTTTGATGACGATGGTTTGCTTGACTCTTCTGCACGGTCGGCCATGAAGCATTCTTGTTCTTGTTCTTTTCCCTCACGGATTTTCACCAACTTGTCCAGTACTTGCTTGGCTGTGCTGCAGGAAGACACAATGTGAGTTAGTCTAATATCAATTGTAGCTATAATTAAGTTATATGCAGCAAGATTATCATTGTGTTTGGTCTCATGTTCGGCTGACCAATCAATTGAATTTGATGGCAGATCATGAGGACCATTGTATATAAGATTCCACAATTGTGGATCTATTGAGATAACATAGATGAACAATCTCCCTAGCCATGTAGAAAAATCTGAACCATCATAATTGGGCAGAGAAACCATCGAAGCACGTGTAGCACAAGAAGCCATTTAAATCACAATGAACCCGGATCTTTCCCTGCAGATCGTAGGATCTGAAAATAGCAGAGCTAGGCTCTGATACCACTTGTTGTGTGCTGTGATACCACTTGATGGGTAGTGGATGGCCGATCTAGAGGGGGGGTGAATAGATCTGCCCCTCTTTTCGCAATTCAATCCTCTTTAAAGCTAGACAACGAGAATCGCAGCGGAATATAACTAGCTTAACGAAGAAGACAATGATTTGCTTAGCAGGATGAACAAGTAATATGAATATTAAACCTAAGCATGCATCTAGCACAAGCAATCACACAAACACACCATAACACAATGGATTTTAAGGTGGTTCGGACTGAATCCTCAGCCCTACGTCCACCCCTCACCAAACCCGGTGAGGCTCCACTAGTGCAGCGCACCAAACCGCAAATCGGAAACCACCGATTACCTTCCTACTAACCAACGGTAGGGACGTCAACACTGCAGATCGAAAACACCTCCGATTGCCTTCCTACTAACCACCTGGTAGGGACATCAACCGCAAATTGGAACACCCTCCAATTGCCTTCCTACTAACCACCGGTAGGGACGAATCACAACTTCAATGTTTAACAATATTGAAAGTAAAACAAATGTGAAGGAACTAAAACAAGAGATTGAGTAAGAAGGAATTGGCCCTTGAATGGAAATGATTTGTTGATCAGCAACAGGGATCTCTTCTTCTTGCAAATCAATCTTCTTGATTCACCCTTGAATGGATGAATGTTCTTCACGGAGTACTGTTCATGTGAACAGTAACTGTTCTTCCAATCCTCCTCTTTTGATCTTCTTTTTGATCTCTTTGAATGTGGATGAAGAAGTGAATAAATGCTACCTTGATCCTTGCTTCCTTCTTCACAGATCTTGGAAGATGATTGCTTTGATATGAACTTTGAATACCTTGGATTGGATGAAGATGTTCTTCACGGAGTACTGTTCACGTGAATAGTAACTCTTCCTTCAATCTCCTCTTTTGATCTTCTCTTTGTATCTTCTTGAAGTGGATGAAGAGAGTAATTGATTCTACCTTGAATCTTGTTTCTTCAACAGCTTCTAGGAGTTTGAATGCTTCAGAAATCACCTTGGATGAATCGGAATGATGTAGATGATTTCTCTTGAAGATCTTGAATGAAACTAGCTTCCTTAGATCACCTTGATAGCGTAGCTTGCATCTGATCTTCCTTGAAGGTTGTTTGCCTTGATTTGAGCTTGAATCAACCTTACTTGGATGAAGAACTTCTTCACGAAGTACTGTTCACGTGAACAGTACCTCGTCCCCTTTGGATCTTCACAAATCACACTTGGCCTCTTTTGATCTTCAATTGAGCATATGGAAGCCTTGAAGCATTAGGGTTTCCAACCCTCTTGTTTGGTTTTATAGACCTTGAATGGTCTATAGACAAGCCTCAGGCCAGATCCGCAATTTGTGGGTGTTTAGGTGACTTTGGGGTTCTTTGGGATTAAAGAAATCATGAGAATTAGGCAGCCCACGAGGTGGAATTCGAGTCAAACTTTGCTGCACTCGGGGCTGGCGGTCGACCTCTACGGGCTGGCGGTCGACCGCTAGCTCCTGTCCTGTAGAGTTTCAGTCCCTGGAATTTTAGGTCGACCGCTAGTTGCTGTAGGTCGACCACTAGCTGGGAATTTACCAGATTTCAACCGTTTCACCTCCGTAAACCCATTCAACTTCGTGGCATTGGTTTCTTTGAATTTAGAACATGTTGAACCATGGATTTGAACCTTGATCATCTTAGATGAATGCTCGGTCCTTTGTAGAAGCTTTGCTTCATTGCTTGGGCCTTTTCTTTCTTGCTTGGCCTTGCTTAGCTAGAGCCTTTTCTTCCTTGCTTGGCCTTGCTTGGACGTGTTCATTTCACTTTCATTTCGCCACCTCCATTCCATTCTTTGGTTGCATTCTGTTGAGCTTTCACAGTAGATATTTCCACTCCAATCAAAGTGACTTTTGATCGTCCTCCTGGGATGGTTTGCTCCTTTGGATTGATCTTGATTTGTGTGTTGCAAGCCATTCTTGATATGTTGAATTGGCAATATAATGACCTGAATTATATGCAAATGGATTTTATCAAATGCATAGCAAAAGAAAAATGCATATCAAATTGATTTTATCAAATGCATAGCAAATGCATAATGAATAGCAAAATGACTCTAAAGACATACATCATCAAAACACTAGAAATGAGTCATAGTTGAGTCATAGTTGGAATCACATCAAAACAATAGAACCAATCACTAGTTGAGTCATAGTTGGACATCATCAAAACAATAGAAACACTCACGTTCCACACATGCCCAACTTTAGCACAACGTTCTCCCCAACAGGTTCGTGTGCCGTACCAGTTCGAGGAGTCAATACGCGGAAGCATGGAGCGACAGCACGACGGTTTCGCCCTCCGGTCAACGTGTACAAGTCTCGCAAGCTTCCACGTATCCTCCCCAGCTAATTGTCCTTTTCTTTCTTAGTCAAATTAGGAAGAAAATGGGCCCAAAAAATCAAATTTTATAGGGTGGGACCGCCCCCCCTCTCTCCTTGGCGCTAGTCCGCCTAAACCCCCCATGGGGGGGGGGGTTTACGTGGACCAGCTCACCCCCCCTGGGTGGTCCGCGTAAACCCCCATTCAATTAAAAAAATTATTTTTTTACAAAAAAGAAAAAACCAGAACCGACCCGCCTAAACCCCCCCTAGGGTGTGGTTTAGGCGTACCAGCTTGGGCCCCCAGGCTGGTCTTCCTAAACCCCCTGGAGGAGGGGATTTAGGCGGACCAGCCCAGCCCCCTGGGCTGGTCCACGTAAACCCCATCCAAGGGGGGTTTATGCAGACCAGCTCAGCCCCCTGGGCTGGTCCGCGTAAACCCCTTCCCCCTCTCTCTCTGCCTGTGTAACCCCAAGCACTATTCACTTGGGTTTACGCGGACCAGCTCACTCCCCTTAGCTGGTCCGCGTAAACCCCCAGTGACCCTTCAACTTCTCCTATAAAAGTCCCTTATGACCTCAAGGGATAAAAAGATCCAGGAATCAAGCATCAAGCCTCCAGAACATCAAACATCGAGCATTGGCGTCGCCGGCTTCCCTCCAAGGCTTCGAGCGGCCCCAAGCAGCGAGCTAAGGAGAATTGTGCGTGTGACTTGTTCGTCAGTCTAATACCCCGGGGGTATGTCGTTCGCACTCCCCTCACGCCGTATGTAGCCGTAACACACAAGTCAACACCCACCATTTGTGAGATGCTACGACATGGGCGAACGTCCCCTCATGTTGGGATTTTCCCCTCGCGTGCCTATCGATTGCAACCACACGCGTACCATGACGTCATGCTCTCTCGCAGTCACGAGGCCATGTTCGACCGCTCAATTTGAGTCATGATCGACCCTCACCCAGACACCGGATCGATGTATCCCTCCAGTCATCCAGTCATAGGCCCCCGTCCGGCATCACGGCCCTGGCCCATGCCACAGGAGGAGCCCTCTGTAAAGCGCATATGTGTTCATGCATCACGCATCGACCCGGGGACCGACTAGCACGTCGGAGTTGTCCTGTGCCATGCGCCAGTTGTACCTTGGCCATTACGGCCTTCCTGTAAAGAAGTAAACACCTCAGTATAACATTGCCGATTGAAGGAGTGCTCTCGCACCCACGTTCAGGCCCTCAGTTTTCTATCTACACCACTTGGCATCTGTGCCTAACACCGTAGTCCCAGTAAATATCCCTCAGTCAAAAGTGCACCTACAGCTTTAGAATGCCCCCGACCCTCTACCCATGGCTTCAGACATATATACAGACTTTTCTTCAGCTTAGAACGAAGGTATTCTGGTTCAATTCGATGTAAATAAACACCGGTTGCTTGCGGCCGGTGGGGAAAGACGTCCAGTACACGATTCCCGCAATCACCTAACGCACTCGCACCCACGGAACCTCTTCTCTCCACGTGTCGCCCGACCCCCCGAGCCCACGTGCCGCGTCCTGGCGATGCTTCCCCGGTCAACCCTTGGTTCCATGGGTGATTATCGAGAAATCGACTGGCACGCCCGCACCCTGTCCGGTTAACCCTTATCCTGACATTCTCGTGCCATTCGACCCTTACCGGGTTTCCGTAAAAGGAGAGTGCCCGATACAGCCGTGAGAGGCATGCAACCGTAAGGAGGATACCTGAGATACATCAAACTGTCGTATTTTCCTTCCCCGCTATATCCCTTCCTTCACCCTGGTTATTCGGCATAAAAACCCGCACAACAGAGAGGATGGCACGCCCGGTGGGACGTCTCCCGCCTTCCTTCTTTTTGCTGAAGAAAAGCATGTGCCAACCCTGAAGCCCTGGTGCCCTTTCCCTGTCCTCGTAGGAGAGGCAGAGGAGGGTACTCATGCACGCATTCTCTAGCAGCTTCCGGTACACATTCTGATCGTCGGACCGCCCTTGGTGACTGTCAGCAACCGTCACCTCCGCAGCACTCACCACTCCGCACTCCAGTAACCATGGTGGCTGTCACTTACGGTCCCAACGTCATCGCCACCCACGTCCGGGTGGGCTACTTTGGCGACGCCGATCGCTTTCGATAGCTTCGCCCCTGTTATCGGATCGCCCTACTTCTTGTGTGTGATCCCCATGGCTGCACTTCAGCCAACTCAGGTTTCTTCATTGGCTCCTGCGGCCAACGTGCCACAGGCACTTCCAGTACCGGTGTCCCGCCTGAGTACCGGATACCGGACTGCCACCACTGGCCCCTGCAGGGCCCCCAGATAAACGCCGGTCCGGGTAAGCGGAAGCTCCCGAGGCCAGCCTCGTCCGACCTCTGGTGCGGGCCCCATGCCCCGGAGTTCGGTCACTATCTCAGCACCTTCCTCGGGTTCTCAACCCCGAGCCGCAGCCAAGCCGGCACCCAATACGGGCTCCCAGCCCCAGGTTCACAGCTTCCCAGCATCTTCCTCGGGTTCCCAACCCCGAGCTGCAGCCAAGCTGGCACCCAATACGGGCTCCCAGCCCCTGGTTCACGGCTTCTCATCACCTTCCTCAAGCTCCCAACCCCGAGCCGCAGCCAAGCCAGGACCCAATACGGGCTCCCAGCCCTGGGTCCACGGCTTCCCAGCATCTTCCTCGGGTTCCCAACCCCGAGCCGCAGCCAAACCGGCACCCAACACGGGCTCCCAGCCCCAGGTCCACGGCTCCTCAGCATCTTCAGCCAGTTTCTGACCCCAAACCCTGGCAAAGCCGACTCTCAATGGGGGCTCCCAGCCCCGAGTTCGTGGCTCCCCGGTATTGCACTCGGGACCCCGGGCCCGAGCCAGCTGAACTGGCTCTTCCCGTGGGTCTTCTACCCAGGGGGAAAGGTTCCTCAACACCCTCCTCGGGCCTTCCGACCAGAGCCCGGACTACACCGGCACCTACTGTGGGTCTTTGACCCAGGGGCGTTGGTACCTCATCACTTCCAACAACATCGCCTTCCGGTGCAAGAGCCTCATCTTGAGCATTGGCAACACTTCTATCGGCGTGGGCGAAGGCGTATACTAAAGTCGCCCCGTCATCGACCCCCAGCGTGGGTTATATATCCCGGGGGTCGTTCCCGGTACCTCTGACTGACAGCTTCATGCCACCGATCGCTCTAGGCCAGGTCTTCTTGGTCTACCATCTTGGGGGGGAGTCTTCCTCCACTCCTGAGAAGAAGCGTCACCATGGCCGCAGAGGCAGACGGTTGGCTGCCGCAACCAACAACTCCGGCAAGACGGTTCTTGTCGGTGACTTGTGGATCCGTCTCGATGGGGGTGAACCAATCATACCCCAGGAACAGACCATTCCCACCATCTCTACCTCCAATCATTTTGACCTCTTGCGGTAAACACGAGAGGATAAGGTGAAGCTCAAAGGAGTGGGTTCCTCGGTGGCAGCCCGAGGGCACCCACCGCAGCTAGACACACGGCCTCCCAAGACGCCTCGTCGGAAAGGCGGCGACAAGGGAGACCAGCAACTTGACTTGAGAAGAATCTGGGTCACTCCAGAAGAAACTCAGGCAGTTCAGAAGGCGCATATTAGAAACCCCCTGCGAGTACTCAGACTCGGCATCAGACAGGATGCGACTGGCCCCACAGTGGCACCGTCTGACGACGCCCAGTCGTCTAATATCCCTCCCGCAAGCATGCAGAGGCAAAGGCGAGCCCATTCCTAGGCCCTCCAGCAGCCTGTCCAGGATTCTCCCCCGACTGATGTCGGAAGTGAGCCCCCTCTGCAACGCACCTCGGTCTTTGATAGACTAGGGACGCCTTTCCGCCCCGAGCGGCACCCGTAGAGGAAGCGGACGGCCCGGTTCATCAATGATGCGGTCCGAGTGTTCGCATGTTACACCACCGGACACCAGTCGGACACCCAGTAGGATGACTTGAACCAGCCTCTGTCCCACTTCAGGAGGCCACTCCATCAGGCTCCGTCGCCTCCCCCAACAGGTCACATCAGCACTTCTACCGGACCGCAAGCGATGGAACGCGCGGAAGAGGTCCCGGTGGAAGACCGCGACCCTCCCATCAACGCAGAACCGGTCAATAATGACCCTCCTACAAACGAGGCTCAAGAAGTGACCCTCGACACTCTCATGAAGGAGAACCAGCATTTGAAGGCCCTCCTGTAAGACCTCCTCCAGGAACGAGACCTTCATCCTCAGCAGCCTGCTAGGCCCCAGGCCGAGGCACCGGCACCCCCGGCTGCCCGCGATGCTGCCAACACCTCAGCGGCAATTGCCCCAACCTCGTTGGCGACCGGGTTCGGCATGCCTCTAGTCGAGACGCAGCAACGAGCCTCCACTACCCCAATGTCGAAAAATCTCCTGGCACAACACCAGATGATCGAGCGCATTGTCGAGACAAAGCTCGCCCAGTATGGTGAAGGGACTATCACAGTAGATCTCTACAGTGTACCCTACCCGCTTCACCACCAGCTAAAAAAGCTTCCCCCAGAGTACTCCAAGCCCCCGATGCTGAAAAAGTTCGATGGGCAAGGGTCGCCACCTGAACACCTGGCCTACTGTGTTACGGCCATGGGCGAGTTGGCGTTGGATGAATCATACCTCCTCCACTACTTCGCTACTTCGCTCACAGGGATGGGCTTCCAATGGAAGCCCAACTCGGTCATCGACTAGGCGGACCTCCAGAAGAAATTTCTCGACCGCTTTCAAACGTCCGAGTGACAAGTCTCCCTAGCCGAACTCTGTTCTCTCCGACAGAAAAAGGGCGAGGCGCCCCTTGACTTCATCAAAAAGGGGCGAGACCTCAGCATGAGGTGTGTCAATCCACCTGTTCATGAGAACGGCTTCACCATATGTTGTCGAGGTCTCGCGGCCGAGGTTAGCAAAAAGCTTCTCGGCACCAATATCAAAGGCTTCGACCAACTCAATTGGGTAGTCACCGAAATAGAGATGTTCTTCACCGATAACCTGACCTATACTGCAGCCAAGGGTAAGCAAGTGCGAGAATGCCAGCTCGATAAGGAGGTGAATATTATAGAGTTCACCCCTGCCGCCAAGGCCAGTAAGGGGGCCAAATCCCGCAACTCTGATAAGAAGCCAGCGGACAAGCCGGCTGCTCCTTCCTTCTCAGAGCGCATGAAGACACCCTTCTCCTTTAAGAAGGACCACACGAAGATGCTCTTCGACCTCTGTATGGCCCAAAAAATCATCGAGCTGCCCGAAGTCCGCAAGCCGGACGAGGCCCTGAAGACCGACGATCCCAGTTATTGCCTGTACCATCGCATGCTGGGTCATTCAATCGAAGATTGCTACGTCTTCAAAACCCAGGGGCAGAAGTTGATCCGAGACGGCCTCCTCAAAATGAAAAGTGGTCTCGTTGATCCCCCGCAACCACATACGTGGGCCAGGCCAGCTAAGGCAGTACATGTGGCTCGCCCCACAGCCAATGTCATCCACATGATGGCCGCATTTTCTCTTTCTGATGATGAGTCAGAGGAGCCCAGCGCCAATCAAAGGGGACGTTCGATCTGGTACCCGGGGTGGAGGTCCTAGCATGATCAGAGACCTCTCTCCTTCCCTAGGGAGAGAACCTGGCGACTCTTTGATATCCTCGTCGAGAATGGGTAAATCATGCCCCGCGACTCACCTGCCAACTACACCCATTGGGACCGTAGTCACCCTCAATACTGCCCCTTCCACGCTAGAATTTGCCACCCGATCGAGTCCTGTGAAGAAGTTCTACACCTCATCCAGGAACAAGTCCAATGGGAGCAGGTCGATGCTGAAGGAAACTCCATGTCGCTCGTCAGTCTTTGGCAAGCTGTCGAAGAGACCCTGAGCACTGCCAGGAGTGCGGCAGAGTGGCCAGAATCCCCTCAAGAAAATGGGCACAGGCTGCCTTACCAGTATCCCCCAGAATGGCTCGAGTTCCGGACTGAGAATCGAGAGGCGCTAGAGCGATTGCGGAGGCGTAGAGAGCAGGATGCCAGTCAACAGACGGAGCCGAGCGACTTCTCGGTCAACGTCATCCATTCCCCTGCTCCTTCGGCCCCTTCGGGCTCTCAGACATTAGCACCTAGCCAGCCAGCCCCAGCCACTTCGACCGTGCGCTGGTGGTCTTGGCGGGAGCTAAAGTCTCTCCCTTTCGCTGAAGAAGACACTGCCAGGCTCCTCTGAGTCCTTCTCGGCCGAGAGGACATTCTGGTGAACGAGACGATAACGGGCTCTTCAGCGCTCTCTCGTACTCCTCCCATCCTATCTCCGTCTCCGGCATCTGTGGATAGGAAGGAAAAGCAAAAGCAGGGTGAGGTCTCGCCTCATCCTCATCACATCCCCTCAGCGGATGGGCCGTCGGGTCCTCTCTGCCCACCCTCTAACATAATTCGAAGTGCAAAGAAGACATCTTTGGAGTCTTCAGTGGCTTTGATCCAAGTGGCGGGCCCACCGCCAGAAGGCTCAGCCAGTCCGCAGAGTCGGGATAACTATGCAGAGTGACAATGTCTTATGACGCCGTCAATCGTCGCCAGACCCAGCTCTCAGCATGATCACAAAGGCAAGGCTAAGGAGAAGGACAACAAGCATACCTCTCGGTCTGCTTCTCAACAAAGGTTGTCGCCACCGCGGCTAAGGCATCAAACCGCGCACACGTCTTCGGACGCCAGCACCAGCCTACCCGCTCCTCGTAGGCTCCAGTCGCGACCACGGGTAAGGCATCAAACCGCGCATACGTCTTCGGACGCCAGAACCAGCCTACCGACTCCTCGTAGGCTCCCGTCGCCACCGCGGTTAAGGCATCAAACCGCGCACACGTCTTCAGACAGCAGTCCCAGTATCCCGGCATACCAGGAATTATCGCTCGAGGTAATCGAGCAGGCGATCAACGCCACCTTCCAGATACAACAAGCGGAAGGTGCCAGGATCGAAATCCGGGCGAGGAAGAGCCGTCTACCCCGCCCGTCGAAGACACCAGCTCGGAGATATCCTCACCAGGATTTATCAACTCCGGCCCCATCACCTCTCCCTCCTACTCCCTTGGAGACCGTTATTGCCAAGAGATAAGAGAAAATTAGGAGGAAGAACCTCAAAAGGCGGGTCAAGAAATAGGCCGAACAAGTGGCCGCCCTACAATCACTAGTCGAGCCAACACCTCTCCAAAGGCTTTAGCGGCTCATTGATGACCTGGAGGAATACGTTCCTCCTCGTCCTACCGGGGCTCTCCCACTCGACAGCTACATCCCGTGGGAAGAAATGCGGAAACGAGCCCGCCTCAGAAATTGGGTCCAAGAGATGATCCAAAAGCTCAAGGACGACGAAACACTCGTGATCCCAGATGAGCTCTCCTTGTGTTATAAAGACAAGGAGATCACAACAGAGCAGCTGGAAGAAACGCTTCGGAGCTACACCTGCAACATGGTGGCCATTCCACCCCCTAACAATATCAATGCTTCTCGGCGGGGCGAGCCAGTAGCCTCCCGGACAAGACAAAGAACCACTGCTCCTCCGGGGCTACAGCCAGCTCCAGAGCACACTGGTCGTTGCCGAGGTTGTGGCCGGGGATGCGGTAGAGGTCGTGGGAGAATCTCCGAGCTACCCATCTCTCCATCCACCTTCGACCCGGAGCGAATCATCCTCTTTCGAGGAGAGGAACCGGCTCCCATTCCGGAAGTAGAAATTTAGAAAGGACCCGATATCTTCGATCCTTCCGGCAGTGACAAGGCTACGGCTAGCCTCCCAGCCCCTGTACCAGTACTGGCTTCTATGGCGGAACAAGCGGGACCGTCCGGAAAGGATGAGCCAGTCCGCTAGTCACACCCAGAAGAGCCATCTTTGGCATCCCTATTCCAGCAGTCCACTAGCGATCAAAGTCAGTCTGATCCCGGTGATAAGGGCAAGGCAGTGCAACTTCCCGACGGGGAACAGCACGACAGCTCGCAGAAGGCTCAGCCTGACACATTTCCCTCTTTGGAGGATGCTCGAGCCCGAGCTGACCGGAAGGTCCTCCACCAGATGAAACGCTTCCCTGCCAGTATTTCAATTTGGGAAACCATCGCTTGGAGTAAAGACGTAAGGGAAACCCTTATCAAAATACGCCAAGAGTCGGAAGTCTATGAAGCACATGCCGCGGAAATGAAGGCTGCTGCCTATGGAGCCTTCACGGTCGCCATCTCCTTCACGGACAAAGACATGCTGCTCTCCCCTCCATGCCACAACATTCTCTCTACATGAAGGGGAAGATCAACGGGCATGATGTGAACTGGATCCTAGTGGACGCAGGTGCTGCTGTTAATATCATGCCGCTCAAGACCTTCAAGTCCCTATATCTGACCCCATACCTCCAGAAGGTTCAGGCGGTCAAAATATCCTGATAGGTGAAAGGCTCGGATTCAAAAGGGGGGTTGAATGAATCCCCTATTTAAAAATTTGTTCGATTAAAACCTGTAACCGAACAATGATGCGGAATTAACACAAATAGGTGCCTTGTATGACACATGTGCTCTCTTCGAACGAAATGGAAAGATTAGATAGACTGAACTTCTGATCTACTCTATATGCGCTAGTGTGCAGACCTATATTCAATCAAATATGCTGTGTGTGAATAAACCACTCACTAGATGAAAGAACACATCGAGTCTAAGCATGCATCTAGCGAAACACAATAGACAAACAAACCACTGCACAGAAGATTTTAAGGTGGTTCGGTCCCCCAGACTTACGTCCACCCCACACTCAAACCAGAGTGTGGATTCCGCTGAAACACAGCTTAAACTGCTGAGCCTCACAGCTTGCCTACAACTGCTGAGAATCACAGCTTGCTTCCACTGGGCAATACAGCTTAGCCATCCGCTGCCTAACAGCTTGACCCGCTGGGCAATACAGCTTAGCTGACCAGAGGAATCCTCCTCTGCAACCGCTGAGCAACACAGCTTGCTCCGCTGACTAACAGCTTGAATAAAGGTTCAAAAGAAAAATAAGAGACAAGAAAACATAGCAACTGAACGCTGTAAATGACATCAACACAGATGTGGCTTCTATGGAGTTGACTGGATTGGATATGATCCAAATTCCAGTAGGGACAGATCTTCTGATGAAGCTTCTCTTTCCAGTAGGGATAGATCTTCTGATGAAGCTTCTCTTCTTCTCCTCTTGTTAGCGCAGCGAAGAGTGATATAGAAGGGGGGGATGAATAGATCACTCCCAATTTACAAAACTTCAGCGGAAACTCACTACTTCGAAATACAACCCTTCAAATATGGCTAAACAATGCAGCTAACTCAGTGAGAAACTAAGACAGGATAATGAGGTGCGATTGGAAGAGGCCGTCCACACACAAACACAATGCCAAACAGAAGGAAAGCACAAACGATGATACCAAGCCACAGATGAGACAAGAGATTTTAAGGTGGTTCGATTGTAGTCCACAATCTACATCCACCCCTCACTCCAACTAGAGTGAGGATTCCACTAGCCACTGCTAGAAAATTGCAGACTCAGTCTGCGAACAATATGCTGCCACACAGCTTGACACCTGGACCTGCTACCAGCAAGACCAGAACCGGAGATGCCTCTCCCTTCCTCCAACCCGGAGGGAACCTGCTAATGACAACCCGTCACTGGCAAAACCATAGATCACAGATCTCTCTTCCTCTGCAGCCCAGAGGGGAACCGGAGTAACTCTCCCTTCTTCCAAAAACTGGAGGGTAACAAATCGAAATCAGATATATGAAGAAATAAAAGGAAAAATAGAATTGTAAACAAGACCAACGATGAACACAAATCATTTCAGAAAAATTAAAATCAAATGTAGCTTCCGAAGAAGCAAATTGGACTCTTCTCTCTCACTCAGACTTTTCTCTCACAGCAATACTCTCAAATCTTTTCTCTCTATCTTCTTTCTGGAACGTGGAGGCTCTCTCTCTTTTCTTCTTCTGCTCAGGAATTCTGCTCTTCAGCTTTTTCTCCAGTTCTATCCATCTAATCGCAGAAGGCTCCTTTTATATGGCATTCGACCTGAGTTTCAGGCCTTCACACGAGGGAGTCTCGTTCCCTCCCTTTCTAGAGTATTCTCGGATCACGTGCCAAGCATCATCCTTAGTTCACATGCCCAATCATTGACCTGAATCATCTGCAGGCAGAAATAAGGAAATGTGATTTGTTAGTTCAGTCAGATACGAATGTATATACTTTAGAATAGCAGATGAATAAGTGTGTACACTGAGGGAGTGTATAGACTTGTGAGTCCTCATGCGACCTCAGTGTATAGACTAGCTGAATAATGCATTAGCACAACAGGGGGAATGTGTGGACTTCTGTGAAGTGTATGAAGCCCTCGAGTGTATAGACTCAGGGATGTCAAATAGGCAAGTGTGTCAAGTGTGAGAGTGTGTAGAGTTGAGGTTCTTCATGCGAGCTCAGTGTATGGACTTGTAAGTGTTCATACGACCTCAGTGTGTGGACTTCATTCAGCAGGCAAGACAATGGATGTATAGAGTTGATCGTGTGAAGGAGGACGAGTGTAAAGACTTGTAATGAAGAGCAGCAATGTGTAGACTTGTGAAGCACAACTGTACGCACTGTGTGGACTTCAATGTTTAGACGTTGATGTATAGACTTCGAAGAGAACAATGCATGAAGGCATCGAATGTGTAGACTTAGAAACAACAAATAGGCAAGTATGAACAACTTGAAAGTGTATACACTTGAAGGTGATATCGAGTGTATAGGGTTGAAGGATAACTGAGTGTCTAGACTTAGAGATGTGTAGACTTGCCAAAGAGCTGGACGATGTACGGACTTGAACAAGTAAAGTCTGTACATACTTGAAGGTTCACAGTGTGTAGACTTTGGCAAGGCAACGTCAGTAAAGTTCCCAGTGTACAGACTTACTGAACTGAGCGTAGGTAAAAGATATGAGGAATGTATAGACTTACTCAGTTCAGTTCAGAACGTAGGTAAAAGTCCCAATGTATAGACTTTAAGAGAATGCATCCACTGTACAGACTTGCTCAACCAGTCCTATGTACAGACTTGGAATTTCAACAGAAGGATGTACAGACTTGAAAAACTAAAGCCAATGTACATACTTCACCTCGTGCAAGCTACAGTGAATGAGTGTATAGACTTAATGGTCTCCCTGGCTGTACAGACTTGATCACAGGCTGAACAGTCAAATGTATAGACTTGCTTCCACCGACCAGTGTATAGACTTTGTAAGCGTGAGACGCTGAAAGAGACGGTGGCTGAGACGATGTATAGACTTCAGGTGAAACGATGCAGCTACAGTGCAGTGTAGACTGCCAGACTCTGTACATACTTGCAGCTTGAGACAGTGATGTATAGACTTGGTAGTCTGGAGGGTCGACACATCAAAGAAAGGGGTCAACCCTTGATGCATGGATGTATGGACTTGTACAGTGACTAGAGGCTGTACAGACTTTGGGTCATGATGTGTGAGACGAGGGACAGTTTATTGACTTTGAGATGGTAGACGATGTATAGACTTGACCCCTTGAAAGGATGTATACACTTCAGATGCAAGCTACAGTGCCGTTGTATAGACTTGAACTCAAGGAATGGCTGTACAGACTCTGAAGGCTTAGCGGAGGGTGTACAGACTTTGAATATTAAGTTCAATGTATGGACTTCAGGTGAAGACCAATGTACATACTTTGAATATGAAATTCAATGTATGGACTTGGAGAGTAAAGGCGGCGTCGACCCACCAGAGGTGGAGCGTCGACCCATCAGAGGTGGAGCATCGACCCATCAGAGGTGGAGGGTCGACCCATCAGTGTATAGACTATGCAGACAGTGTGTAGACATGATCAAGTAGTGCATATTTATCTGACAGCCATATGAACTGCACAGTCCTACATGATGAAGCATGAATTATTCTAGAGATAGAAGATTGATTTATAGTGTGAGACATCATCAAAACCGTAGGGATGCAACAATCTCCCCCTTTTTGATGATGGCAACACTATGAATCAAACAATATCAAATCTTAACAAGAAATTAACTGCAGTTTCAACAATCAAAGCAAATTCAAGGCAAGTGAAAGCACAGCCAAATTAAGCACTAATGCAGAATCACTTCTTTCTCCAAAACCACTCCCTCTCAGCTCCCTTACAGCCCATTCTCAGATAAAGCCATCACATGACTAGGTAATCTCTTCTTTAGCTCATGAACAATGGTAATCTCCCCCTTAGCTCATGAACAATACTCCCCCACAACTCATGACAATACATGATCTACTGATATTGCATAACCTCTTCTCCCCCTTTGACATCATCAAAAGAAAATGTAGAATATATGAAAGTGCTGGAGACATGAAGAAGAAGTACAGTAACTTCTTAGTGTAGAAAGACACAAGCAAGTCTTAAGAAAATAAGTGAGGTGCTAAACTCAAGTGAAGATTCTCGAACTCTAGTACACACTAGAGAAATAGAATGATAAAAAAGTTTATCTGCATACGTAGAGTATGATTTAGAGCAGGTGTTAACAAGTATGGCCAGATATAGCTGAACTGTCAACAATCCAAAAAGACAACAAGAGACAAAGTCAGAGAGGTGTTCTCAAGGTATTGAGGACAAGCAATCCATTAGTTGCAAAACAACAATGAATTTTTGAGATGATTTTCAAGAAGATCAATGAGTAAGTTTGTGATTCATTCTTTTGACATTAGGGAGACACCTTGATTAGAGGCCTGAATCCTCGGTTACTAAGAGTGAGTACCTCATTACTTCCTCCTTTTTTTTTTATTAAGGAACAGAGTTAGTAACTGTGACTTTTGACATTAGGGAAACACCTTGCTTAGAGGCCAGAGTCCCCAGTTACTCACCAGCTAGCCACCATTGCTCTGTCATGTCTTTTTCATTCATTTTAAGCATTTGTCACCTCATGACATAGGAGAAATATTCATTTCATTGATGAAGCTCCCAGTTTCTCAGTGAACAAAATAAGACATGTTTGTTTAGTTAAGCCCTTGTGTTGAAGAGATGGAATGATTGAAAACAATACCAGAAGGACTATTACGTGAAGTGAATCTTGAAGTCTAGATTTCAAGCTGATTAGGTCAGATATCAAGACATACAGGTTTTGGCCTGAACCAGAATCATTGACAATGTAGAAAGATATACTTTTTATAATTAATCCAGATCTCTGAAGGAATACCAGAGGAAAGATTCTAACTGGACTTTAGTATCACTGACTTATAGGCTTAAGAATTAAGTGACATTCTACTGTATGAGAGAACCACACTAGATCTGTCATGAAAACCAGCAAAGACACACATCTGGTCAATCTTTTTGAATTTGTCAAAGAACACTTCTTCTCACAGCTCAACCAGCTCCCCCTCACTCACAGCATTTCTGAAAGCTAACCAACTGTCATACAGAACTCTCCCTCACAAAAAGAACAGACTACACAATTAAGACAATTTGTATAAACCTAATTCTCTTCTTAGTGTTGTGAATTTTTCATTATCCAGAGGTTTAGTGAAGATGTCAGCAATCTGATTATCTGTGCCTACATGAATCAGTTCAAAATTGTTTTTAGAAATCTCATCTCTTATGAAATGATGCCTTATCTCTATGTGTTTGGTGCGTGAATGCAAGACAGGATTTTTGGCAAGATTAATGGCACTGGTATTATACAATAGATAGGTATGCACCCCAGGTCTACTTGGTAGTCCTGAAGCTGGTGTTTAATCCAAATGACTTGTGTTCCACAACTCCCTGCAGCCACATATTCAGCTTCTGCAGTGGAGAGGGCCACAGAATGTTGTTTCTTGGAACCCCAAGACACTAAACACCCACCCAAAAATTCACAATGACCACTAGTACTTTTCCTGTCTAGTTTACAACTTGCATAATCAGCATCTGTGTATGCAACTAAGTCAAATGTGTGTGATGCAGGAAACCATAAACCAAGAGAATGAGTAGCTGACAAATATCTGAAAATTCTTTTCACTGCAGCTAAATGTAATTCAGTAGGTCTAGACTGATACCTTGCACACATTCCTACACTGAATTGTATATCAGGTCTGGAAGCTGTTAGGTAAAGAAGAGATCCAATCATACCTCGATAGAGCTTGGCATTTACTTCTTTACATGTCTCATCTGCATCCAGTGAGGTATTGGTACCCATGGGTGTTGTAATGTACTTCAGGTTTTTCATACCAAACCTCTTGAACAGTTCCATTGTGTATTTGATTTGGTTGATGAAGCACCCATCCTTTAGATGCTGTACCTGCAATCCAAGAAAGTATTTTAGTTCACCAACCAAGCTCATTTCGAATTCAGCAGACATCATGGTAGAAAATTCATCACATAGTTTATGCTTAGTTGATCCAAATACAATGTCATCTACATATACCTGAACTATGATGAGATCTCTATTTATGCCCTTGGTAAATAAAGTTTGATCAACTTTACCTCTTTTGTAGCCCTTGCTGATTAGAAATTCAGTCAATCTTTCATACCATGCTCTTGGAGCCTGCTTTAGACCATACAAGGCTTTGTTTAACCTGAAAACTTGGTCAGGTTGAGGAGAAAATTGAAATCCAGGGGGTTGTTCAACAAAAACCTCTTCTTTAATGACTCAATTTAAAAAGGCACTTTTAACATCCATTTGTTGGAGTTTTATGTTCTTTGAACATGTAAAAGCAAGCAACAGTCTTATAGCCTCCATCCTAGCAACAGGTGCATAGGATTCATCAAAATCTACACCAAATTCTTGACAGTAGCCCTTGGCTACTAATCTAGCCTTATTCCTAGAAATGATTCCATCTTCATTCATTTTATTTTTGAACACCCACTTAGTTCCTATGATATTGACATTGTCTGGTCTTGGAACAAGTTCCCAGACATTATTTCTTTCGAACTTGCCTAATTCCTCACTCATGGCATTGACCCAAGCTTGATCAGCCAAGGCCTCTTCTATTGATTTGGGTTCAATTTGTGAGACTAAAGCAATTAAGTCTTCATTATTCACATTCCTAAAATGGGACCTAGTCCGAAGAGGATCTTCAGGATTGCCTATGACATTATCTATTGGATGATCTTTAAGAAATCTAACATTTATTGAAGACTCACCTTCTTCTCTTGGCTCTTCCTGGTTGGGAGGATTTGCTGTTCCACTTGGCTAAGTGTTCTTTTCTTCTTGGTCTTCTAGGAATTCCCCATCATGATTGGAATCCCTGTCAAGATTTTCATTGTTAGAAACACCTTTCTTTTCACTAAAAATAATGTGTGGAGACTCTTTAACCTTTTTGTCTGTTATGTTGAAGATCCTATATGCCCTAGACACTTCTGAATATCCCAAAAATATTCCAGGGGAGCTTTTAGCTTCAAACTTGTCTAAATCTTTCTTGTCATTATTGTGAATAAAACATTGTGCTCCAAAAATTCTGAAATGAAACAAGTTTGGTTTCTTACCTTTTAGAAGCTCATAGGGTGTTTTCTTGTGAATGGGTCTTACCATGGCCCTATTGATTATGTAAGTTGTTGTATTGGCCGCCTCTGCCCAAAACCTCCTTGGTAATTGACTTCCAATTAGCATGGTTCGGGCCATCTCCACCACAGTTCTATTTCTTCTCTCCACAATTCCATTCTGTTCAGGTGTCCTAGGAGAAGAAAATCTGTGTGTTAGTCCCTCTCTTTCACAAAGATCAGAAAACATGGAGTTTTCAAACTCACCTCCATGGTCAGATTGAATAGAACAGATCTTGTGTTTTCCTTCTTGTTTGACCTTATTGAAAAATATATTAAACTTTTGAAATGCATCACTTTTATTTGCTAAGAAAAAGATCCATGAATATCTAGAGAAGTCATCTATGATGACATAGCCAAACCTGTTCCCATTAAGACTCTGAGTTCTAGTAGGACCGAAGAGGTCCATATGAGGAGTTCCATTGGTCTAGAGGACAATGGCTCGGATCTTAATTTGAAAGAATTCTTGGTCTGTTTGCCTAGAGCACATGCATCACATGATTTTGAAATAGAATTGAATTTTATTCTAGGCATGCCTCTCACTAAATCATGCTTGACCAATTTATTTAAAGTAGTAAAGCTAGCATGACCTAGACATCTATGCCATTCAAAAGCATCATTTTCAGAATTGGCAGATAAACAAATATTAGATTCAGATTCCTCACCTAGGTCTACCATGTAGACATTATTAATCCTGTTGGCTACAAATTTAACCACATCAGGATTTATTTCAAAGATTTTGCATGAGTTATCATCAAACACAACCCTGTGACCCTTGTCACATAACTGACTAATGCTAATCAGGTTGTGTTGAAGACCTTCCACAAGTAGAACTTTTTCAATGGAGTTTGTGGAAGACTTACCTACTGTACCAACTCCAATAATCTTACCTTTGTTCTTTCCTCCAAACTTGACCAGACCCCCTACCTTCATCTCTATCTTGCTGAACTTGGATCGGTCACCTGTCATGTGCCTGGAGCAGCCACTGTCGAGGTACCACTTGTTATCTTCAGCTCCCAGGCCGACCTACACAAATAACATCAAGCATAGTGATTTGGAACCCAAGATGAGTTGGGTCCAAGGACATTATTCAAATCTCTAATCAAGTGTTTAGGAATCCAAATTTGCTTTAGCATGGATTTCCCTGGCACCTTTACTTCTGGTTTATTGAAATTAAGTCCAGCTGGTCTAGAGAAGTAAGTTCTATTCTATTCATTAGGCTTGCCACTCCTAGGATATCTTCTGTAAGTTTGTTGATCAACAGATTTTTGAAGATGATGATCATTTCTCCAGTAGGTCCTCTTTGGACCCATCTGATTGTAGTAATTCCGGCTTCTTCTGATCCACTTGCTTGGTCCATTTACCATTTATGTTCTGATTGGTAGGCCTAGTGAAATTCTTCACAGAATTCATTCACATTTTAAATGGTTGACCAGCACTGTTTTTAGGACTTTCCTTCTGACCTTGAGTTCCCTTACTGTTGTTTGAGCTGGATGGTGTGTCTAGCTTTTCTTTTCCCTTCTCTGGGCAGAAGGTAATGGTTTTGAATTGTAAGGGTCTTTTGTTAGTTGGGTCATAGCCTAGACCCTCCTTATTGAAGTTAACCCTAGCCCCCAGTATAGCATCCAGACTAAATTTTCCTTGGACAAAGTTTTCCAAAACTTTCTATTTGTCTTCCAGCTCCTTTTGAAGGGACTCAGAATTTTTTAGAAGTTCACCATTGACTTTCTTAACAGCTTCATATTTTTCTGAGTTCACTCTACTTTCATTCAAGCTTTCTTCAATTCTTATTTTGAGTTCATTGAGTTGATTTTGACTTTCTTGGTTTTCTCCCTTGAGCTTATCATTTTCTCTTCTTAGTGAGGTCATTTCTTCTAGTTGCTCTTTTAGTTTCTAATTTTCCTCACAGACCTGGGTTTGTTCTTCAACATTAGTATTAAATTTTCTTTTCAGAACCCTATGCTCTTTACTAAGAGAATTGAATTTATCTAATAACTCAGCATAAGCATCTTCCCAGTCATCAATCGTAAAATTTACAAAAACATTGGTTACCTCCTCTTCACTGTTTGCCATAAGGCAAATTCCTTCTTCATGCTCCTCTGAGGAAGTATCTTCAGGATCTTCTTCCTCCTCGCTCCATGTGCAGACCATCGCCTGTGGCTTCTTCTTCTTCTGCACTTTTGTGTTCTTCTTCTGGAAGTAGGGACCCTTCTTCTGAAGATCTGGGCATTTGCCTTTCATGTGTCCCTGTTTGTTACAATGATAACAAGTCAGTCTCTTAGGATTTCTATCCCTATAATTGGTAGATTCAACATTCTTGTTAAAGGAGTATGGCTTTTTCCTCCTAAAGGTCTTCCCCTTTCTCCTTAAAAATTTACTGAACTGATGAGTGAGCATTGCCTGCTCCTTCTAGTCGAGATCTGAGAAGCCATCAGACTCACCGCTACTGCTGCTGCTGCTACTGCTACTCTTGTTGCGGGATGCCTTGAGAGCTACATTCTTAGCCTTCCTATCACTTCCTTCACCACCTCCTTTGAAATTCATCTCATAGGTCATGAGGGATCCTATGAGTTCAGTCACTGTCAAGGTCGTCAGATCTTTTGACTCTTCAATCACGATGGCCTTAGTGTGCCATGCTGGGGATAAAGATCTAAGAATTTTCCTGACTATGTCTGCCTCAGCTAGATCCTTCCCTAGCCCCTTAAGTGTGTTCATGATCAAGGACAACCTGGCATACATTTAAGTAATATTCTCCTCTGCATTCATCCTAAACAGTTCATACTTAGAGGTGTAGAGGTTTACCTTCGAGGCTTTCACTTGAGCTGTACCTTCGTAGATTAATTGGAGCTCATCCCACATTCACTTGGCAGTCCTGTAGGTAGATATACGGGCATATTCCTCTGGGTGAACAGCACACTGGATGATTTTCAGCGCCGTCCAGTTGAGTGAAGATAGCTTGACATGGTCATCTGTCCACTTGTCCTCGTTCGGTGGCAGATCATACGGGCCAACCGTGATTACCCTCCACAGCTTGTGGCTCTGTGCTCTGATAAACACTTCCATCCTGTTCTTCCAAAAGAGATAATTATTACCATCAAAAAATGGAGGGTGACTAATGGATTGACCTTCAGCCATGAAGCTTCTAGGACCATTAGCATTTCCCTGACCGTTCGTCCACATGATGCAAACCTACTCTGATACCAAATGTTAGCGCAGCGAAGAGTGATATAGAAGGGGGGGATGAATAGATCACTCCCAATTTGCAAAACTTCAGCGGAAACTCACTACTTCGAAATACAACCCTTCAGATATGGCTAAACAATGCAGCTAACTCAGTGAGAAACTAAGACAGGATAATGAGGTGCGATGGGAAGAGGTCGTCCACACACAAACACAATGCCAAACAGAAGGAAAGCACAAACGATGATACCAAGCCACAGAGGAGACAAGAGATTTTAAGGTGGTTCGATTGTAGTCCACAATCTACATCCACCCCTCACTCCAACTAGAGTGAGGATTCCACTAGCCACTGCTAGAAAACTGCAGACTCAGTCTGCGAACAATATGTTGCCACATAGCTTGACACCTGGACCTGCTACCAGCAAGACCAGAACCGAAGATGCCTCTCCCTTCCTCCAACCCGGAGGGAACCTGCTAATGACAACCCGTCACTAGCAAAACCAGAGATCACAGATCTCTCTTCCTCTGCAGCCCAGAGGGGAACCGGAGTAACTCTCCCTTCCTCCAAAAACCGGAGGGTAACAACTCGAAATCAGATATATGAAGAAATAAAAGGAAAAACAGAAATGTAAACAAGACCAACGATGAACACAAATCATTTCAGAAAAATCAAAATCAAATGTAGCTTCCGAAGAAGCAAATTGGACTCTTCTCTCTCACTCAGACTTTTCTATCACAGCAATACTCTCAAATCTTTTCTCTCTATCTTCTTTCTGGAACGTGGAGGCTCTCTCTCTTTTCTTCTTCTGCTCAGGAATTCTGCTCTTCAGCTTTTTCTCCAGTTCTATCCATCTAATCGCAGAAGGCTCCTTTTATATGGCATTCGACCTGAGTTTCAGGCCTTCACACGAGGGAGTCTCCTTCCCTCCCTTTCCAGAGCATTCTCGGATCACGTGCCAGGCATCATCCTCGGTTCACGTGCCCAATCATTGACCTGAATCATCTGTAGGCAGAAACAAGGAAATGTGATTTTTTAGTTCAGTCAGATACGAATGTATATACTTTAGAATAGCAGATGAATAAGTGTGTACACTGAGGGAGTGTATAGACTTGTGAGTCCTCATGCGACCTCAATGTATAGACTAGCTGAATAATGCATTAGCACAACAGGGGGAATGTGTGGACTTCTGTGAAGTGTATGAAGCCCTCGAGTGTATAGACTCAGGGATGTCAAATAGGCAAGTGTGTCAAGTGTGAGAGTGTGTAGAGTTGAGGTTCTTCATGCGAGCTCAGTGTATGGACTTGTAAGTGTTCATACGACCTTAGTGTGTGGACTTCATTCAGCAGGCAAGACAATGGATGTATAGAGTTGATCGTGTGAAGGAGGACGAGTGTAAAGACTTGTAATGAAGAGCAGCAATGTGTAGACTTGTGAAGCACAACTGTACGCACTGTATGGACTTCAATGTATAGACGTTGATGTATAGACTTCGAAGAGAACAATGCATGAAGGCATCGAATGTGTAGACTTAGAAACAGCAAATAGGCAAGTATGAACAACTTGAGAGTGTATACACTTGAAGGCGATATCGAGTGTATAGGGTTGAAGGATAACTGAGTGTCTAGACTTAGAGATGTGTAGACTTGCCAAAGAGCTGGATGATGTACAGACTTGAACAAGTAAAGTCTATACAGACTTGAAGGTTCACAGTGTGTAGACTTTGGCAAGGCAACGTCAGTAAAGTTCCCAGTGTACAGACTTACTGAACTGAGCGTAGGTAAAAGATATGAGGAATGTATAGACTTACTCAGTTCAGTTCAGAACGTAGGTAAAAGTCCCAATGTATAGACTTTAAGAGAATGCATCCGCTGTACAGACTTGCTCAACCAGTCCGATGTACAGACTTGGAATTTCAACAGAATGATGTACAGACTTGAAAAACTAAAGCCAATGTACAGACTTCATCTCGTGCAAGCTACAGTGAATGAGTGTATAGACTTAATGGTCTCCCTGGCTGTACAGACTTGATCACAGGCTGAACAGTCAAATGTATAGACTTGCTTCCACCGACCAGTGTATAGACTTTGTAAGCGTGAGACGCTGAAAGAGACGGTGGCTGAGACAATGTACAGACTTCAGGTGAAACGATGCAGCTACAGTGTAGTGTAGACTGCCAGACTCTGTACAGACTTGCAGCTTGAGACAGTGATGTATAGACTTGGTAGTCTGGAGGGTCGACGCATCAAAGAAAGGGGTCGACCCTTGATGCATGGATGTATGGACTTGTACAGTGACTAGAGGGTGTACAGACTTTGGGTCATGATGTGTGAGACGAGGGACAGTTTATTGACTTTGAGATGGCAGACGATGTATAGACTTGACCCCTTGAAAGGATGTATACACTTCAGATGTAAGCTACAGTGCCGTTGTATGGACTTGAACTCAAGGAATGGCTGTACAGACTCTGAAGGCTTAGCGGAGGGTGTACAGACTTTGAATATTAAGTTCAATGTATGGACTTCAGGTGAAGACCAATGTACATACTTTGAATATGAAATTCAATGTATGGACTTGGAGAGTAAAGGAGGCGTCGACCCACCAGAGGTAGAGCGTCGACCCATCAGAGGTGGAGCGTCGAGCCATCAGAGGTGGAGGGTCGACCCATCAGTGTACAGACTATGCAGACAGTGTGTAGACATGATCAAGTAGTGCATATTTATCTGACAGCCATATGAACTGCACAGTCCTACATGATGAAGCATGAATTATTCTAGAGATAGAAGATTGATTTATAGTGTGAGACATCATTAAAACCGTAGGGATGCAACACCTCTAACTCTCTATCTCTCTCTCTATCTTTCTTTTTCTTCTTCATTTCTATTCTTCTCTGCTACTCTCTCTCTATCTCTTCTCTCTGGATCGTGTAGGCTCTTTCTGCTTCTGCTCTTCTAAGGTATTTTTCGATCCTCACACTACACAGTTATCTTCTCCAGATGGAGTAGTCTTCTTTTTATAGCAGTAGCAGATAGGTGGGCGCGTGTCCTCCACGGATTCCCGCCCTAGCACCTTGACCACGTGACAGCATTTTAGCTCACTGCTTTACACGTGTCATGATCCTGGCACATCCTCCATTCTTGGATCACGTGCCCTTCTTAAACTCCTCTAGCAGATATCCTACAGAGGTCAGACTTAATATCAGTTAAAATCAATATGAGAATAGTAGAAAGATGCACAGAGTTGGTTCGAGAATGTATAGACTTGCTAAGTCATCAAGGCAACCATGTGTAGACTTAATATTCAAATGCACGAACTTTACGTATGTATGGAACAAAAGTTGCACAGACATGCCACCAAAGAATGTACAGACTTTGCGTGCAATGTACAAACGATGCACAGATATGTCACCAAAGAATGTACAGACTTTGAGTGCATGGTGCAAAAGATGCACAGACATGCCGTCGAAGAATGTACAGACTTTGTTGTGTAAGATGCACACATGCACGGACTTAGTCCCGCGCAGCAAAAAAAGTTGCATCGACTTGAGTTCATGCTGCAACAGGAGTTGCACGGACATGGTGACATTGTGTATGCATGGAATCAAAAAGATGCACTGACTTCGCTCATGCAAGAAAACATGCACCGAATATGTATGCCTTAGACACAATCATGACGCTGAGTGAGACTCAGACATGCACCGACTTGGCATGAGCGAAGGGAAGAAAATGCACTGACTTATAGCCACCATGAACCACAATTATGATATGCACCAATTATGATATGCACAGGCCCAGATAGTTAATCCTGCACTGACTCGGTTACGTGCTGCAACAGAGCTTGCATCAACTTTATGTATGCATGTACGAGCTTAACGACATGTGAGCAACCTTGTATAAACTCAAGGTTCATGCAGCAAACATATGCATGGACTTAGCTTGTTCAAGATGAAAGTATGCACCAAGAAGCCATGTAGTCTAGGCAAAACTCTGTACTGACTTAACCTGTGCATGGACAGTTAATCAGAACAATGCACTCAAAATATTATTTCATCATCAATGCACAAGGGGCCTGGACCTAACACACTCCCCATAACACTCCCCATAGTAGTTAGCATAGATCATCATCATTCTTATGTGGTGACTCATTGAGTTGCTATCATCAAAAGAACAACACACTATCATCAAAACACAAGGGGCACAACATATCCAGCTTTAACCAGAACACCGAGGACGTCCTTGGCCGGGTGGATGTCGACCTGGTGCTTGATGATTTCGCCTCAAAGGCGACGTTCTTCATCATCGACTCCAACACATCTTATAAGATGTTGTTGGGCAGACCCTGGCCCCATGAAAATTGGGTCATCTCGTCGACTCTCCACCAATGCATCAAGTATGCCAAGGATGGAGAGCAACATAAGGTCTTTGCAGACCTGTCGTCGTTCACACCAGCTGAATGCAACCTGGCCGAGGCTGCGCTCTACTTCAAGGGGATTAGTCCCTAACCTGTAATTAAGAGCAAAAGCAACTGTTGGCTCTTAGAGGAAGATGATGATGATCTCTTCTCTGTTGATGAGGAAAAGGCCAAGCTTCATCGGTTGCGCCTCGGCTCCAAGTCAACCCCAGATCACCCCGAGAGGTGCCAGATCGACTTCGAGGCTAATCTTATTAGCCGAGCTATCGGCAAGAGTATATGCTTGCCACTAGACTGCATCCAGCTTCCATGTGCATCCGAGGAGCACAACGTCGAGTCGCTTATGACATTCATTGTCACCTTCAAGCGACAACGTCGAAACAAGAAGAAGACTAACAGGGAGAAACCCATTATCTTCTATAAGGGAGACGTGGTCCCTCAAGCCCCGCCGGATGACGACTTCGGCTAGTCCTGGCAAGCTGATGACACCCCTGAAGCAGTTCAGATGTGGAGAGATTTGTCGCCGCATATTCAAGAAATGTGTCTGAAGCAACACATTCCCCTGTGGCAAACATCTGCACAACAAAGATACTTCAGTCAACTGTGGACCCCCTCCCAAGTCTGGGGGCAACCCCCGTCCTTTCACAAGGATACCAGGGGACTTGGCTATGACCAAGACCCGGACTTTCACGTCCACTATGTAGTCAACGTCATAGGCTTGGCACAACCAGCCGACGATAGAGCGAGCGTCGAAGCTAGATTCGACAGTTCAGGGGATGAGGAAGAGGAAATTCTGATCCCGATCCCCGTCAAAGCCAGCACCCCAGCTCAAGCCGTCGAGGAACCGTCCTCGCCTCCTAATGAGTGTACATTTCTACATGTTTATTTATGTTATACACACTTTTTATGAGCTTTAATATTACTAAGTATGCACTTATCACACTTAATATCAATTTTTGATCAAAATACTTAGTTTGATTAAATTAATTATAATTTGAGTAATATATATGTTATTTTGCAGGTACTCGATTAATACGAAGAAGACGGCGAGGAATTTATCAAATTTTACAACAAAAAATGGGCCAAATATCATGAAGCATGAAAAGAAAAGAAATAAAAAATGAATAAAAATTTGATAAATTGGGCAAAGCCTAAGTTTGGTGAAAATAAATATATAAATATAAAAATAAAGAAAAACCCAAAACATTAACACTTATATATATATCTCTATATTCATATAATATATATATTTATTCTTCCTAATATCTATATACATAACATATCTATATACAACATATCCATATATATATATAATATCACCGTCTCCTTCATATAATATATAGTATATAGATATGCTTAGTATATATATACTATGCTTAATATATAGTATATGATATGCTTATAGATATCCAACGTAACACCTACAACATATATAGTATAAGATATCTTACTATCTTTAATATTATATATATAGATATGCGTAATATGCTTCAAACATCATCAAGCTTCATGGCTAAGGTGTTACACTTTGGAAAGCATGAAGACAAGCCCTTGTGGTGGGGCTTTAGCAGGCATGTAATGGCCCCCTCCCCTCACGTGGTGGGTCTTCAACTGGCTAAGGCTTCAAGGCCTTCAATGCTTGCATGCGGATGGGCCAAGGCCTTCTCACGTGGGGGCCATGCAAGGGCAATTCACGTGGATGGCTTCAGCAGGCTGCAGGCAGCAGCCCTTCACGCAAGGGTCCACGCGACATGTGGAAAGGCTAAGCAGCAAAAGGTAAAAGCAATGCAAAATGGCCAAGGTGTTGTCGGCATATGCAGGCTTCTCACGCATGCCACTAAGGCACGGGCGATGAGATGGGTGCGGTCAACACGTAAATGAGCAATAGCCTTCTTCGTGCGGCTTCACACGGCAGGCGCAGCTTACACGTTGGTCGGTGCGCATGTTTCACACCAAAAGTAAAGCGGCCGCAGGAGGTTTGGTTCACACAGACAGAGAGAGAACATGGGCTAGTTTAAGCCTATAAAAGGAGGGGTTGGGAAAGAGTTAAAGGAGGTTGCTTCATAATGTATTTTTGAGCTCTCTTGTTGTTGCTAGTTCTTGAGAGAGTTTGGTTAAGTTCATTTGGTATTATTGAAGAAGAAAGGAGAGATTGAGGAGCAGGAGGCCCCTTCATGTAACAATTTCTTTCACTCTTATTATCCATTTAAATTATTAAAAGTTTTGGGTTTTGTAAGTTTAAGTGGTTGTTATTGCAAGTTCTTAAGATTTTAGCCATTGCTTAGCCATTTAAATGCATTTATGATCTTCATTTAAATTTATTATCTTCTTCAAAGTTATTCATACTTAAGTTCTCTACATTTTCTCTTTCTACCATTTCCTTTAATTCCTCTACATTTTCAAGTTATTACATATTTTTCCACTTGCAGTCCTGACACATTACTGTTCATCTGAGTTGATATCTTCTTTTGTTCCTCCATTTTCATGCACTTTCAGTCCTCTTTTATTTCTGAGTTCTTTATGAAAGTTATTCCTCTCTTGTAAATCTAGATTTTCTTCTTCTACCACTCCCTATAATTCTTTTTCGTTTTTAAGTTATTTTTATTTTTCCACGGTATTATCTTTTGCGAGTTTACTGTTCATCCGCGCCGATAGATGTCAGTATTCCATGTTTTTCACTATCTTCCTCTCATTTTATGTCTCTGCACTCTTCATTAAACTTTTTTCTAACCCTCCGCTCTTCAACTTTGTCTTCTGTCACTTCTTCTAATTTTATCTGCTTTTAAAGTTATTTCTCTTCCTAACTCACCATATTTTCATTATAGGTTTCCATGTGTTCTGCTATCCATTCCACCCCTTCTAAATTGCATCCAAATCTCCCTAAGGTAGTTTCAATTCAATTCTCTTGATTTTCAAACTTAAAAATATAAGGTCTTCAACTCTCAAATCTAAACCTCTCTGTGGATTCGACTCGGTCTCACCACTTAACTATTTTATTTAATTAATTTATGGGCCGAATATTTAAATTTGGTAGCGGGGCGTATTAACTACGTGCGTTTTCCCGCCATCAATTTTGGCACCGTTGCCGGGGAGGTTTGAATTTGAAGTTGATAACTTTGTGCTTTCTTTTGTATATATATTGATGCTCACTCTTATTTTTGTAGAAAAATAAAAGGGTCCGCAAAAGTAAAAAAAAATAAAAAAATTTAAAAATGTAAAAAACAAATGTTGTGTCTCCCCGAGGTAAGTCCTCTTTATCTTCTACTCTCGTTATTTTTTATTTACAAAATAAAGAACGAGGGAATGCGATTGAGGTTAGTACTCTTACCTTCTTTCCATAGATTTCGTTTCTTTATTTTTACTTTCAATATGTAAATCGTTTTCATGCTTTGGAATGGTCTTAAACAAATAAAAAAATAAAAAAAGTAAAAAATTGTGGTGGACTAGCTCAGTTCACTAACTAAAAATAGAAAAATAAAAACACAAAAAAGGCATAACTTGGGCTCACTATCATCTTTGAAACTTGTGTCTAAGGTTAGAGGTCAACGGCAAATGCTATAAGCGGGAAAGTGGTTACTTAATTAGGACCTTGTGAAAGTAAGGGGAGCCTCCCACTTCCCCACCTGTTACCTGGCCGGTGGACAAGTTTGATGGTGAATCTAAGTTTGACTTTGTTTGAGAATTTGTTTGTATAAAAAAATTAAAAAAAGAAGAAAAAATAAAATATACAAAAAATGGTGAGAGCATAAATTTTCATTTATGGATTGGGCACACCAATTAAACAGATTTGACCAATTGACTCTTGAATTTGATCAATTTCTAGCCATAGATCAAGACCCCTTCATACCACCTAATTGCCATGACAATGATCACATGTGGGTTAGCTCGGCTCATTATGTAGGTGGTTGCCCAAACCAATTCTCATCTCTCACCCAAAACAGCCCGACCTATTATGAAAGTTCATACTCGTGGTCGGCCCAAAATGAGATCCCGTCACCTATGATGGCCCAATTTCTGTCATTTACCCAGGACTAGGCCCAAACCACTCAGTTCTTTCAAGGGAGCCATGATCTACCTTTCACCCCGGAGCAAGCTCAAAATGTCCAACGGTTTTCTCAGCCCAATTATGAATCATCTTGAGATACTTATAACTCTAGCTGGGAAAATCAACCAACAATCTCTTGGATGGACCAAGCAAGACAAGCCCCAATACCTCAAGACCTCTCCACACCTTATTTTGACCCATGTCCACATACCTTTAATTCTGGTTGGAGAGATCAACATGATTCTTCTTGGGAGTCTTATCAGGATCAATCTCAAAGTCCTCAAGAACAAGATTTTTTCAAATTGGGCTCTATACCCAAATGATTCTTACGATCAACCCTATTTGTTTGATCAATTGACACGGCTCTTCCAAACTCAACAACAAGCCTTCCAGGAACAACTGCAAAACTTTGAGGCTCAATTGAGCAGGGTTACTAAAAATATCATAAAAACGGAAGTGGATCCAATGCCTAGCAACTCCACTACAAGTCTCGAGGACCAACTTCCTGCATTTGATGACAATAAAAGTCCATATGATCAATCTATGATTCCCCAGTCTAACACTTATATCCCTTTTGATCTTGAGAGGATAATGGGGGAATTTTATGATGAGGACTTAAAGGAAGAGCAGCCTAAGAATTGTGAAGAGGATTATGATGAATCTGATGATCTTGAGTCGGGGGGAGAAGAAGAGGAAGAGGATTTACCAATCCATGATCAAATTCCATTTCTTGCCCTTCCTGAAATGGATGAGTCCTTATTCCAAGTCAATGATCAAGAACATGTGCGTGTGGAGAGAGAATTGAGTGTGGCCATAAACCCTTCTTCTTTGGTAATTGAGGAACTGGGTGCTCCACTTAAATTTTACTCTGATTGGGTGTCTCTTGATTTTGGGGAAGATCTCGATCTTTTACCTGTTCCTGACCTCGGCACTTCTATACAAATCCCTTACATCTTGCAACTAGCCGATCGGTCTATTCCACTTGCACTTTATGATCATCCATGTGTTGAGGAGCACGTCTCTTTCACTACCCCTTGCCTCCTAGACATTAGCCCTTTCGTGGAATCCTTCGGAACTCCTCCCACTCCTACTCTTCCTCACCTCAACATTATGCTTGAAACTTTTAAAATTGATGATGAAGAAGAGGAAAAGCTAAGGAAAATTAAGGTCCGCATTGATGTGTTTAACACTTATAAAGACCTTCAGTGTACAGAGGAATATTTTGTGATTGAAGATATGATAATTCCTTTGCCATTCTCTGACCGTGGGGGTCCATCCAAATTCCTAGACCCACCTTGGGATGTTTCTAGCCCACATGCATATGCTTATAATCTTTACCTCCAATGGTACAAGTGCTGGAAGTTATCGACAGATAAGATCACTTGGTGGCTCATTATGAATGCCACACGTTGGTTAATGAGTTACATTGTGTCTGGCTGAAGACATTAAATTTTACGCTTTTTGGGAGGCCACCCAAAGTTTTAATAGTTTCGTGTGAGAATAAATGGCTTCTTGGGAGGCAACCCAAGTTTTTATTGTGGTTTGTGTTTATTTTACAGGTTTGGATAAAGGATAAGTTGGGGAGAGAGAGAAGATTACTTATACCTCTGCCAAGCCGTCAACCGCCAAGGCCGTCGAAGTACACATCAGGTTGTCTCGTTCCTTCACAAAATTTCATGTTTACATTGTTCATTATTCTATATTATTCATGCCATTGAGGACAATGTCATTTAAGTTAGGGGGACGGAAATCATGTTATCTTTTACAACCTAATTTTGTCTAATTTTTTTTATGAACCCAAAATCCCATTTGAGTTTCATGATTCATGCTTCCATTGAAAGTAATTCTGGAATAGAAATGATTGGATAAGGATGATGGAAGATTATTTAATCTAGCTATGGAAAACTGATATAAGAATCTTTTTAAAGTTCATGTGCACTTTAGAAAAATAAAAATCACTTTACACGCTAATGAAACAAGTAGGACAAGCCTTCTGCTATTTTGGATATGTTGTCTGATATTCAGCACTTCTTGAAGAAGAGATCTTTTATAACTTTTCTGTCAAGTTATCTATCAAAATTAGTGCAAAAGCACAATTGAAAAGAAAAAAAAATTGAGAAAAAGGCACCATGAAAAATGCTCCGATTCTGAGTAACGGGCCTACTTCACCTAAGACGTGTTAAGATTCGCGTCAAAAGAAAAAGAGAACCGTGATCTGTGAAACCAGGCCTGCTTCTCCTAAGGTAAGAGTCGAGGTTCGTGTTAAACAGTGAAGAGTAGTGCAGCATCATGAGTGTAGAAAAATAAAAAGATCCCTAAGGGACGAAACAATAAGATAGACAAAAAGCTAGTATTCTTAATGCTCTGATTAAGAAGTGCAGGATTGAAAGGCACTTGTTCGGAATAGCAAATGAAGGATACAATTATCTTCGCTGTGGACTTAGCATTTCACATGCACAAGTGCGACTGAATTTTGATTAGAATTCTTGATCATGTGCCTTAATTTTCTACATAAGGCTAGTATGTGTTAATGATTCTGAATTCATAATCTTTAGTTGATTCTATGAAGAAAGAACTTGATATGAAGGTATGAACTTTAGAAACTCTTGTTGGTCCTAAATTTTTAATTGTTTACATTGCTAAGGGACTAGCAATGAGTAAGTTGGGGGGTGTGATGAGCGTACATTTCTACATATTTATTTATGTTATACACACTTTTTATGAGCTTTAACATTACTAATTATGCACTTATCACACTTAATATCAATTTTCGATCAAAATACTTTGATGAAATTAATTATAATTTGAGTAATATATATGTTATTTTGCAGGTACTCGATTAATAGGAAGAAGACGGCCAGGAATTTATCAAATTTTACAACAAACAATGGGCCAAATTTCATGAAGCATGAAAAGAAAAAGAAATAAAAAATGAATAAAAATTTGATAAATTGGGCAAAGCCTAAGTTTGGTGAAAATAAAAATAAAAACATAAAAATAAAGAAAAACCCAAAACATTAACACTTATATATATATATATATCTATATATTCATATAATATATATATATATATATATATATTCTTCCTAATATCTATATACATAACATATATATATATATATATATATATATAATATCACCGTCTCCTTCATATAATATATAGTATATAGATATGCTTAGTATATATATACTATGCTTAATATATAGTATATGATATGCTTATACATATACAACGTAACACCTACAACATATATAGTATAAGATATCTTACTATCTTTAATATATATATAGATATGCGTAATATGCTTCAAACATCATCAAGCTTCATGGCTAAGGTGTCACACTTTGGAAAGCATGAAGACAAGCCCTTGTGGTAGGGCTTTGGTAGGCACGTAATGGCCCCCTCCCCTCACGTGGTGGGTCTTCAACTGGCTAAGGCTTCAAGGCCTTCAATGCTTGCATGCGGATGGGCCAAGGCCTTCTCACGTGGGGGCCATGCAAGGGCAATTCACGTGAATGGCTTCGGCAGGCTGCAGGCAGCAGCCCTTCACGCAAGGGTCCACGCGGCATGTGGAAAGGCTAAGCAGCAAAAGGCAAAAGCAATGCAAAATGGCCAAGGTGTTGTCGGCATATGCAGGCTTCTCACGCATGCCACTAAGGCATGGGTGACGAGATGGGCGCGGTCAACACGTAAATAGGTAATAGCCTTCTTCGTGCGGCATCACACGGTAGGCGCAGCTTACACGCTGGCCGGTGCGCATGTTTCACACCAAAAGCAAAGCGGCCGCAGGAGGTTTGGTTCACACAGACAGAGAGAGAACAGGGGCTAGTTTAAGCCTATAAAAGGAGGGGTTGGGAAAGAGTTAAAGAAGGTTGCTTCATAATGTATTTTTGAGCTCTCTTGTTGTTGCTAGTTCTTGAGATAGTATGGTTAAGTTCATTTGGTGTTATTGAAGAAGCAAGGAGAGAGAGAGGGGCAGGAGGCCCCTTCATGTAACAATTTCTTTCACTCTTGTTATCCATTTAAATTATTAAAAGTTTTGGATTTTGTAAGTTTAAGTGGTTGTTATTGCAATTTCTTAAGATTTTAGCCATTGCTTAGCCATTTACATGCTTTTATGATCTTTATTTAAATTTATTATCTTCTTCAAAGTTATTCATACTTAAGGTCTCTACATTTTCTCTTTCTATCATTTCATTTAATTTTTCTCCATTTTCAAGTTATTACACGCTTTTCAACTTGCTGTCCCGGCACATTACTGTTCATCCGAGTTGATATCTTCTTTTGTTCCTCCATTTTCATGCCCTTTCATTCCTCTTTTGTTTCTGAGTTTTTCATGAAAGTTATTCCTCTCTTGTAAATCTAGATTTTCTTCTTCTACCACTCCCTATAATTCTTCTTCGTTTTTAAGTTATTTTTTATTTTTCCATGGTTCTATCTTTTACGAGTTTACTGTTCATCCGCGTTGATAGATGTCAGTATTCCATATTTTTCACTATCTTCCTCTCATTTTATGTCTCTGCACTCTTCATTAAACTTTTCTCTAACCCTCCGATCTTCAACTTTGTCTTCTGTCACTTCTTCTAATTTTGTCTGGTTTTAAAGTTATTTCTCTTCCTAACTCACCCTATTTTCATTATAATTTTTCATGTGTTCTGCTATCCATTCCACCCCTTCTAAATTACATCCAAATCTCTCTAAGGTGGTTTCAATTCAATTCTCTTGATTTTTAAACTTAAAAATATAAGGTCTTCAACTCTCAAATCTAACCCTCTCTGTGGATTCGACTCGGTCTCACCACTTTACTATTTTATTTAATTAATTTATGGGCCGAATATTTAAATTTGGTAGCGGGGCGCATTAACGACGTGCGTTTTCCCGCCATCACTTCCCTGCCAAGACAAACGATGAGAGGAAGCTCCTCTGGTCTCTCAGCCAATCAAAGGACCCGGTTCAACCGACCCTCCTAAAGGAGGGGATATATCTGGTCTTGACCGCGAAAGAGTGTCAGCTTCACCGGGCAACCTTGGGGGGATCTCAGCAGCCCTAGTTGACGACTGCGGGCCAGGAGCCAGTGATCCAGATCAATCCTCACTGGATCCCAGCAACAACGACTCTCCAGTCCCATCGACATCAGTCGGTGACTTCGAGAACCAAGAAATACCTGAAGCTGACACTGACAACGAGGATTTTATCGACTTCTAACCCGCTCCTCCCGAGCTGGAGGACGGCGGCCAAGCGACCGTGGATGAGCTCATTGAGATCAACCTGGGTGAAGAAGAAGCCCCTCGGCCTACATTCGTCAGTGCTCTCCTCACCGAGGCAGAAAAGCTGGACTACAGGCAACTTCTGCTCGAATTCAAGGACTGCTTCGCCTGGACATACAAGGAGATGTTAGGGCAAGATCCCTTTGTAGTGGAGCAAGACCTCGCCATCTCTCCCTTAGTCGCTCCGGTCAAGCAACCACAGCGGCGCATGCGCCATGAGCTCGAGCTCCAGGTCTCGACCGAAGTCCATAAAATGGCAGAGGTTGACTTCATCGAGCCGTGCATCTACCCGATCTGGCTCGCCAATATAGTCCCAGTCAAGAAGAAAAATGGTCAAGTCCGCATCTGCGTCGACTTCCGGGACCTCAATAAAGCCTATCCGAAGGACAACTTCCCAGTCCCAATCACAGAAACGATGGTCGACATAACCACCGGTCATGCGGCCTTGTCTTTCATGGACGGGTCATCTGGCTACAATCAAATCTAGATGTCCCTTAAGGACAAGAACCATACAGCCTTCAGATCTCCCAAGGGGATTTTCAACTACAAGCGCATGCCCTTCGGTCTGAAGAATGCCGGCGCTACTTACCAAAAGGCCATGACCAAAATATTTGATGAGATGATGCACAACACCGTCGAATGCTATGTTTACGACCTCGTCGTCAAGACCAAAAGGTGAGAAGACCATTTGCGCGACCTCCGCCAAGTCTTCGAGCGTCTCCGGCAATACGGGCTCAAGATGAACCCCATGAAATGCACCTTCGGCGTATCCAGTGGCAAATTTCTCGGCTTCGTCGTCATGTACCGAGGAATCAAGGTGGATCCCAGCAAGATCAAGCAATCCGGGAGCTTCCACCACCCAGCAACATCACTGAACTCATATCCTTCCAAGGGAGGCTAACCTACAATTGGAGGTTTATCTCTAACCTCTCCGGTTTGTGTGCGCCTTTCGGCAAGCTGATGAAGAAAGACGCCCCGTTTACATGGGACTCGGAATGCCAAGCGGCTTTCGAGCAAATCAAAGAGTACCTCCTTACTCCCCCAGTCCTGGGGGCACCAATCAAGGGTAAACCCCCCATCCTTTATATTGCCGCCATGGACGCTTCGCTAGGAGCTCTGTTGGCACAAATCAATGAAGAAGGTAAAGAGCAACCCCTCTATTACCTCAGCCGGAAGCTAATCGGTGCCGAGTACCGCTACTCCCCTATGGAGAAGGTTTGCTTGTAATTGGTGTTCACGGTTAAGAAGTTGCGACATTACCTCCTGTCCCATCAAGTCGAGCTTATATCCAAGCATGACCCCCTGAAGTATCTCCTTCGGTGACCTATCCTCTCAGGCAGACTGGGAAGGTGGGCACTCCTGCTGATGAAGTACGACATTACTTATGTCCCCAGAAAAGCAATTAAGGGAAAAGGCATGGCTGAATTCTTGGCTGCCCATCTAGTCCAGACGACTCACCCTTCAGGTCGGAGCTCCCGGACGAGGAGTCCCTTGCTGCTCAATCACAACAACTGATTGAACAGAGCGGAGATGTCTTGTATTACTGGCAGCAAAGCACTCTCACAACCACTTCTGCTCAATCACAACAACCGGATGAACAGAGTAGAGATGTCTTGCATTACTGGCAGCAAAGAGCTCTCACAACCACTGCTACTCAATCACAACAACCAGTTGAACAGAGCGGAGATGTCTTGCATTATTGGTAACCAAGCGCTCTCACAACCAGCGTGCCTTGCTGGGAGCTCTACTTCGACGGTGCTTCCCGAGGGATCACCCGGAGCAACCAGGATCCAGCCACCACGACAGGCGCCAGCATAGTTTTCCTGACTCCTCAGGGCGGAGTTTTGTACAACTCCTGCGCCCTCATGAAATCCCTGACCAACAATGAAGCCGAGTATGAAGCTCTACTCATTGGGCTCCAGATGGCACTTCACATGGGCATTAAATGTCTCAAAGCCTACGGGGACTCCCAGCTGATAGTCCGGCAGGTCCTCGGCATTTATGACGTGCGGAAGCCATAGTTGGTTCCATACAATACCGCCATCGCCAGATTAACCCAGAAGTTCTATTTCTTCGAAATAGATCATATCCCCAGAAGCAGCAACGCTCAGGCAGATGCCTTAGCAAAATTGGCCACGGCCATCAAGCTCCCGCCCGAGGGCGAGGTCGACATCATCATCAAACATAGAAGGCTGATGCCCAGCTCACTCGAAGGCAATACCAGTCTCACCATTTACGAGGTCCACGACCTTGACCAGAGCACGCCTCCATGAAAAGATGATTGGCGTGTGCCCATCATCAAATTAAAGAAAGGGTGGCTCCCCCCTGACCGAGCTCAAAGAGTCCAATTACTCCGTCGAGCAACCTCCTACGAGTTGATCAACGACTCTCTATATCGGCTCGTCCACGAGAAGGACAAGTCAATTCTCCTGAGATGTGTCTCCCTCATGGAGGCTCGAGCCGTCATGCAGGAAGTCCACTCCGGGTTGTGCGGCGCACACCAGGCCGGAGACCGAATGAAGCACAACATCAAGCTCAAAGGCTTCTACTGGCCAACCATGTACGCGGACTGCATCCAGTATGCCCGTACATGCCATCAATGCTAAGCCTTTGGCCCAGTATCCAGAAGACCCCCCAATCCACTGCGTCCCACAGCCCCCACCTGGCCATTCGCTGAGTGGGGCATGGACATCGCGGGGCCTTTCCCGCCATCTTCCAAGGGCCATAAATACATCTTGGCCGCCACTGACTACTTCTCTTGTTGGGCGGAGGCTCTGCTTTTGCGAGAGGTCATCGGCGAGGTGGTTTCCAGATTTGTCCGGCACAACATCATATACCGATTCGGTACTCCCAGTCGCATAGTGTCTGACAACGGGACACCATTCAAAAATAAGGCTGTATACTAGTTAGTGGCCAAATTCCACATCGACTAGAGAACCTCTTCGGTCTACAACCCCCAGGCTAATGGTTTGGGGGAAGCCTTCAACAAAACCCTCTGCAAGCTCCTGGCTAAGATGGTTTGCCACCGGAAACGTGATTGGGGTGAGAAGGTCTTCGAAGCATTATGGGCCTATCGGACGGTCTACAAAACCCCCTCGGGGTGCTCGCCGCTCTCCCTTGCTTACGGGACAGAAGCAGTTATCCCCATCGAAATCCAGTTAACTTCTTACCGTGTGGTGATCCACACCGGCCTTGTCGGCCCTGACGAAAGTAAGTACTAGAGAAGGCTAGAAGAGCTCGGCGATCTAGAAGGCAAGCGACTCGAAGCCTAGTAACACCTGCAAGTATACCAGTCCCGCATGGCCCGGGCCTACGATAAGCTCATCAAGCAGTGAGCTTTCAAACAAGGCGACCTTGTCATGATCAAGGAAAAGGAAGTCATGGCAGGGCGCTCCAGCAGAAAATTGCAGCCGAACTGGCGAGGTCCATACATTATCCAGAATGTCTACGAGGGTGGGGCTTACACGGATTGTCAACCACAAAGGTCACAGACCATTCCCGCCTCTCAACGGCAAACATATGAAGCTATATTATGCACTGGAACACGAGTTCACGCGCCAACCGGACTAAGGCGCACGTCCCAGCTACTACCAGTAAGGCCAGCCCTTCCCCGTGAAGGATCCAACCGGCCAGCCCCCAAGTCTTCAATTTCCAGTCGAACACCCAGCCCAGCACCCCAGAATAGTCGCCAGGCATCCTCGAGGACTAACCTCCTGTCCTCGTTCCCGTTACTACGGGAGCACGGGCACTTCTACACCGGCACTAGTCTAGCCGTCAGGCTCCTAGGTAAGTCAAAAAAAAAATAACAAAAAAAATGGGGTTAAAAATAGAGATACCCCGACAGACCCAGTCATCCTCACCACAAGCGAGTGACTGGGGGCAAAAAGGCTAGTGACCCGGCTAAGGTGGAAACCCGAAAGGGCGTCTCAGGCAAAATCGGGAAACCCCTCGACGTGAAAACCCGCAAGGGTGCATCGAAAAAAGCTAAAGGGGGTCGGCTCTAGCAAAAACCCGAAAGGGCGGTAGAGTCGATAATGAGAAAATCTTCTTCTCCCCACCAGTCAGAACTGCCTTCCACCTATTCCTTGGTGGCCCGTTAGCCTCATCCAGAGCCAGTCTTCAATCCATTTTGCATTGCTATGGCACAAACCCGCCAAGCTCCAGTTGGCCTTGCATCACTCCCACTCAGTTTGGCCAACTTTTGGCCCTTGCTTCGACAACACAGATCAACCAGTCCCTGTGACAGTCAAGCTCCCAGTCACCATCCCAGTAGACTTATATCTCGGCACATTCCTAGACACTTATCATTCTATGCCACTATATCCTACATGCCTTGCAAATCCACAGCCTTCGAGTTCGTTATAATCCCAGTTCTCCCATACAATCCCTGATCCACTAGCCATAACTCCAGTCACAACTTGCCATGACAAAGTGGCCTTTCACCACCATGGCATGAGGATTTCTAAGAACCCTTATTAATGGCGGAACGATACCCGACCATCCTCACCTCTCAGTTTCAGGTTACATCCCCTGACAACAACACGCTACGGACGGCAGTCTCAAAACAAGAAAAAGATGGGGTTAAAAATAGAGATACCCTGGTGGCCTCAGTTAATTCCTTTTACAGGATTACTGAGGGCAAAAATTACCACCAACCCAGCTGAGGTGAAAACCCGAAAGGGCGTCTCAGGTAAAATCGGATAACCCCTCGGTATGAAAACCCGCAAGGGTGCACCGGAAAAAGTGAAAGGGCGCCAGCCCTAGCAAAAACCCGCAAGGGCAATAGGGCTGGTAAAGAGAAAAAAAACTCTCCCCCTCTCTACTTTTCACTAATGAAAGCCGTCAACCGTGACACCTCACTGATAGCAACCTTCTCATCACTCCACAACAATGGTGGCCACTACACCCACGAGGGTCGGTCATCACCAATTCCAGTTCTAGTTTCAGCTACAACGCCTTCACAGGCCATCCGTTAGTCTCCAGTTCCAGTTTCGACTACAACGCCCTTACAGGCTAGCCGCCAGTCTCCAGTTCTAGTTTCGGCTGCAACACCCTTACAGGCCAGCCGCCAGTCTCCAGTTCCAGTTTCGGCTACAACGCCTTCACAAGCCATCCGCCAGCTTCCAGTTCCAGTTCCGGCTACAATGCCTTTACAGGCCAGCCACCAGCCTCCAACTCCAGTTTCGGCTACAACGCCTCTACAGGCCAGCCGCCCAATCTCCAGTACTAGGTTCGGCTACAACGCCATTACAGGCTAGCTGTCAGCCCCTAACTCCAGTCTCGGCTACAACGCCTCTACAGGCCAGCTCCCGTCTCCAGTTCTAGCCTCCGGCTACAACGCCTTTACAAGCTAGCCACTAGCTCCCAGCTCCAGTTTCGGCCACGATTCCTTCGCTGGTGGGCCAACCAGTCCTAGCCCCGATCACGGCCCTCGGCAGGTGATACCTTCTGAGGCCATTCGGCCAGCTCAGTCTCAGTTTCTCAAGCCCAGAAGATCTACATTACCAGCTAATGACATACAAACAACCAACACCCAGGCATCAACCTACAACAGATACATCCCAGAATCAGTTCCCTATCTTAGCCAATTAGGCCGCCACGTCTTGGTGGGTCTACGCCAACCCTATGCAAGGGGCCTTTTCCCTACTTCCCAGTAACCAGCACTCAGTCCCCAGTACCCAAAATCCAGTTACACCACTCTCCTCACCCAGTCTTTCATTCCAGCTCCAGTTTCGGGTAAAACCCAGTCCCCTGCCCCCTACGCCGGTATGTGGTAAAATAATTAAGCGCGACCGACGGTAAGTGGTAGCCATCCCTTGTACCCAACCCTATTCCACAGACTGGGGAGAAGAACAACTCAGCAAACAACAACACCAAAATCCGGAGTTTGTCATTGATACTCTATAAAAGGGAGCCCAAGACATGCCCTTGGGGTAATAAAAAGACATATAGCCCAGATAACAAAAAAAGAAAGGAGAAAGAGAGGCGATACATGTTGTGTACCCTTTGTTTTGATGATGACAATGTATATTAATGGAATTATCCTCCAAGCACAAGTTGTGACAATCTGAATTATCATGACAATGTTTAAGGCTTTATTGGCAAATGCATATTACAATGAGTATTGAATTTCATATGACAATGCTTAAAATTTCATTGATAAATGCAGGCTCTTTGTGTACTAAATGGATCAGCCTAAGAAGAGGTTGAGTGAAATCCAATCACATTGTGCACTGGGAGTCAACTCTGGAGTCCAGCCAGAACCTGGACTACAGCAGGTGTCGACACCTGAACGCTCAAGTGTCGACTCCGGGACCAGACAGAAGCCAGATCATTTCTAGCATCCGCTGGAAGTCGACCATCAACCTGGTCATGGTCAACCAAGACCGGACAGACTGGGTGAAGGCCTAAAGAAACCAATTACAGTTCGTGGTCCTAGATTTCTGGAAGGTTGTTGCTGAAGGCTATTAAATAGGCATGAGAGAGCGAACTTTAAGCTATTGACATGTTGCACCAGATCAAGACAAAGTCAAACAAACATCTGGGTTGAAAACAGATTTTAACCTCTGCCCTATAAATCCGCAAGGTATCCAAGAAACAAATTTTTGAAAAAGGAGAGACAAGGGTTCTTGTTCTTTCGCGCCAAGAACTGCAAGGAAGTATGCGAATAATATACAAGGTGAGCAGTAAGAAGAAAGGCGTGCGTGGCTTGAGGATCGTGCAGAGGAGAGAAGAGCTCGTGTGTGAGAAGAAGACTTCCTACTGTCCAAGCCAAGGGAGGACAGACCTTGAAGCTGACGACGAATGACCAGAGAGTCTATCAATCTTGCTGCGTCAAAGACTCATCTTTCAGAAGCCTCTTCAGCCTCAGGGACCTCATACCAGATTGTCCTTATTCCACACCTGCAGTCAGAACATTAGAAGTGTTAGAAATCTGAAACCCCTTGGTCCAATCTTATTTTCTTATTTTTGATTTTTAATCTTCGTTTGCTTCTACAATCACAAGTTGTGAGGCAGCGTTAGGAAGCTGTGAATCAGCGTCATCAAGCTGTGAGCCAGCAAGTGTACAAGCTGTTGGACAGCAGTATGGGTTGAGGAAATATTCCTTGGTAGTGAAGCCCCACTCAAGTTGAGTGGGGGGTGGATGTAGGTCTCGTGTAGAGACTGAACCACCTAAAATATCATCTTGTGTGTGTGGTTTCTCTTGGTGTGATTGCATTAGTAGTTGTTAGCTCTACTTATTGATGTGTTGAACTTCAAACCATCACCAAAGTCTTAGCTTTCTCTCCTTGCATCAAATAACTTCTGAACAAGATTTGATAGAATAAATTTAGGGGGAAAGATCTATTCACCCCCCCTCTAGATCTATTCAATCCACATACAACATGTTGTATCAGAGCTTGGCTCTCCAGTATGTGGTCTAACAACCAGGAGAGAGCTGGTGGATTGACATCTAGAGGTCTGATGGCTGAGGGACACTCAGTGAGCAGACCACCATTTTTTGATGGAAATGATTACTCATATTGGAAAAATCGTATGCATGTATTTCTAAGAGCTCAAGACCATGAAATGTGGAGAGTGGTGAGTCGCGGTCCCTATGAGCTCCCTGAAGACGAGGACACTTGGACAAGAGAACAAATTAGAAAATCAACGATTAACTGGGGTGCAATGAATGTGATGCAATGTGCACTTCATCCCACGGAGTTTTCAAGAGTTCTCATTGTGCAACAGCCAAAGCTATGTGGCATCGACTAGAAGTCATCTATGAAGGCACCTCTGAGGTAAGAGAAACAAAAGCGAATATGTTGATTTCAGATTATGAACTGTTCAAGATGAAACTGATGAAACTATCTCTGAAATGTATGCAAGATTGATGCAATTGACTAACAGTTTGAAAAGCTTAGGTAAGACATATAAAGAGTAGGACTTGGTTAGGAAAATTCTCAGGTCTCTTACTCCTGTGTGGCATACCAAAGCCACAGTCATTGAGGACTCGAAAAACCTTTCCACCATGACAGTGGACCAGCTGATTGGGTCTCTAATGACCTACGAGATCAATCTCAAGAGAAAGGAAATTGAGGACAAAAAGAAAAAGGCAGTGGCCTTAAAAGCCAGCCCAAGCACATACGAATCTTCTAAAACAAGTGAGTCGTCGAGTACCGAAGAAGATACTGGTGAGTTTGCCATGCTAACAAGGAAATTCAAAAAATTTCTTCGAAAGGAAGGTAAGGGATTTAAAAATAAGAAGGGAATGGTAAGAAAGTCCTCTCAGCACAGATTTCATCAATCTAAGAAACCATCTAACAAAGTTGTTTGTTATAACTACAGGAAACCAGGTCATATGAAGGCTGACTGCCCAGAGGCCCCCAAAGGCATAACTTCCAAGTGGAAGGGGAAGAAGGCTAAGGCTATGATAAGCACCTGGAGTGAAGAAGAGGAAGATAGTGAAGAGGGGACAACATCTTATGAAGATGAAGGAAAATTATGTCTCATGGCAAAAGGAGACAGTGAAGATCTTGAGGTAACTTCTCATTTTAAACATTTTTCAGTTTTGGACTGGGAAGATGCATACACTGAGTTGCTAGATCCATATGACATAATCAGAAAAGATAACAAAAGCCTGAAGAAGAAAATCAACCTCATAAGTCATGACAACAGCTCAATAAACAAGTGTGCAGACCTAGAACTAGAAATTACTAACTTGCACAAGAAGTTGAGTGAACATGAATTAGATGAAATGACATCCAAAATTCTGGAAGAAGAGAATGAATTTTTGAAGAAAACAATAGATGAACTTAAATTAAAAGTGCAAGGTTGTGAGCAGGAAACAAGAATAACACAATACAATTAAGGAAGTAAACTGTCAGCTCCTGAAAGAAATTGAAAAGATCCAAGGAGAATTGGAAGATAAACAAGAAACCCTGAAGAGAATGGTAAGAGGAGAAGAAAACTTGAATGCTATACTGGGAACAAAAGTAAATTATCAGAAAGAAGGGTTAGGGTATAATCCGATAGCCAAAAAAGAATTTCAGATGAGAACAATCACCTTTACAGCTGAAGCAGACCCTAAAGGAAACCCCTCATAAATATGTATAAAACTGAGGAAATAAGCAAAGCTGCCAGCTCTTCTGAACACCAACACACAGTGGGAATAATCACTAAAGGTTCGGATGAAAACTCCATGAATCACATAGTGAATGTCAATTCAAGTGACAAGAATGCAGGGGAGAGAGTAGCTAACAAAATTGACCCACAATTGATGAGATCCAAGGGCCAAAATTCTCAAAAGTTTTCAATAAATAGGAGCCAAGCATCAAGTAAGGCAATAAACTCAACCAATGCCCTTAAAGTAAGAAAATAGGGGCTCTGGAAACAGAACAGCCAACTCAAACCCCCCTCTGAGTCAACCACAGGCATTAACAGAAGCCATCCAGAACTCTGGCAAGACAGGAGTCAACCCCGACCCCCTCAGGTGTCGACCAGAAACAGAAACAGAAACTGGGAAGGAGTCTGGGAAGCCAGAAGTCGACACCCAAGCCTTCTTAAGTCGACCATGGCTCCTGACAGAAATAAGAAATACATTCAAATGAATAGAAATAAAAATTGGATTTCAGAAAAAAGGTTTCAACACACAAAATCTATCAATCAAGGGCAATATGGTTGGACCCTTAAGCAAGGAGAAAGGAAGGATGATAACAGTAAAAATTGGTTGAATGAGAGGAAGAAATTCCCCGCATTAGTGAAATCATTTCGTTACATAAACAACCAGACCATCCATAAGAATGGTAAGGGAGATTGCACCAATCAAGTATGTGTTCCAAAATTTCTGTTGGAATATCTGCATAACTTCACAAGCTATGTTGGACCCAAGTGTAGTTGGGTTCCAAAAGTTTCCATGTGATGTGTGATGCATGAATGCCTGGCGGCCGTGCACAACAAATGGTATCTTGATAGTGGCTGCTCGAGGCACATGACTGGAGACAAGAAACAGTTTTGTCAGCTGAATAGCAAGGATGGTGGATATGTAACCTTTGGCGGAAACAACAAAGGTAAAATCGTCAGTATAGGTAAAATAGGTAAGAGGCTCTCAAATTTCATTGAAAATGTGTTGTTAGTAGATGGTTTGGAACACAATTTGCTCAACATTAGTCAACTGTGCGACAAAGGACACAAAGTGGTGTTTGACTCCCAAATCTGCAAAATAATGGAACCTAATTCAGACTTAGTAAAATTTATGGGCAAGAGAGTGAACAATGTTTACATGATAGACCTAGATGATCCTGCCCATTCAGATTTATGTTTGACTGCCAAAAAGGAGGACTTGACTTGGCTGTGGCACCATAGACTAGGACATGTTAGTTATAGGGTGCTGCATAAATTAGTCAAGAATAAAATGGTCAGAGGGTTGCCTGAAATCGCTTTTAATCAAAACATCAAAGTATGTGGTGCATGTGCCCAAGGAAAGCAAACTAGAAAATCTTTCAAAAGTAGATCTGAAAACCAGTCTTCCAAACCACTAGAGCTAGTGCACATGGACCTATTTGGTCCAACCAGGACTGCTAGCATTAGTGGGAAGAGATATGGTTATGTGCTAGTAGATGATTTCTCTAGATTTACCTGGGTATTTTTCTTATCTCATAAGAATGATGCAATTCATGAATTTCAGGCTTTCTACAAAAGGCTTAAGCAAGATGGTAAGTTCAAGATATGCACAATCCTATCTAACCATGGTGGAGAGTTTGAGAATTCTGAATTTGACACCTTTTGCAGGAACAAAGGGATAACACACTCATTCTCTTCACCTAGAACACCTAAACAGAATGGGGTTGTGGAAAGAAGGAATCGGACCTTGGTAGAGATGGCAAGAACAATGCTGGTAGAAGGAAATCTTCCAAGAAGATTTTGGGCAGAGGTAGTCAACACAGCATGTTACATTGTAAATCGTGCAATGGTAAGACCATATAGTGTAAAAACCCCATACGAAATGTTCAAAGGTAAGAAACCATCCCTAGCTCACTTTAGAATCTTTGGTGCAAAATGCTTCATCCATAACAATGATAAGAAAGATTTGGACAAATTTGAACCTAAAAGTGACCTAGGAATATTTTTAGGATACTCTGACAAATCAAGGGCTTATAGAGTATTCACTATCAAAGATAAAGTTGTTGAGGAATCTCCTCACATTACATTTGATGAAACTGATGACCTTAGTAATGATGAACAGGTTGGCAAGAACGATGAAGATGGAGAATTTATGGAAGCAAAGGATGAGCCAACAGAGAATGGTGAGGAATCAAGTCAAGGAAGAGAACAAGGTAACTCCAATGGACAAAATGCAAATGAGGCTGCCTCAGGTAATAATCTTGTGAACATAAGAACACTTAAGGATCATCCTCTGGATAGCATAATTGGTGATGTAAATGATCCTAGGAAGATAAGGTCTCAATGTAAAGCTGTTAATGAAGTAGACTAGCTTGCACTTGTTTCCCAAATTGAGCCCAAATCTGTGGAGGAAGCCTTGAAGGATGAATCCTGGATAAATGCAATGCATGAGGAGTTAAACCAGTTTGAGAGAAACCAAGTTTGGAACCTTATTCCTAGACCATCCTCTCACCCTGTCATAGGAACCAAGTGGGTATTTAAAAAAAAATTAAGTGAAGAAGGGGAGGTCATTAGAAACAAGGCAAGATTAGTGGCCAAGGGGTACAACCAAGAATTTGGGGTTGATTTTGAATAATCCTATGCCCCAGTGGCCAGATTAGAGGCTATCAGAATATTGCTTGCATTTGCATCATCTCATGGAATTAAATTGCAACAAATGGATGTGAAAAGTGCATTTCTAGATGGAGTAATAAAAGAAGAGGTCCATGTAGAACAACCTCCCGGGTTTGAGTGTGATGAATTTCCTAACCATGTTTTTAAACTCCATAAGGCATTGTATGGTTTAAAACATGCTCCACGAGCATGGTACGAGAGGTTGAGCTCATTTCTAACTGAAAAAGGGTACTCAAGAGGTAAAATTGACCATACCTTATTCTCCAAGACCCAAGGTAATGACATACTTGTTGTACAAATCTATGTTGATGATATTGTGTTTGGGTCTACTGAACCTCAATTATGTGCTGAATTTGCAAGATTAATAACTGAAGAATTTGAGATGAGTTTGATGGGGGACTTACAATTTTTCCTTGGATTGCAGGTTATACAATGCAAGGATGGGTACTTCATTAATCAGTCCAAGTATATCAAGGAAATGCTGAAAAAATTTGCATGGAGAGCTGCAAAGCAATTGGAACACCTATGAGCACAAATGCAACACTAGAGGCTGATGAAAGAGGTAATATGGTAGATGCAAAAACATATAGAGGTATGATCGGCTCCCTACTTTATTTGACTACTTCAAGACCAGATATACAATTTAGTGTGTGCATGTGTGCTAGATACCAAGCACGTCCTAGAGAATCACATCTAGGAGCTGTCAAGCGTATCCTCCGATACCTTGCCGGCACCCAAGATTTGGGATTATGGTATCCCGCATATTGTGAGTTAGATCTCATATCATACTCAGATGCGGATTATGCTGGATGTAAAATAGACAGAAAAAGTACCAGTGGCTATTGCCAGTTTCTAGGTGGATGTTTGATCACTTGGGCTTCTAAGAAGTAACACTCAGTTGCACTCTCCACTGCTGAGGCTGAGTATGTTGCAGTAGGGAGTTGTGGAACACAAGTTCTATGGATCAAACACCAACTCCAGGACTACAACATAGATATTGGATGTGCACTAATTTTGTGTGATAACACTAGTGCTATTAATCTGTCTAAGAATCCAATCCAGCACTCTAAGACAAAACATATTGAAATCCATCATCATTTCATAAGAGATGAAGTCAGCAAAGGCAATTGTGTGCTACACTTTATTGAGACTGAAAAATGGCTTGCTGACATCTTCACTAAACCCCTCAATAATGATAGGTTTACCTCTTTAAGAAGAGAGTTGGGGTTGTGTAGATCTCCTTTGGAAATTGCTTAACAAGCTCTCATACAACTGTTTTTGACTTTAAACTCATCAGTCATTTGGAGTCTAGTGAGTGTCACATTGAGGGGGAGTCTAGGTCAATGTAGTTCAGACTGCATGCATGTGTGTACCATTGTGAGCATGTCTTCATCTAGCTGAAATAAATGCATCACATGTTAAGTTGAAATGTCATCAAATGTCTAGCTGAGACTGGTGGAAATGGAGCTGATTGGTCTCAAAAAGTCTCCAAGAACATGTATGGAAAATGGCCAAATGAGAGTGGACCAGAATATGCTTAAAGCTAGTCACAAGGTTCTGGACAGCTTCAGTTGTCGACTACAGACAAGCTCAAAGTCGACACAGACATCACAGATAGGGAAATCAAGCTTCTGGGAGAAGTCAGGTGCCGACCAAAGACAGGTCAGAAGTCGACTCATGCTGCAGAATAGAGAAAGATAGCTTCTGACTGGGGAAAGTCGTTTGTGGGTTGTTCAATCTAAGCCTAATCTCTCTCCAATTCCTTGGTTGATCCTCAACTCTACTTAGTCAATCCTATCTTCACAAAGCTTCACTCACCCACCATCACCTGTACTTCAATGCATTTCAAATTGACTCAGCAAGGACACATAAATTAAGGGGGAGGCAAGGTATAAACTTTTTCTTCCTTGAAAATACTGGGCTGTCACAAGCTGACCTTTATCTCACAGAATAATGAATTCACTCTGTAAACATAGTGAGGGCAGAACTGGTTGGTAGTGATATAAGTTTGTCTTGTCTTGACTTAATAAACTCAACTTATGAGTGTAAGCCCTTCACATGCTCTTGAAGTCTTATAATTAAGAGTAATAAGGCCATTCAAGTCAAAGTACTCACTCTGAAAATTGACATTGAAAGCTACATAACTCATGATTGCCTTGGGAATACGCTATAACCATGTATGTCAGGCAGAGCAATGGACTGGTCTCTGAGAAACTACTGCCTCTCTCTATCAACATATTGAAAAATTAAGTTAGAGGCATGTGTGTCATGAAGAGCCAAGCTACCTCTGTCAATCTCTCAAAAACAATGGATGGGAGTACTGAGTAACTGGGGATACTGGTGTCTAATCAACGTGTATCCTCACGTAAAAAGGTGCTCACCAATTCTAAAGTGGAATGGTTAGGCATGCTGAGTAGCCGGGGTCTCTGGCGTGTAAAAAATGTGTTTCCTCGTGTAGAAAGGTATGTGATGAACATGACCACAAAATTAAAAAAAAGGGGGGAAAGGTGAAAATATCAAAACTCTATTTAATGACAGTAAATGGAAAAATAGTTGACTCAAGGCCAAACATGAAAACTAAATTTTTTTTTCAATTTTCAGTTGATCAATTGCTTAATTGACCTTCATGAAACTAACTATAAGAGTGACAGAACATGTGAACGGTATTACCTTAATATGTATGGGTTTATTCATGTTAAGACAAACAAATGATATATCTAAGTCCCACATCTAAATCACTTATTTACAGAGTTTCCCTCATTATTTTACGTGGATGGGTCAATTAAAAGTATTTTTCTTTGAGGAATGGGGTTAACCTTAAATTCTCCTAAAGTTATGTCCTTTGCTGGGTTATTTGGATTTTCCTTTTTTATATAGCTTTTACCCCTCCGGTAAGTCACCTTGGATATCCACCACAACACTCCTACCGCGGAATGCATCCTCTTCCCTCTCCTACCTTACTTTGAAGCCGGTTCTTCCCTCTTCAGCCATACTCCATAGCCCACCTCGCTCTCTGCATCCCTTTCTCTTTTTCCAGCATGGCATCACGTCTCACCCGCGCAGCTAGGCAAAAGGCCATAGCAGATGCCGTGCCAGCGGCACCCAGACAAGAGAAGCAGACCAAGAATCGCCATGATCCACACCCTCCGCCGGCTCCAGGAAAGAAGAAAGAGGCAATAGCCTCGCCGTCCGCCAAAGGAAAGAAGGCACTGATCGAAGGCTCCAAGGGAAGACCACAAGAGAAGGATGTTGAGCCAGCCGAAGAGATTCCCATCCACCCTGTCTCTGGTGTGTTGAAGCCACGGACAATAATGTCGCCAAGAATAGTGGATTTCGCTGATCAGGAACTGCTGGACCTATTTCCTGAACTACCAGATGTAGTGGAAGCCCAAGGTTGGACTTCATTTATGTCTTCCCACACAAGGTATTTTCCACGCCTTGTTCAGGAATTTTTCCACAATTTGCAAGTAATAGATGGCAAGGTGTATACTGTGGTAAAGGATGTAGTGATCGGCATCACCAAGCAAGTACTTCACAAGGCCTTAAAGATACCCAAGTCAGGGACTGTCTTCAACCAGTCCTCGTTCGATGACAAAGCAGCCTTCACTCTAGTGACCGGTTTACCAGCCCCAGATGAGCTTCCCAAATCTCTCAACGCCAACACCTTTCCTCCTTTTCACCGCCTACTTCACCATATGCTTACAACAATCATACAGCCAAGAGGAGGTGGCAGAGAATAGGTCAGCCATCTTCACATGTTTCTTCTCCATGGGTTATTAACCAGGCAACGGATATGCTTGCCACAGTTGCTTCTAAATTCCTTCACCTCCATTCTACATTACCCTTCCAACTCCCTTCCATTTGCTGCCCACATCACTGCCATTCTAGAAATAGCTAAAATTTCTTTGGTCGGTGAAGAATGTGTAGTGGTTCCTAAACGACACATATACACTTTTCAATATGTCACCACTTTCATGGGGTACAAAAAGGTGGGTGACCAAGTCACTCGGACTTTACCTTCAGCTAAAGGAAAATCCCGGGAGCCACCACAATCTCAATCTGGAATCGAGCCACCACCACCTCAACCTGAAGCTTTGATGGCCGAGCATATTCCACCTCAATTCCATACTCAAACTTCCACTACTCATGAAGTGGTTCCTTGGGATCCAACTACAACTGCCTCTAACATTCCATCCAGCTCTGCTCCACCACCACATCCTCATTCTTCTACCACCTATGCTTCACCTGACTTGCTTGTGCGCATATCGTCTCACCTTTCTACCTTAATCACTCAGTTCAATTCCTTCCAAATCTCCATGACTGAAGTAACCGGTCGCATGGACTTGCATTTGCAAAGGCTAGAACAGCAAATGGAAAGCAGGTTCATCATGCAGCAGCAAAATTCTGATCATGCCGCCAGCAGATTCAATAGACTTGTGGGCACTTTGGCCACTGTCTCTACTGAAGCCAGCATGTTACAAACACGATTGCATGATGAGCTAGCCAGAATGGATGCCTCAGTTCAATAGAGTCACAATCTCCACAGATCCACAATTTCAGAGATACAGAAGGTCAGGCTCTCCTACGCACACTTGGTTGAAAAGATGGACACCTTGGAGAAAGACTTTGATTCTCTTCTCCAGCAAAATTCAGGCATTGCCCAAGGTCAACTTGCAGTGAAAGATCAGCTATGGCATGTGGCAGACAGATTGCAAATGGTTGAACAACAGCTGGCCCCACTGCCTCCACCAAACTCACCTAGGTCCTCATCACCTAGTGCTTCATCCTAGTTTGTCTCTCACCCCTTGTTTTGCCGATGACAAAGGGGGAGAAGGGTCATTGTGCAGTTAGTCATTAGTCATTGTCATTCTCCTTATGTCACCTTATGTCATTGTGCAGTTGTCTTTATGTCATTATGCAAGTCTTTGTCAGTCTTTTGCATCTAGGGTCAACAATGTAAATGTCAGTTTGTTTTTGAATTAGTAAATGGGTCAAGTAATGCAATGTCCTGGTTATCATGATTATGTAAATAATGGATAATTTAATGAAATGCTTTTGGTTGAAAAGACATCTGTTCTTAATGAAAGTTCACAATGATGTATAGTTGTCATCATCAAAAAGGGGGAGAATGTTGTGCACCCTTTGTTTTGATGATGACAATCTATATTAATGGAATTATCCTCCAAGCACAAGTTGTGACAATCTGAATTATCATGACAATGTGTAAGGCTTTATTGGCAAATGCAGATTACAATGAGTATTGAATTTCACATGACAATGCTTAAAATTTCATTGACAAATGCAGGCTCTTTGTGTACTAAATGGATCATCCTAAGAAGAGGTTGAGTGAAATCCAATCACATTGTGCACTGGGAGTCAACTCTGGAGTCCAGCCAGAACCTAGACTAGAGCAGGTGTCAACACCTGAACGCTCAAGTGTCGACTCCGGGACCAGACAGAAGCCAGATCGTTTCTGGCATCCGCTGGAAGTCGACCATCAACCTGGTCGTGGTCGACCAAGACCGGACAGACTGGGTGAAGGCCTAAAGAAACCAATTACAGTTCATGGTCCTAGATTTCTGGAAGGTTGTTGCTGAAGGCTATTAAATAGGCATGAGAGAGGGAACTTTAAGCTATTGACATGTTGCACCAGATCAAGACAAAGTCAAACAAACATCCGGGTTGAAAACAGATTTTAACCTCCGCCCTATAAATCCGTTAGGTATCCAGGAAACAAATTTTTGAAAAAGGAGAGACAAGGGTTCTTGTTCTTTCACGCCAAGAACTGCAAGGAAGTATGCGAATAATATACAAGGTGAGCAGTAAGAAGAAAGGTGTGCGTGGCTTGAGGATCGTGCAGAGGAGAGAAGAGCTCGTGTGTGAGAAGAAGACTTCCTACTGTCCAAGCCAAGGGAGGACGGGCCTTGAAGCTGAGGACGAACGACCAGAGAGTCTATCAATCATGCTGCGTCAAAGACTCATCTGCCAGAAGCCTCTTCAGCCTCAGGGACCTCATACCAGATTGTCCTTATTCCGCACCTGCAGTCAGAACATTAGAAGTGTTGGAAATCTGAAACCCCTTGGTCCAATCTTGTTTTCTTATTTTTGATTTTTAATCTTCGTTTGCTTCTACAATCACAAGCTGTGAGGCAGCGTTAGGAAGCTGTGAATCAGTGTCATCAAGCTGTGAGCCAGCAATTGTACAAGCTGTGGGATAGCAGTATGGGTTGAGGAAAGATTCCATGCTAGTGAAGCCCCACTCAAGTTGAGTGGGGGGTGGATGTAGGTCTCGTGTAGAGACTGAACCACCTAAAATATCATCTTATGTGTGTGGTTTCTCTTGGTGTGATTGCATTAGTAGTTGTTAGCTCTACTTATTGATGTGTTGAACTTCAAACCATCACCAAAGTCTTAGCTTTCCCACCTTGCGTCAAATAATTTCTGAACAAGATTTGATAGAATAAATTTAGGGGGAAAGATCTACTCACCCCACCCTCTAGATGTATTCAATCCACATACAACAATACAATCATATCTTAGTCTCGCCCCTCTCTAGTGCCGTCAGGCCAGACTCCGCAGCTGCGAGCTCCACCTCCAAGGTCGACGCGAGCTGAACACTACCTCGGCCCCAGCTTTGGCAGTCCGCCACTCAACTCTGGCAAGCTCTACGGCTTGTCGCTGCTCCTCTAAGGCCTTCTGCAGGGCCTCAACTCTGCTGGTCACCTCGCTCAGCTGCCTGGCATGGTCCTGAGCAAGAGACACTGCCATGTCGGCAAGCCTCCTCTGCTCGGTCGCAACTGACGCAAGCTGAACACACTGCTCCTGCACCTCTCGGATGGCCGCCAGTCGCTATGCCCGCTGCTCCTGAGCCTCCAGAAGCCGCAGGTACTCCACCCAGATGCCAGCTAAGCCAGACATCCAGGGCCCACGAGGGAATCCAAGGCCATGGTAGCCGTGTGTGCACTCCCTCAGCCGCTGTCGAAGCTCCTCTGGAGAAGGCAGGGGATCACCCCCTACATAGCCCCGGGCTCGTTGGAGCAAGGCCGCACCTACGCTGGCGTCCAGCAGCAGCTCCGGTGGTGAAACAGATGTAGGCCACTCGATCCCCAGCTCGAGAGAGGAGTGACCCATCTCAGCTAGCACACTGGAAGGACCTGTACAACCCCATCGAACATGAAACGGGTCAACAATGTTCAGGGCTTCCCTATGACAAGACAAGGTGAAAAACCTGAGGAATGTCCTGACTCTCACCTGGTGTGGCTCCTACCGTGCCTGCGACTTCCCCGCTCAGAGTCGGAGAGGGTAGGGACTCCCATGTAACCCGGTCCTCCCCAATGGTCATAGAGATGACAGAGGGCTCCCCTCAACCCTCCTCGACGGGAGCTGGTGCGTGCTCCTCCTCAGACTCTAGTCCTGGACATAACACAAAAATGCTAGCGCTCTACCATAAACTCTGTATCAAAGCTAATGCGGAGACAAAAAGAAGCCGCATATACCCTCCAACGCCGCCTCCATCTCGACATCCCCGGCAGAAGAGGCCTCAGAGGAAGAAGAGCTCGAGCTCTCGTCAGTCTCCATGGTGGCGCTGCCACCCCCTGAAGAACAGGACAAGCTTTCTGATGAACCCCCGGCCGTGGGCAAATCAGGGGCACCTGTACATCGGGAAGTCAGATTAGGCTACTATCGAGTCCAGCCTCACATGTAGATATCTCCCTAGTTAAAGGTGCTGGGGAAGAAGCTCACCAGTCGGGGCGTCCCCTTCGAAAACCCCCTCAATGTCGACGAACTCCTCGTCGCCCCCAGCAGTAGCTGCGATGGGAGGCTCATCTCCTAATAGCTGGTCCATGTCTCGAGGAAGCTCTTCTTCCTCTAGAGGGGAAGAGGTACCTGCAATCCATCCCAGTCAAAGCTCAACACAGGTGGGAAAGCCAAATAATCCACCCTAAAGCGATCAAGTGCTCAGTTACATACCTGATGGTCCCACACTGGAGGACTCCACCAGCCCCACCGTGCAGGCCGACACCACGGTCGGCAAGGGTGGGAGAGGCACCTTCGTCAGTAGCGACGGTGGTCTACTCAATGTGTCCTCAACGGTGGCAGGGGGCACGGGAGTCACCGGTCCGGGCTCATCTCCAAAAGATGGCAGGGCCACTGACGGGCCGACATCGCCAATTCCCGGATCATCTCCAGGGTAACCGCCGTGTCCTCACCTGCCAAACCAGCAACATAAATCAAGTCAATAATTATGGCTTGCCAGAAAAAGAGTTCAACAACAACGGGAAGATCCCCTCGACGGCAGTCGGGCACTCACCCTGACAACCACTGGCCACAATGGGCCCTAGCTCGTGGGCCTGGCCAAGCACTTCACCCTGTGCCCCAGCAGGGGCCCCGATCCCTGATTCCTCTGCCTCCCCTGCATTATCCTGTTGACAGCTAAAATATGAACAAAGATAAAGATGGGACCAGACCAGCAACGAAGACTGGAAGATGCCTGCAAAGTCAGGATTGAGGGAGGATCCTCACCACCAACCAATTGCCCGGCTAGGACCGTCTCAGGCCTGGCTAATGTCCGGTGTTATCGTCATCATTCAGATGCCAATACTGACAAAGCCCCAGTTTGTTCACCGATGGAACCTTGAGATGATCTCGATACAAGCCGTGTCACCAATGGAAGACCCTTTTGGGTGATGATGCCCTTGAAAGACCCAAATGGGCCTGTGAAAGTGGCTAAAATCCTTTAATTGGGCCTGCAAAAGTTGGCGCCGAAAGTCAATTGCTGAAGCCCAAAAGTTGGCGCCGAGAGTCACTGGCCGAAGCCAAAAAAGTTGGCGCCGAGAGGCTGAAGGCAAGCGGCCGGGAAACCTCGAATGAGCGCGCCGGGAACCAATGTTGCAGGCACGCCGAGTGCCACTGCTGTGAACGGGGCTCTATATAAACCCCTTTCTCTCGAACAGCAAAAGGGGATCAGCGGCCAAAGAAAAAAAAAGGGGCTGAACAGAAGAGGAGAGAAATCAGAAGAAAAAAAGAAGGAAAAGGGAGATATCCAGAGGATAGCCAGAAACCCAAAAAAGAGAAAGAGAGAGCCCGAGGAAAAGGCAATCGAAGAAGCAAAGAGAAGATCTGAAGAGAAAGAAGAAGGAAAGGCTCCAGGTGGGCTGCTCCGGAGAGGGAGAGGAGTCAATGCTCTGCCCTCCCCATATTTTCTTTCCTTTTCTTTGATGTAATATATTCTCGATTTATCAAATGTAGCCGGACAATCCCGGTTCTACTTAGTATCTCTCTGCTTCTTATATTCCCTTTCATGGTTGATGTAAGTGTGAGACGATGCAATGAAATGGACTGCTGCAATTGCAGTGATGAATACCGGGCAATCGAAGTTCTTCCCCTTTGCATCCTGTGGATATATCTTCTATTTTGAAATGCATAATAGTTTATACAGTACTGGTTTCAGAATTCTCGTTGGTTCTCTGAAGAGGGATGAGGATAGGGCCCCCACCCCCATCTAATGGGTGATTGGGCTCCATCCCCTTCTCATTTCCTGTCTCAATGACAGATTCTCTGCATATGTTCCGAGTGTTTCCCCTCGAACCCTTCATGTTGTTCAGGAACCCGAGATACCAATCTCTTGGTTCTCTAAACTGCCAGGCTTTGGTGAATGATGATTTCGATCACTGGGTCCTCCATTCTAAGCCTTGAATGCTTAGGGCCTGGAGTTTCGATGCCAGAAGCCCATCCATCGCCAGTTTTTGACGCCATTAGGTTCGTCCAGGGGATCAGAGACAGTCATTTCTTGATCCCCCAGACGGCTGACGGCGAACGGAGAAAGCTTCTCAGGGTTCAGATGATGATCTTTCTTTTCCTCTGGCTAATTTGATCTCCCAGCTCCCCTGGCATCCTCCTAACAGAAGCCCCCATGAAAGCCCCCTTTTCTGTGCTCCAGATCTTGCCTTAACCTGAGCCAGAAATCTCAAGAAACCCCGAACAGAGTATCGTTTTGAGCTCTGAAACCCTCACCTACTCACCGTCTCGGCGTGCTAATTTCCACGCCGAGAGCCGAACTGCCGAGAGGCCTTCCTCTCTTGCTAAACGACAAAAAAACCCCTTTCAGACCCTTCCACGTGAGACTACCGGCACCAAGCTCCCGGCGCCAGGCTCCCGGCGCGCCCCGGAGCGCGCCGGGAAGCCTTGCGCCGAGAGCCCCCCTCCTTCTGCCGCTTAGACCCGGGCCGAGAAGCCCCCCCCCCTTTGGCCACTTCATTGGCGCGCCGAGAAGCCCCCTATTACAGCCCACACCGAGAAGCTCCCTTCGGCCAGGGAATAGCGCGCCGGGAGCTTTCTGCCGTCTTCCCTCTGCGCCGAGAACCTCGCGCCGGGAACCCCTTTGCCTCTTTGCCTTCGTGCAGGGAGCCTCCTTTCCCACTTTGCTGTGCCGAGAGCCTGCTCCACTGCCCAATTGACCTCCCCTACAGGTCCCTAACTGGATTCACATGTAACCCCGCAGGTTCGGCGGACCTTGTCTTCACAAGGGTTTCGTCGACCTCCGAGACGGGGAATAGTGATCGATGATAGAGACATGTACAGTCTCCTTGAGCCTTAGTGCTCCCCCGCTTTTTGGCTTTCATCTCGGCATTCCGTCGATGTCAGCCTATATCATCCCTTGGCAGATGCTAAGTCTAGGGGAGGTGCTGCCAAAATTCCCCCAGGATGATGAAAGCCAATATTAAGCTGCCCCCGGGAACCTTTGCGCACTTGCACTGCATTGATAACACACTCAAATGTTGTTACTGAATCTTAAATCCGAATTTTGTTCCGGGGGATCCGCCCCCGGAAACCCCCGCAAGGGGCGCTGCCCCCTTGACCCCCGCGACCTGACCGGGCAGGTCGATCCCCGCGACCTGACCACGCAGGTCGATCCGCGTGCGAGGGCGCAACATTGAGCGTTCGCTCACTTTCCATCGTCCCGCATCGGGTTCATGAATAATCCCTTTAGCTAAGGAGGGCTCTGCCACTGCATGAGTTCCACCAGCTTCTACAGGGAATACCAAACATTGCCCCATGGCAAATATGCGATTCGGGAAGTTCAACACTTCTCTCTCTCTTGGCTCTCATCCCGGCACTCCGTGGGTGACAGCCTATTTCCCCCTGGGCATAACCCAGATAAAGGGAAGATGCTGTCGAAATACTGATCGATGTTTTAAACCTCATCACGGTCGCGGCTCAGGCTACCTGTGATTGAGATCCTCCTTCCCCCCTTAACCCCGGGCTTTGAACCGCTGACTTAGCGATATCATCTGTTTCTACGGTTGGTGTCATTATCTTGCCCGCCTTCCTGGCTTCGGTATGAAGTTCTATTTCCGCACATGAATATACGTTTGCCTCTCGAGGCCTCCTACTTTTAGCGTTTAATCAAGGGTTGTCCTTCCTTGGAAGGACGTAATTAACGTCATAGCGTTCATGGTATGACGGACTTCGGGTCCTGACTCGGACTTCACAATCGACTGACCATGTCAGATCGAGCGCACAATAAAATTGTCACTTCGGTGACTGGCACGCCAATAAATAAATAATAAAATAAATAAATAAATAAAATAAAATAAAATAAATAAAATAAATGTGTCAAACAAGTCTGGCACGCCCGGTGGGACCGAGTCTCCCTTCATCTTTACGCTAAGGTAGGAGGCCCAGCGGGCCCCCCTCAAATTTCTGATTCCATGTGTTTCCTTGTTTCCAGGAAACTACGATGACAACACAAATCGCGTCTGTATGCTTTGACAAGCAACCGGTGGACATGCACGTCCAGGAGGGGTACCTGGCGGTACCACTGGCGTTCGGTTCGTTTCCCCCAGCTGTCGGGTTGCCCAACTGCTTGGGCGTCGTCTACACCGACCTTCAACAGGTCGATAACAAGGAGCAAGGCGCCGCTGCAAGCGCCCCAGCGGAGACCGCTGATCGCAAGGATGGCTTACCGAAGAAAACGGCCCCCACGGCCGTCGCCTGCTACGTCCATCATGTCCAGAAAAGGGACATGGTCCCCACTGCTGCCCAGAAAGGGAAGAAAACCAACCGGAGGAGCCGGTCTACTGCTGTTGATCGTCGCCTTTCTAATTCTGGAAAGACGATAATGATGGGTGCTATTAGGGCGAACCTCGACGGTCGCCCCAGGGGAGTCCGGCCGGATAGAATCGTCCCGACCATCCCAACTGACAACAAGTTCCAGGTTTTGGCCGCTAGGAGGGCCAACTGGGAAGCTGCTGAAAAGAAACCGCTGGCGCCCAAGCCAGCAAAATACAAACAGGTCTGGCGACCGAAGAAGATGCAGAGCTGGGCTCCAGCTCAAGATGAGGAGAAGGCTACCAATGATGCTGTTGCCCGCTTCAGGGCGGGAAGCCGAAGAAGAAAGGGAAAAGAAACAGGAAATGCTATTGCTGCTCACCCCAGAGCCTGGGGTAGGAGAGATGAAAGAAATGATGGTGAAAGAAAACTGACTGCTGCTCGCCCCATGATGAGGGGTAGAAGACTTGAGAAGAAAGAAGACCTTGCTGTCGCCCACCCCAGGGCCGGGGGCAGAAGATGGCAGAGAAAGAACCATGATGTTGCTGCCAACTGCTGCCGGAATGGCGATGCGGGAATGTGTGAACCAGCCATGGTTGCCGTCCCAAGAAGATCGAGGGCCTGTGCCAGACAGGCCGACATCTTCAGATATTCCAAGGCCGAGCATTTGAATGCTCAGATAACAAGACTGGCCTATCAGCAAAGAAGCCAGGAAAGACTGATGTTCCAACCTGAGCCGCAAAGGTACAACTCTGAAGAAATGAAGCAAGTGGTCCAGGACTACTTCCACCACCTTGGGAATTCCGCCCTCGGTCAACAAAGATTATCCCGTGCCTTGGGTACCGTGGATGAGGAAGAAGAAGAAATCCCTCAAGAAGTGATGCACGGAGTCTCTTCCTCCGATTCAAATGATTATGAAGAAGGCCTCAGGGCCGGATATGATGAAGAAGACCTGCACGGGGAAGAAGCCAAAGAAAGAATATCGGTCTTTGACCGGCTCAGATATCCTGACCAGATAAAAAGAAAGGTCTACAGGCGGAAGGGAAAACTCCAAATCTTCGCCTGCAACATGGCTGGACTTGCCAGGGGGCAAGATGTACTGCCAACTCAGCCAGATGAGCTGCTCAGACTGGCGACTAGACCTGGTCCTGTCACAAGAAGAGGCCAGGCCGCAAAAGATAAAATGAAGAAATATGATGAAGCCCGCAAGATCACCACCATGACAGTCAATGTGGTGACGGCACAGGATGAAGACAATCCCCTTGTTGATGATGCTGAAGGGACTTCTGAAGATATGCAAATCCCGTCAGCCTTGGATCCCATGATCCAGATGATGTTCAGAAGATACCAGCAGGAGATCAGTGCTCTCCGAAGGCAGCTCAATGAGAGACATGAAGCTACATCAGTCTCAAAGCAAGCTGAACCTGCGAGGCAGACATCCAGCTCAGCAGAGACGGCTATCCCAGCTAACCCTCTCTTAGCTGATAAGGGCAAGACACCGAGCCAACCTGTTCCACAGCAAACAGCAGCTCAGCCCTCTGTGTCTCAGACACAGCCTACCGCGCCCATCTTGCGCGCCACTGTGATTACAACTCCTCACAGCCAGCAACAAGCTCACTTCTTTCCAGAAGATATAGATCCAGCTATAGCCCACAAACAGATGATTGAAAGAATTGTGGAAATGAAACTATCAGAAAAGACTGGTGGTGATGCTGGTACCTTTGATGTGTACAAGGTACCGTATCCTCCCCAGTATGCTGCTAAGAGACTATCCCCAGGCGTTAGTAAGCCGCCGAAGTTCGAGAAATTTAATGGCCAAGGCTCCCCTAGGGAGCATATAGCCTACTACACTACAATCATGGGCGACCTAGCAGTCGATGAAGCTTATCTGCTCAAGTTTTTTGGCTCATCCCTCACTGGGTTGGCCTTTGAATGGTACTCAAGCCTGCCAGCTGGGTCAGTGGTTGATTGGCCTGATATGCAGAGAAAATTCCGCGATAGATTTCATGTCACGGAAAGGGAGATCACAATAGTAGAGCTATATGCCACCAGGCAGAAGCAAGATGAATCTACTCTGGATTATATAAAAAGATGGAGAGATCTCGCCATGAGATGCAGGCGGCCTCCACATCAAGAGGACGCCGTCCAGATTTGCAAGCAGAATCTTCGGCGGGAGACTCTCGAAAAGATGATCGGGATGGAGATAGGGTCATTTGACCGACTAAACAATGCCGCGGCAGAGGTCGAGGCCTTCCTCTCCAGTAGTCCTTCAGTTGCTACTGCTGTGTACCAGAAAACTAGATCAGCTGATAAACGGCCCATGCCTGCAGAAGTCAGTACAACAGACTTCAAGATGTTCGAGCAACAAAAAGATAAAGAAAAAGGCGTTGTCCGCCCTCCTCCCACTAGGCCGGCTGATCAGAAGGATGGCCCCGCTCTGCGAGCCAGGATGAGCAAGCCTTATTCCTTTCCTAAGGAAAAGACTCGGCTCCTGTTTGAATGGGCGGCCCAATTTGACAAGATTGTCCTTCCGGATCCAAAGAGACCTGATGATGCCAAAAGAAAAGATAATCCCCGCTTCTGCCCATATCATCAAGCATTGGGTCACCCCATTGAAGACTGCTATGTATTTAAAGATATTATTGAAAGAATGATTAAAAAAGGGGAACTCGAACTGGGTGAGTATAGAGTGGACCCTCCATGCCTGCATGAGTTGCCTGAGTTAAAAAGAGCAGTCAATATGATATCTCTATACCGGCAATCGCCCAAAGAAATGTTGAAAGAAACAGACACCGATGAGCCCATCCTGTGGGAGCATGTCAAATCCCCAAGCCTGATGAATAAGATGAAAAATAAATCAAAAATGCCAGATGTGCTAGATGACCCGTTATGGGTGCAGATGTCGACTGCTGAAAGAAAGGGAGAGCAGATGCAAACAAACACAAGGAAGGACAAAGTCTTCTCCTGTAACATGCTGTCAGTTTTACCCGGCGATGGCCAGACTTCCGAAGGGGACGATGAAGAGATATGCTTCATGCCAATAAGGTCAGAGCAAGCCAAAGCTTCAGCCTCCTGTCCTGATGATAAAACCAGCGAGAAGCCTGGGCACCTCCCGCTACCAGAAGAAGAAGCATGCTACCACACTCCTCCTCCATATGCGGAGACGAGGGCCAAGATGTTAATTTCTGAAAGCCTAGACACGTCCGGCCCCTGTAATAGGGTACTTCCAGTCCCTCCTAGGATTAGGGCCGGGGGCAACATTCTCGGCCTTGCCATGATGACAGAGCTATCTAAAAAACTGTAAGAAGTCAAAGTGCTACAGAGCAAGCTGAATGAAATGGGTTTGCATCCGCCTGGTTTGCACTTAAACTCACCAGCTCCGGTAGTGATGGGTAAACCCAATATGAAACAAACAATGAAAACCAACTCTGCCAAGGGAGAAGTTACTAAGGCAGAATTGTATGAGGCCAAACAAAGGGCCGATGAATCTGCTCTGGATTATATCTACCGATGGAAGGACCTTTATGCCAGATGTCAGCACCCACCAAACCAGGAGGAGGCTGTCCAGATATGCAAGCGCAGCCTGAAGACAGAAGTCTTAACAAGGTTGGTTGGCATCGAAGTCAAGTCCTTCGATCTCTTGAATGAGATTGTGGCTGATATTGAGGCCTTTTTGGCGAAATATTGCCCGGCCGCTACCGCCCTAAGACAAAAGAGCAAGCCTGCTAGTGAACAGCCAATGCATAAAGATATTTACATTGCCGACTTCCAAGCTTTTGAGAAGAAAAAGGCGAAGGAGGCAGCTAGCTCTTCGCTAACAAAGACTGGCGAGCTAGGCCATTCCCTAAGAAGCAAAATGACTAAACCCTACTCCTTTCCAAAGGAAAAGACTCGGGTCCTATTCGAATGGGTCACCCACCACGGCAAGATCATACTCCCGGCCCCAAAGAAGCCCGGTGATGCCTCGAGGAAAGATGAGCCTCGCTTCTGTCCGTACCATCAGATGCTCGGACACCCTATTGAGGACTGCTACGTCTTCAAAGATGTTATAGAAAGCTTGATACAGAAAGGTGAGCTGCAGATAGGGGAATATAAAGTGGACCCACCGCGTCCCCATCGAATGCTCAATTTCAAGAAGGCAGCCGATATGGCCGCACCACACCCGCCAAAGAGCGATCTGCTCTAAAGGGCAGTTTCAATACGAATGATACCCCGCTCTGGGGTAGGTGTATGCCAAAAAGAACGATGGTGAAAGATGCCAGTGATACCCCTTCCTGGGGGCAGATGTACACACAAAAAAAAAGAGAAAAAAAAAAGAAATAAAAAAAATGAGAATGATGATGATGAAGAGATGCCCATGATACCCCTTCCTAGGGGCAGATGTATTAACAAAAAAAAATGATGAAAGGTATGGATGATACCCTATCCTGGGGGCACATGGGAATAAAAAAGGATAAAGAAAAGAGAGATGATGAAGTAATATATATATATATATATATATATATATATATATATATATATATATGGTACTCCCATTTGAGGGGCGATGCACATCAAAAAAAATGGAAATGAAAAAAAAAGAGAGAAAGATGACAAAATGATGGAAGATGCAGATGATACCCCATTCTGAGGAGGGGGATGCATATCAAAAAAAAAAAGAAGAAAAAAAGGAAAGAAAAAAGAAATGAAAAAAAAATGATGATTATGAGATGATGGAAGTTCCAAATGGCGTCCCATCTCGGGGGTAGATGCATGCCAAACAATGAGAAATATTGATGGTATCCCGTTCTTGGGACGAATGTGTGCCAAAAGAATGATGTAAGACACACATGGTTCCCCATTCTAGGGGTAAATGTATGAAATGCCAGTGACGGCATGCATGGCCGTCGCTGGATATGCTCACCCCTTTAAAGGGGCAATGATCACGTATGGTGATGAGGAATAAAACTAGAGCATTGACCCTTCAAGGGCCATCCTATCACAGACTCTTACACTCACTACCAGAAAAAGCGGGATTTCAGACAGAATGTTCAGACGGAAATTTCCGTCTGAAATTTGTGACGGATTTTTTTCCGTCGGAAATCCCATCTGAAATATGCAATTACACACCGAATTTCAGACGGAATTTGGGACGGATAATTTAATCTGTCAGAAATTTATGACCAAGAATTTGTGACGGCCACATTTGTGACGGATCCGTCTGACAATCCGTCACAAATGTGTCTTCTCACAGATTTTCAGACGGAAATTAATCCGTCACAAAATTTTTGCGCCCCCAATCCGTCGCAAATGTGCCTTTGCGACGGATTGGGGGCGCAAAAATTTTGTGACGGATTAATTTCCGTCTGAAAATCCGTGAGAAGACACATTTGTGACGGATTGTCAGACGGATCGGTCACAAATGTGGCTGTCACAAATTCTTGGTCATAAATTTCTGACAGATTAAATTTTCCGTCCCAAATTCCGTCTGAAATTTGTGACGGAATATTTTCCGTCACAAATTTCCGTCTGAAATTCGGTGTGTAATTGCATATTTCAGACGGGATTTCCGACGGAAAAAAATTCGTCACAAATTTCCGTCTGAAAATTCCGTCTGAAATCCCGCTTTTTCTAGTAGTGACTGCACGTCTGCTGCTGATGTCAGGGACCATCCAAATGATGGGAGCCCGGATGGCAATGAACAATGAATGATGGATCAATGAAGAACGATGGAAGCTCGCCCGACCATCAGCGTTCAGGCCAATAGATGCTCGATGAGATCCCAAAAGAAATATATATATCAAACATCAAGGTGTCGGCATATAAGCTGATGGAGGAATAATGGCACTCGGATGAGTGAATGATAGATACATCGGTAATCAGACCGATAGATGTTTCACGATGGTCAAGGATATATAAGATGAATACATCGGTATTCAACCTGATATATAATAAATGAAGCTCCAAGGCAAAGATGATGAATACATCAGAGCCCAAGATGATAGAGGTTCAACAATGTCCACAAGATGTTCAAACAAGATCAACAATGCCCCAAGATGTCAACTATCGGTGTTCACGTCAACCGATGCTCAACCACTTTCCACGGTTGCCAAATGTATGCCCATCGGCGTCCAAGCCGACGGATGTCGGGGTTCGATCATTGACTTTCAAGCCAACAACCATCGGCGTCTTAGCCGACATATGTCAATCATTCAGCCATCGGTACCCTGGCCGATAGATGCCCGATGATCCTCTAGACTGCCAGAGATGTTTAACCGTCAGCATTCGAGATGACAGATGCTCACAAATATGGATTGCCAGTATGGCCAGCTAAGAGAAATCAAAATTCTAGCAATCAGTGCCCAGGCCGACAGATATTCTTCCATCGGCACTCAAGCCGACCAATGGTCAAAGATTGCCAAAGAAAAGTCAACAGAATCAGTGAATATGCAAAGATGTAGATACCCAGCGGGTCAGAACCACATCAGCAATGAAACCTACCCAGTTTAGACCTTATGTCTATTCTGATGAAACCTATAAAATCCTTGCGTTGGTATAGACCCAATACCAATGATAAAAGCAGCTGCTAATGGGGTGGCCCGCCGCCTGAGCAATGTTAAAACCCGTCCGCGGTAGACTTTCCGTCTGCTCTGATGAAAATGCTACACCCATTCTCAAATCAACCCGGACCTTCCGTCCGGATAGATGATAAAACCTCATCCCTTTGCGTTAATGTTAAACCCCACATTAACGATGAAACCTACATTTCCAGCGAATGGTTTCGTGCTTAAGCTGCTACACACATCCTCGAGCCAATCCGGACCTTCTGTCTGGGTGGATGATGAAATCCCATTCCCTTGCGTTGATGGCAATCCCCACATCAACAATACAGCCATGCTCCCGGCGAACGGCTTCACGCCTAAGCCACAAAACACACTCAAGTCGACCCAGGCCTTCCGCCTAGGCAGACGATGAAAACCTTATACCCCTTGCATTGGTGTCAGCACCCACATCAATGATGATACATACACAAGTTGAGCACATGGCTTAACAATTTACGAAGCTAAAGTCCCGATAAAAAAAGAAGAAAAAAAAAGAGAAGAGATAAAATGGGGTTAAAAATAGAGATACCCCGCCAGTCTTGTTCAGGCTTTCTGAGCAAGAGCAAAAATGGCTAAAACCCAGCTGTGGTGAAAACCCGAAAGGGCACTGCAGGCAAAATCGGGTACCCCGCCACGTGAAAACCCGAAAGGGCGCGTGGGCAAAAGCAAGAGGGGGCTGGCTCCGGTGAAAACCCGAAAGGGCGCTTGGGTCAGTAATATGGTGATCCTAAAGAAACCTCACCTCTCGCCTTAAACTTCTCGTCGATCGACCGGCACCTTGCCCGATCAACGATCAAACCCACCCAGTACAGACCCTACGTCTGTCCTGATAAAACCCTCATACCTTGCCAAAGTCCCACCATGGTGAAGTCCACTATTGATCGATTGGCGCCTTGCCCGATCAATAATGAAACCTATCAGGCTTAGACCTTACGTCTATCCCGATGAAACCTATGAAATCTTTGCATTGGTATAAACCCAATACCGATGATGAAACCTGCTTTGATCGATTGGCGCACTGCCCGGTCAATAATGAAACCTATCCGGCTTAGACCTTACGTCTATCCCGATGAAACCTATGAAATCTTTGCATTGGTATAGACCCAATACCGATGATGAAACCTGCTTTGATCGATTGGCACACTGCCTGATCAATGATAAAACCAGCCCAGTGTAGACCTTACGTCTATTCTGATGAGATTCATGAGATCCTTGCATTGGTATAAACCCAATACCAATGATGAAACCCCCCCTGTGATCGATGGGCACCCTGCCCGATCGACGAAGAAACCCATCCTTTTAAACTTGCATCTCTTCCTGTCCCACCGTGATGAAGCCTGCTGCTGATTAGCGGGCACACGGTCCGAGCAGCAATGAAACCCATCCAGTTTAGACCTTATGTCTATCCTGATGAAACCTATGAAATCCTTGCGTCGGTATATACCCAATACCGATGATAAGAGCAGCCGCCAATAAAGCAGCACATCGCCTAACCCGTGCTGAAGTCCCAATTCAAGCGATATATATACGTATATATAAATAAATAAATAAAATGGGGTTAAAAATAGAGATACCCCGCCAGTCTTGTTCGGATATCCCAGACAAGGGCAAAAATGGCCAAAACCCAGCTGTGGTGAAAACCCGAAAGGGCACTGCAGGCAAAATCGGGTACCCCGCCACGTGAAAACCCGAAAGGGCGCGTGGGCAAAAGCAAGAGGGGGCTGGCTCCGGTGAAAACCCGAAAGGGCGCCTGGGTCAGTAATGTGGTAATTCAAAGTTCCATGCCAACCGGCACGCTGCCTTCACCTCCCCTTCACTGATGAAACCTTCCGTCGGTCAGCTGGCTCCATTCCCCACCGATGATAAAACCCTCCCGGGGTAGACCTTACGTTTACCCTGATAAGATCCACATACCCTCTTTCGCACGTCCCACCAACAATGAAACCCATCACTGTTCTGATGAAACCTATGCATTCTTGGCAAAGTCCCACCCGCGATAAACCCCTTCCAGTTTAGACCTTTCGTCTATTCTGATAAAACTTAAAAACTCTTCTTTGCTTCGATATAAACCCGATATCGATGATGAAACCAACTGTTGATCGACCGGCACTTCGCCCGATCAATGATAAATTCTGCCAGTTTAGACCTTTCGTGTATTCTGATAAAACTTAAACTCTTCTTTGCTTCGATATAAACCCAATATCGATGATGAAATCAACTGTTGATCGATTGGCACCTCGCCCGATCAATGATGAAACCCTGCCAGTTTAGACCTTTCGTCTATTCTGATGAAACTTATAAATCCCTTTGCGTCGATATAAACCCAATATCGATGATGAAACCAACTATTGATCGACCAGCACCTCGCCCGATCAATAATGAAACCCTGCCAGTTTAGACCTTCTGTCTATTCTGATGAAACTTATGAAACTCTTCTTGCATCGATATAAACCCAATATCGATGATGAAACCAACTATTGATCGACTGGCACCTCGCCTGATCAATGATGAAACCCTGCCAGTGTAGACCTTTCGTCTATTCTTATGAAATTTATAACACTTTCTTTGCATCGATATAAACCCAATATCGATGATGAAACAAGCTATTGATCGATTGGCACCTCGCCCGATCAACGATGAAACCCTACCAGGATAGACCTTCCGTCTGTCCTGATGAAAACTACATATCATTTCATGCCCCACCTGCAATGAACCTACCCAGTTTAGACCTTTCGTCTATTCTGATGAAGCTTAAACTCCTTTGCATCGACATGAGCCCAATGTCGACGATGGAACCACGCACTGGACGATCGGCGAATCGCCACAGTCAGCTTTGAGGAACAGACCTCTCGTCTATTCCAGATGCATGTCTTCCGCTAGCCAACAGGCCCAGCAAAGGCAATCCCATCAGATACCGATACGTGGTGGAGCGAGCCCCCATTCTTTCCCTGAGAGGATGGACGCTCTCCTGCTGCACACAGGTCGTCAGTATAAAGGCTGTTGAGACCACTACTCTTCATACGAAGGAAATAACAACACATGAAGAAGATGTTCAGCCACCCGGAGCTTCAATCCGGCAGATGTTCAGCCACCCGGAGCTTCAATCCGGCAGATGTTCAGCCACCCGGAGCTTCAATCCGGCAGATGTTCAGCCATCCGGAGCTTTAATCCGGCAGATGTTCAGCCACCCGGAGCTTCAATCCGGCAGATGTTCAGCCACCCGGAGCTTGAATCCGGCAGATGTTCAGCCATCCGGAGCTTCAATCCGGCAGATGTTCAGCCACCCGGAGCTTCAATCCGACAGATGTTCAGCCACCCGGAGCTTCAATCCGGCAGATGTTCAGCCACCCAGAGCTTCAATCCGACAGATGTTCAGCCACCCAGAGCTTCAATCCGGCAGATGTTCAGCCAATCAGGGCTTAAAACTGATAGATGTCAAGATATTCAGCCAATCAGGGCTTAAAACTGACAGTTGCAAGATGTACAGCCGATCGGGGCTCAAAACCGATAGATGCCAGATGTACAGCCAATCAGGGCTTAAAACTGACAAATGCAAGATGTACAGCCGATCGGGGATCAAAACCGATAGATGCCAGATGTTCAGCCAATCAGGGCTTAAAACTGACAGATGCAAGATGTACACCCGATCGGGGCTCAAAACCGATAGATGCCAGATGTACAGCCAATCAGGGCTTAAAACTGACAGATGCAAGATGTACAGCCGATCGGGGCTCAAAATCGATAGATGCCAGATGTACAGCCAATCAGGGCTTAAAACTGACAGATGCAAGATGTACAGCCGATCGGGGCTCAAAACCGATAGATGCCAGATGTACAGCCAATCAGGGCTTAAAACTGACAGATGCAAGATGTACAGCCGATCGGGGCTCAAAACCGATAGATGCCAGATGTACAGCCAATCAGGGCTTAAAACTGACAGATGCAAGATGTACAGCCGATCGGGGCTCAAAACCGATAGATGCCAGATGTTCAGCCAATCAGGGCTTAAAACTGACAGATGCAAGATGTACAGCCGATCGGGGCTCAAAACCGATAGATGCCAGATGTACAGCCAATCAGGGCTTAAAACTGAGAGATGCAAGATGTACAGCCGATCGGGGCTCAAAACCAATAGATGCAAGATGTACAGCCGATCGGGGCTCAAAACCGACAGATGCTAGATGGTCAGCCAACCGGGGTTTAAAGCCAATAGAAGTCAAATGTGCCATTGATCGGGGCCTAAAACCGACATATGTCAGATATGCCAGTTGATCAGGGCTCAAGCCGATAGTTGTTCAGCGAATCGAGGCTCAAGCCAAGAAGATCATGCCAGGAGGAACTCCCAGTATGGGGATACTACCAAGCTATAACTGAAAGAATAAGTCGATAGCATTGAGCCAATGATACACCTGCAGACACCGTGCCGCACCTTCTGCGCTTACGCCATCTGCAGGTGGGGGGCATTTGTTGACAGCTAAAATATGAACAAAGATAAAGATGGGACCAGACCAGCAACGAAGACTGGAAGATGCCTGCAAAGTCAGGATTGAGGGAGGATCCTCACCACCAACCAATTGCCCGGCTAGGACCGTCTCAGGCCTGGCTAATGTCCGGTGTTATCGTCATCATTCAGATGCCAATACTGATAAAGCCCCAGTTTGTTCACCGATGGAACCTTGAGATGATCTCGATACAAGCCGTGTCACCAATGGAAGACCCTTTTGGGTGATGATGCCCTTGAAAGACCCAAATGGGCCTGTGAAAGTGGCTAAAATCCTTTAATTGGGCCTGCAAAAGTTGGCGCCGAAAGTCAATTGCTGAAGCCCAAAAGTTGGCGCCGAGAGTCACTGGCCGAAGCCAAAAAAGTTGGGGCCGAGAGGCTGAAGGCAAGCGGCCGGGAAACCTCGAATGAGCGCGCCGGGAACCAATGTTGCAGGCACGCCGAGTGCCACTGCTGTGAACGGGGCTCTATATAAACCCCTTTCTCTCGAACAGCAAAAGGGGATCAGCGGCCAAAGAAAAAAAAAGGGGCTGAACAGAAGAGGAGAGAAATCAGAAGAAAAAAAAGAAGGAAAAGGGAGATATCCAGAGGATAGCCAGAAACCCAAAAAAGAGAAAGAGAGAGCCCGAGGAAAAGGCAATCGAAGAAGCAAAGAGAAGATCTGAAGAGAAAGAAGAAGGAAAGGCTCCAGGTGGGCTGCTCCGGGGAGGGAGAGGAGTCAATGCTCCGCCCTCCCCATATTTTCTTTCCTTTTCTTTGATGTAATATATTCTCGATTTATCAGATGTAGCCGGACAATCCCGGTTCTACTTAGTATCTCTCTGCTTCTTATATTCCCTTTCATGGTTGATGTAAGTGTGAGACGATGCAATGAAATGGACTGCTGCAATTGCAGTGATGAATACCGGGCAATCGAAGTTCTTCCCCTTTGCATCCTGTGGATATATCTTCTATTTTGAAATGCATAATAGTTTATACAGTACTGGTTTCAGAATTCTCGTTGGTTCTCTGAAGAGGGATGAGGATAGGGCCCCCACCCCCATCTAATGGGTGATTGGGCTCCATCCCCTTCTCATTTCCTATCTCAATGATAGATTCTCTGCATATGTTCCGAGTGTTTCCCCTCGAACCCTTCATGTTGTTCAGGAACCCGAGATACCAATCTCTTGGTTCTCTAAACTGCCAGGCTTTGGTGAATGATGATTTCGATCACTGGGTCCTCCATTCTAAGCCTTGAATGCTTAGGGCCTGGAGTTTCGATGCCAGAAGCCCATCCATCGCCAGTTTTTGACGCCATTAGGTTCGTCCAGGGGATCATAGACAGTCATCTCTTGATCCCCCAGACGGCTGACGGCGAACGGAGAAAGCTTCTCAGGGTTCATATGATGATCTTTCTTTTCCTCTGGCTAATTTGATCTCCCAGCTCCCCTGGCATCCTCCTAACAGAAGCCCCCATGAAAGCCCCCTTTTCTGTGCTCCAGATCTTGCCTTAACCTGAGCCAGAAATCTCAAGAAACCCCGAACAGAGTATCGTTTTGAGCTCTGAAACCCTCACCTACTCACCGTCTCGGCGTGCTAATTTCCACGCCGAGAGCCGAACTGCCGAGAGGCCTTCCTCTCTTGCTAAACGACAAAAAAACCCCTTTCAGACCCTTCCACGTGAGACTACCGGCACCAAGCTCCCGGCGCCAGGCTCCCGGCGCGCCCCGGAGCGCGCCGGGAAGCCTTGCGCCGAGAGCCCCCCTCCTTCTGCCGCTTAGACCCGGGCCGAGAAGCCCCCCCCCCTTTGGCCACTTCATTGGCGCGCCGAGAAGCCCCCTATTACAGCCCACGCCGAGAAGTTCCCGTCGGCCAGGGAATAGCGCGCCGAGAAGCCCCTCGCGCCGGGAGCTTTCTGCCGTCTTCCCTCTGCGCCGAGAACCTCACGCCGGGAACCCCTTTGCCTCTTTGCCTTCGTGCAGGGAGCCTCCTTTCCCACTTTGCTGTGCCGAGAGCCTGCTCCGCTGCCCAATTGACCTCCCCTACAGGTCCCTAACTGGATTCACATGTAACCCCGCAGGTTCGGCGGACCTTGTCTTCACAAGGGTTTCGTCGACCTCCGAGACGGGGAATAGTGATCGATGATAGAGACATGTACAGTCTCCTTGAGCCTTAGTGCTCCCCCGCTTTTTGGCTTTCATCCCGACATTCCGTCGATGTCAGCCTATATCATCCCTTGGCAGATGCTAAGTCTAGGGGAGGTGCTGCCAAAATTCCCCCAGGATGATGAAAGCCAATACTAAGCTGCCCCCGGGAACCTCACACTCAAATGTTGTTACTGAATCTTAAATCCGAATTTTGTTCCGGGGGATCCGCCCCCGGAAACCCCCGCAAGGGGCGCTGCCCCCTTGACCCCCGCGACCTGACCGGGCAGGTCGATCCCCGCGACCTGACCGCGCAGGTCGATCCGCGTGCGAGGGCGCAACATTGAGCGTTCGCTCACTTTCCATCGTCCCGCATCGGGTTATGAATAATCCCTTTAGCTAAGGAGGGCTCTGCCACTGCATGAGTTCCACCGGCTTCTACAGGGAATACCAAACATTGCCCCCTGGCAAATATGCGATTCGGGAAGTTCAACACTTCTCTCTCTCTTGGCTCTCATCCCGGCACTCCGTGGGTGACAGCCTATTTCCCCCTGGGCATAACCCAGATAAAGGGAAGATGCTGTCGAAATACTGATCGATGTTTTAAACCTCATCACGGTCGCGGCTCAGGCTACCTGTGATTGAGATCCTCCTTCCCCCCTTAACCCCGGGCTTTGAACCGCTGACTTAGCGATATCATCTGTTTCTACGGTTGGTGTCATTATCTTGCCCGCCTTCCTGGCTTCGGTATGAAGTTCCATTTCCGCACATGAATATACGTTTGCCTCTCGAGGCCTCCTACTTTTAGCGTTTAATCAAGGGTTGTCCTTCCTTGGAAGGACGTAATTAACGTCATAGCGTTCATGGTATGACGGACTTCGGGTCCTGACTCGGACTTCACAATCGACTGACCATGTCAGATCGAGCGCACAATAAAATTGTCACTTCGGTGACTGGCACGCCAATAAATAAATAATAAAATAAATAAATAAATAAATAAAATAAACTAAATAAAATAAATGTGTCAAACATATCCAGATGATCACAACGAGCAATCAGAGGCAGACCAAAGCTGCGGCATGCGCCCAAGGTTAGAAGCGGGCTCCTCCCATAGCTTTCCATGACTCGAAGTCGGGGAAGTCCTCCATGTTGGGAAGTGGCTCGCTCATCAGACGCATAAGCTCCTCTATGTCAACCTCCCCTCCGGTTACCTCTTCATGTAGGGAGTCTACCTCCCGGGGGGACGAGAAGGTCGCCTCCACGCCAGCCACCTGCGGAGCTGCAACCGACAGCCAAGTCCAACAAAATAGAATTAGTCAATCATTTTGGCTAAACCAAACAAAAAAAATAAAGGGGTCGGGGCGACACTTACTCAAGGCCGCCTCCTCCTCAACTTGCTCTCCAGTCTCGGGTCCCTCAAACGACCCATCAGTCTCGACCGCTGCATCCTCCACACGAGGGCGCTTCCTCCAGGGTTGCAAGCTCCCATCCTCACTCCCTGAGGATGTTCCCGTGGAGGGTTGGTCCCCCTCTGCCACAGAACCTGCCGACAAACACAGCATTATACAACACCTCAGTTATGTACCTAAGAATTACATAATGAAAGGGAGAGAGTAGGCTAAAGGAGGAAAGCCTAACCTAGAGCCCCAAAAGGGGTCAATGGTAAAGGCACCAGCTGCTCCAACCCCAACGCCAGGGCTCGGGCCTCCATCGTGACGGCCTCCCGAATATCCCGGGGAGTGCGTGCGCACTCAACCTAGGACACGAACTCCACAGGCCCAGCTGACCCGATCGCATGGGTGATGTGTTGTCTCCAGTCATCAACCGCTGTATCGGAGAAGCTCCCGTACGGGAGCTCCCGGTCCAGCGACCCTCTGCCTTGGATACCACAATCGGCCAAAAACTGAGCCCATCAGGCCTTAGGTGCCCTCGGTCGAAACACCTTCGCTCCAGTCACTATTGCCGATGCCCGTCCCATGGGCTTCAGTGCCCCTCCGCTGCTTCGGCTCCCAGAAGACGAACCCCGGCCACTCCGGGGCCACCGCGCTACAACTCGCTCGACCTCCCGGCGGATCCGAGCAACATGGGTCCTCAGGTACCCCTCATCCAATGCAATAGGGGGCAGATCCTCTCTCAGCAGGTGACTCTCCTCCGCCTTCCTGATCACGGAGGTCTTCTGTCGGTAGAAGTGATTGTGCTCGAACCACCACCGGGCGTAGTGCACATCAAATCATCCCCGACGTCCCTGCCCCAGCATCGGGAATCGCTTCGGCTCCCGGCGGCAATAAAGCCCCACCAGGCTACTGCAAGATGGTGGGTATCTCTGCCCTTGTACTGTCTGCCCATCAGAGGGAACTCCCTGTTCGGCGGGATCCCCTAGTCGTACCCGAAGTTCCTGGCAAAGCGATGCGGGTAGTATGGCTCCAAGGAACTCATCACCGACCGGTGCAACGTCAACACAGCTGCTCGGGTGCTCAATATCCACTCAGTCCGCGGTCCCGCCTAGGCCGCCCCCTAACCGGGGTAGGCCCTGGTCGCCCCTCCACCTGAAGCCCCCAGAAAGAGGTCAGAGTCCCTTGCTGCGCTGTCAAAGGGCAGTCCATCCTCCCCCCGGGCGGGCAGGTAACAAAGGGCCCTCCTGGCCCCCTCAAGCTGCTCTTCTGCATCCCCATCCGGTTGCCTAGTGAAACCAAATAGAAGTGGTGCCTTCGGGTTTACCACGGTACCTCGCGTCACAAGCCCCGGGAACAGCAACCCGGCCCACACACTAAGATAGTGGGTCGGCAGGAGTATACTCCTCTCCCTCGGCACTGAGTGTACCGCCAGAACTCCAAGTCCGTGGTAGATGTTGGCCAGTGCAGCGGGAGCTAGAGCTAACTATCTCCCCTCGGCCAACAAGCAAGCCGGCCACAACAACTCAGCTCTCAACAGCCCGTCCTCTCCATGGGGAACTACAAAAGTCGCCAGCCAATATGCCAAATACGCTGCAAGGAGTGTCACAACTGGCAAACCATGGGGATTCCACCCCTCTTATGGTGCATACACATATCTGGAGTATGTCCGGAAGCGTAGCTCCACCTCAGTGTACTCCTCCCATGGAGTCTGGTCCCTGGCAAACTTCTGATAGAAGCAAAATGGCTCGTTGTAGAAATGATGAACCCATACATTCAGTGGTACCCGGGGAGTCTGTGTGGCTCTCTCTCTCCCTACTAGAGCTAAATCTCTCCAAGTCTTCGTGAGATACCGATAACTGTAAGGCACTCAGTATCTTCCCAGCCCGTCGGTATGACTGCGGTGGAGGTCATCCAGCACTACCTCCTCATATCCCTCGCCGCTGACCGGTAAGCCAGAAATCCTAAACAGGGACCACAAGTCTAGTGTGGTCTCTCCCTCTGCTGTTGCCACCGTGTTCCAACGATGGTTGAAACGCTCTACCAAGCTCTACAGCAGTCCGGTGTAGCACGGGTATGCGTATAGAGCGGCAGTCACCGAGTACCTGATCTCAGCGCGATCTAGCAACACCCGATAATGGTGGATGATCCCCATCAGCCACTCAGTGGCACCCTGGTGATAGTAGTGTGACGGGATCACCGCCCAGCGACCGTACCAGCTAGTGACAGTCTATCGCATGACACCATTGAGCATGCTGTGATCATCATAGCCCTCTCCAGCATACTGCAAACCAGCAGGCTCCAGTACCAACCCAGCGGTCCCCTCTGTCTCCGTGCGATTGTGACCGTGCAACTCCCAGCTAGCGGGGCCACTCGGCCCAACCCTGACTCCAGACTGCTCTACCATGCCAAAGAACCCAAGGCAATCAACACTGGAAACTGATGCTGCCTCCAGTAGTCCTCCGAGAAGCTCGGATAGCTACAGAAGACTGTACCCAGCAGGCTGTCCCTGCCGATCAAGATGGCCATCTCAAGCCGACGGCGGGCCCCTGGAATCTGCGAGTCGCCCTCCTCTATGCCAGGAGGGAGATAGCTTCGGATGAACTCAAACAGGTGACGATCTAGGGGGAACTCCAATGAATAGCCTCTGCTCCGGTCGTAACTGTACAAACCATCTACCTCCAGAATCCTGGCCACCTCCACGACCCCTGCTCCAGCTGCTCTCTCACCAATTGGACCCTCAGCCACTGTCGTATGGCCTCGGTCCAGCTACTCTATACCAGCCACAGTGATCACGGGTGCGCCCAGAGGGGGCATCTATCAGTCGAGCCATAGCACCCAGTGATCCTCCTCTCGAGCCGCGTTCCTCAAGACTCGTCCATCTCTACCGAAGCATGCCACCGCTGCAAGACAAGATACCAAAAAAAAGAGAGTCAGAACACCAGCAAATCAACACACACAACATAGTAGAATAAAGACATATGAAGCGTCAAAAATACAACTACAACAACTTAGAAGGAGAGTTTCACGGGCCGTACGCCCTCGTCTCTGCCTCTGACGCACGACCCGTGGGGGGCATTTGTTGTACCCGGACTATTTCCCAGCAAAAATAACAAGGAGTAAGGGTTCGGGCATTTCCCCGAACATCTTCAAGGTGCGGGCTATCTAGCCCTTTCTACAACCCTGTGGGTCCCTATAAGGGTCCTGACCAACTTGCCGTGACACGCGGCGGCACAAGCAATTGTCCGTGGTCCACCCCGGCCACTCACATACGGGCTTTGCCCGTATCCTACATGGCCGTCCGGGACCACCCGGGGGCTCCCTGACGTTAAGCCACGCCACGTGGCACCCAGTGAAAGGGCCGTGGGCCCACTTCGAGACATTTCTTTCAACCCTCCAAGGTTAAAGGGAGACCCAAGCAAGTCAACCATAGGCTTTGGAGGCCCTCAGCACGTATATACGGCTCGCACACGCGTGTTCGGCATTCTATCGAACACCTTGTGGGCACGTAGGTTCCAACCCTTCTACACAAAACCACGGACCACCCCGTGGTTCCAGCACACTAATTGGGTCCTAAAACGACCCCCTAGTAAGTCGGGGCCACCCCCGACCCTCAAATACGTGGCAACGAGCCACTCAATTTTAGCACTCGGGCCAACCTGAGGCTACCCTGTCAACCCGCCATGCAACGTGGCACACAGTCCGAGACATAACTCACGTCCACAAAATGCCCCCTCTTAGCTCCCACGAGCTCCTATCTTCAATCCAAGGTCCGCCGTGCGGCCCCTCAAGCATCTACCCGAGTCGTTCGACAATTCGGGGTGTGTCGGGCATTTACCCGAACACCTTCCGAGCGACTACGACAACCTGAAGAACAACGGCACCCACGGGCACATTCCAGCTTCTCGGAGTTCAGCGTCCATCAAAGGACAACCCCAAACAACACAAGAAGACCCCCGGGGGCCATCCCGGGGCCAGTTCACCCCGGGGCATGGCCGTGCGCCCCAGGGAGGGCGAACTCCCTGGGGGCTGCGCCCTCCCTCCAACCCGGTGGTCCCACAACCCCACTCAGCCCAGTTCGTCCCATCTACGGTCCTATGACACTGTTCATGTGCCGTACCAGTTCGAGGAGTCAACGCGCGGAAGCACGGAGCAACAGCAAGACGGGTTCGCCCTCCGGTCAACGTGTACAAGTCTCGCAAGCTTCCACGTATCCTTCCCAGCTAATTGCCCTTTTCTTTCTTAGTCAAATTAGGAAAAAAATGGGCCCAAAAAATCAAATTTTATAGGGTGGGACCACCCCCCCCTCTCTCCTTGGCGCCAGTCCGCCTAAACCCCCCATGGGGGGGGGGGGTTTACGCGGACCAGCTCACCCCCCCTTGGCTGGTCCGCGTAAACCCCCATTCAATTAAAAAAAATCAAGATTTTTTCAAAAGAGAAAAAACCAGAACCGACTCGCCTAAAGCACCCCTGGGGTGGGGTTTAGGCGGACCAGCCTGGGCCCCCAAGCTGGTCCGCCTAAACCCCCTAGGGGAGGGGGTTTAGGCGGACCAGCCCAGCCCCCTGGGCTGGTCCGCGTAAACCCCATCCAAGGGGGGTTTACACGGACCAGCTCAGCCCCCTGGGCTGGTCCACGTAAACCCCTTCCCCCTCTCTCTTAGCCCGTGTACCCCCAAGCACTATTCACTTGGGTTTACGCGGACCTGCTCACCCCCCTTAGCTGGTCCGCGTAAACCCCCAATGACCCTTCAACTTTCCCTATAAAAGCCCCTTAGGACCTCAAGGGGTAAAAACATCCGGGAATCAAGCATCAAGCCTCCAGAACATCAAACGTCGAGCGTTGGCATCACCGGCTTCCCTCCAAGGCTTCGAGCGGCCCCAAGCAGCGAGCTAAGGAGAATTGTGCGTGTGACTTGTTCGTCGGCCTAATATGTCGGGGGTATGTCGTTCGCACTCCCCTCACGCCGTATGTAGCCGTCACACACAAGTCAACACCCACCGTATGTGAGACGCTACGACATGGGCGAACGTCCCCTCATGCCGGGATTTCCCCCTCGCGTGCCTGTCGGTTGCAACCACACGCGTACCATGACGTCATGCTCTCTCGCAGTCACAAGGCCATGTTCGACCGCTCAATTCGAGTCGTGATCGACCCTCGCCCAGACACCGGATCAATGTATCCCTCCAGTCCTCCAGTCATAGGCCCCCGTCCGGCATCACTGCCCTGGCCCACGCCATGGGAGGAGCCTTCTGTAAAGTGCATATGTGTTCATTCATCACGCATCAACCCGGGGATGACTAGCACGTCAGAGTTGTCCCGTGGCATGGGCTAGTTGTACCTTGGCCATTATGGCCTTCCTGTAAAGAAGTAAACACCTCAGTATAACGCTGCCGATTAGATGAGTGCTCTCGCACCCATGTTTAGGCCCTCAGTTTTCTATCTGCACCACCTGGCATCCGTGCCTAACACCCCAGTCCCAGTAAATATCCCTCAGTCAAAGTGCACCTATAGCTGTAGAATGCCCCTGGCCCTCTACCCATGGCTTCAGACATATATACATACTTTTCTTCAGCTTAGAACGAAGGTATTCGGATTCAATCTGATGTAAATAAACACTGATTGCTTGTGGGCGATGGGGAAAGACGTCTAGTACACGATTCTTGCAATCGCCTAACGCACTCGCACCCACGGAACCTCTTCTCTCCACGTGTCGCCTGACCCCCAGAGCCCACGTGACGCGTCCTAGCGACGCTTCCCCGATCAACCCTTGGTTCCATGGGTGATTGTCAAGAAATCTTCTTCATCAACTCAAGGTGATCCAAGGAAGATCATTTCACAAGGAAGAAGATATCATTGAAGCATCAGATTCAAGCTTCAGCAATCTCAGACAAGTTCTTTTCTTCTTGAGCATATTCTATATCTTGTTTGAGTGTTTTTATATCTTGTTCTTTTTCTATTTCATTCAAACATTTGAAACTGAAGATTGTCCCTACCGATGGTTAGTAGGAAGGCAATCGGAAGTTGTCCGATCTGCGGTGATTGACGTCCCTACCGGTGGTTAGTAGGATGGAAATCGGAGGTTATTCCGATTTACGGTTCAGTGCGTGACACTAGTGGAGCCTCACCGGATTTGGTGAGGGGTTGACGTAGGACTGGGGATTCAGTCCGAACCACCTTAAAATCTGGTGTGTTGTAGTTTGCTCCTGTGATTGCTTTGTGATAGATGCATGCTTAGGTTCAACATCTATATTGCTTATTCATCTTGTTAAGCCAATCGTTGTGTCCTTTGCTAAGCTAGTTTTATTTCGATGTGATTCTCTTTATCCAGCTTTAAAGAGGGGTGTTCTGCGAAAAGAGGGGCAGATCTATTCACCTGATACGGGACGGACACGGGGACCAACTCTACGTGGTATGGACCTCAGACTCTAGATACGGACATGACCAGCAACACATGATAGGAGAGACACTAAGCCCGACACGGAGAGCTCCTATGGGCTATACGTCGCTAACAGAAACGCAAGCTCACTCGTCGTCCCAACCGAGGGAAACGCGGATCGTGCACGGTTGAAGAACCGGTAGAGTTCACGGGTAGTCGACTCACTTCCGGACTCGGATCGAGTCACGGGACGGGTCACTCTCACACTCACAGTGGTGACATGGACACACGGGCTAGTACCTATCACTCTCGGCAGCGGCAAAAGACCATATACTAGCTAAGCAACTGAACGCCAAGAGGTTCGGACCATTACCTCCACGCACCCGGCATAGCGAAGACAACCCCGGCCGAATCACGGACTCCCGGTTAACAATTATTACAGCAATACACTAAGTCGACCCACTCCACGTAGGGAGGTAAAAGGTCACATGTGGGGTCCGAGAATCACGCAACTCGGGTTGACGGGCAGCATCTTGATGTCGCCTGGCGGTGCCGAACTCCGCGTTTTCATGCTTTCCGAACGGCGGCTTCTACGGGCCCGTGGGCCCACGGACGGCGCTGTCCTATGGATCTACGGGGGTGGGACCCACTGTGATGGGGACCCCTGGTGGCGCGCCTCCACGGACAGCGGTCGGTCGGGAACACCGATCGGGGGTCGATCGGCCCCGATTCCCAATTCTTGAACTAACTTCCCACAGATTTTGATTGCTGTTTTCCGGCGCGCGCTCTGACGAAAATGACCGCTGCGATCAATCCCGACGTCGGATCGGGACGCATGAGCTATCGTTGGAAAGCTCTCTTAAAATGCGTCAATCTAGACCCAGAGAGATCTGCTGGAACTGGCCGGATCAGAACTTTATTGAATTGACAAGTCCCTATTGTACAGTAACCAAAACCTCAGATCTACAGGTGAGTTGTCTGAAGACTGCCTTTGACCGTGAGGAAGATGGCCGATACAGCTCCTGCGCTCTTCATCAAACGTGTGGGATTTTGAACAAGGAGAACGGAGATATTTTTGGTGGACTGATTGGAAGTGGCTGTGATTTGTTATGATTTGTTTACTGGAGGGTGGTCGGATCTAGGAACAGGGGGACAGTACTGTAGCTATCTCTGAGATAGATTTTGGAAAAATATGGGATGGCCTAACAAAAATTCAAGAAACTTTGGGACGGTGGGGTTGATGGACAGAACTCCCAGTAAAATTGGGAGCTCTAACAAAAATCGGAAAGGGGTCCGAACATTTGAAACATAGGGCGGGTGAAAATTGAAACAGCAAGCAGACAGATCTGGAAATTAAGGTTGGATGAAAATGAAAAAATATAAAATGGAAGATTCATGACCAACCAATTTTTTTGGATCGTGAGGAACACCTTTGGAACATCCCCTCAAAATCCCAGCTCAAAAACACGACGGGGTGGAGATTAAGAATTCGGAGAAGACACCTCTGTCCTGGATGGACAGAACACCGGCGGTGATGGTGGAGGCGCGATGGCAGCACGTGGCGGCGGCGGCGGCGACCGGAACTGATAGGGGTGGAGTCACACCACCAGAATACAGCCTTCCCAACTGCAAGGAGGAGAGAAGGGCGGCCTAGGCCTTGCTCAAGGGGATTTTCTTCCAATTCAAATGCATTAATTCTCCTAAATGAGAAAATACAAGGTACTTATAGGTTACATATCAAATCCAATAGCCACCCTTGATCTAGGGATGGTGGAATGGATGGCCTAGATTGAATGTGACACACACACAAAAATTAAATAAAATATAGGGGGGGCAACCTATTGACCAAGGGGGGGACATGGTAGAATGGTAGGTAGCCTACCTTGGACTTTGAAGTCCAATTGTCTACCCATGTGGCATTTACCATTCAACCTTCTAGATATCTCCATTTGAAATGTTGACTGACCCCACATGGGGCCCTAGGCTGAGGTGGATCAATGGGAAGAGGTCTGGGGGGCCCGGGGGGCCCGGGGGGCCCGGGGGTCCCATTTTACAAATAAACCCCTCTTACAATCAAAATTACATAACGAATAAAATGAAGTAAACACACATTAAACACAAATAAAGTCTAACTAAATATGATAAATGCCGGGACTCATGGGGGAGTCTCCAGGCTGTCTCCGAGCCAGATGGATGCTGAGGTGGCTCGAGTTGTGCTGCGGTACCGGTGGCTCGGCGTATCACGCTGCTCAACTGCTCGGGTGTTCGCACCAATTCTCCCCGGGTGGGAGAAACTCGACCCTGTCGAGTAAGGGTCTGCATCGCTCCTGTATCACTCTAGAAGGTCCGGATCAATCCGCTGCAACTCTCCATGTGTGATCCACGTGTCGTCGGTAGCAGGCTGTCCTCTCCATTGCACTAGGTAGCGCGGGTAGGATCCACTCCTGGTAACTGTCACCTGCTCATCCAGTATCTGATCTATATGCTCATGATGCCGTGACAAAGGGGCTGGAGGTGGACACTCAGGTGTGGGATCACTCTCAATGGGAGGAGATGGCTCGAAAGGCTCACTAGGGATCACCGCTGGGTCCCTATATGCAACTAGATCCAAAACATTAAAAGTAGAGCTTATACCGTATTCCTCAGGCAGGTCCACAACATACGCATTGGATCCAACGCGTTTCAACACTCTAAATGGACCGGCTCAGCGAGCTTGCAACTTCTTAACGGTTCCAGAGGGAAACCGTTTAGGTCTTACCCTGATCATGACATATTCACCCTCTTGGAACTCTCGGTGGTGTCGGTGAGCATCGGATAGCTCTTTGTAACACGCATTGCTGGACTCAATGTGACGACGAATGTCGTCATGCAAACTCCTAACATGCTTAGCAAAAGAAAAAAACACACGGATGCATACACAACCCTAAACAACCCTACAGTTAATCCGACTCATGCATATGCAAAAGGTGGGCCAGGACACCCGAATGTGTACCAAGCATGCACTAGATGCAACCGGTGGTTGGTGGAAAGTGGGACTCCTAGACATCCTACTTTGTCCCTAGCATGCGGCTGCCCATGGGATTTGGGAGAGCCGAAAGTAGGTGTATCGGGCTTGGATGTGGGAGGATTGGGAGATCTAAAACTACCTTTGTCAATACCCCTAGATATAGGTAGGGTATGCCATGTTCCCCAATCCTCGGACCTATTGCTATGTGGAGGTTGATTGGCCTGAGTGGGAAGAGAGTGGTAGGGGACTTCCTTGACAAGGTAGAAGGGAAGTGGTGGATCACGAGGCCCACTAGCGAAGGGGTCGAATGGGTCAAAGAATGTGTGACCCCTCGGTTCTTCCATTACATAGTCCCATGTTTGAAATTCCTGAAGGTGATGGTCACCTCCATCCATCGTGGTAGATGAGACAGTGTATAGAAGATATGGCTCCTCCCTCGGGATAAAAGGAATGAAGTTGAGCTCGACCGGTAACGGGAGGAGTAGAAGAACCTCCGTGGTAACATGACCCACGGTGTACACGGAGGTGATGGACCCTAAAGCGGGATGAGTGAAACTACGACCTGTGGGTCGGTCGAAGCCGGGAGCCAACAAGTGCGTAAATGTCAATTGCCGGTCTAACCCTTTAAGAAGGTCATCCAATGTATCCACATAGTGACTAGACCGGAAAGTGGTATGGAATGAGTTGATTGGCACCAGAGGTAGGATAGGGTCCATAGATTGGAAGGGAAGTGGGACCAAGCTATCCTTGAGCCAACTAAGTAGTGACTCGGCTATGTAAAGTGTACCCGTTAGAAATACGGGTGGTTCGGGCTTGGGTGGCTCCAAATGAGATGGTTCTGAATAGAGTTCGAAAGTAGAGGGTGGTAGCATGGGAGCTCTCGTGGGTGGGGAATGAGGATCCACTATGATGGGGAGAGGGCTTGCGGACTCCGTTGATGGGGCCGGGTTAAGACTACCGACGATGACCTCCTTAGGCTCGGGTAGGAGTACATCACTAGGAGTACGTGTCCTATCCACCCCATCCAACCAGTCCAAAATCATTTGCATAAGTTCGGCAACGGAGTGGGTTGGAATAGGGATATCATGGTGGACTCACCCGTAGTCAACCGTCCTAGGAGTGGGTCTTGGCTCATCTACGTGTGGGGCTCTTTGCCTCCGACTATGACTCACTTGGTTGGAAGTGATTTGGTGGGGCCGGTTGGAGGTGACCAGTTGGTGCACGTAGACCTTCCTAAGCTCTCTCTTCATGTCCCACCATGACTCGATGGGTCATTGCCCCCTAACCTCTCTCATTCTTTCGATGTAATCCCACTTTTCGGCAGCCTCATGAAGAAGCCGCTCTTTGGTGAAAGAGAATTGCATTGCCTCGGACATAGTATAACAATCAAAGTATGTGTCCATGGCGGCCTCCCACTTGAGGTAGTCGCCCGGGCCATTGGAGCCATAAAAATTCGAGGCTTCGGGCCTACGGAAGTGGAGTGGGTGGTTGCCAAGCCCATGGGTGGACCAACGGCCATATTGCCCGGGTGATTGGGAATCCATGGGAAATTGGGGGGGGACTATATGTTGGACATGCCGACACTTGGACACTACACTAGACCGGCTATGCAAGGTTGTAATGCATTAACTAATGCAAACACCGACTAATGCACCTAGACCTAAACCAATATCCGGTACATGGCGGAGTTAATCGATCCGAAGATCACTCGCGCAAGTGTGCGGTCTTCCCGATAGGCGTAACCTAACGTTCGGACAACACCTTTTGATATACCGAGTTATCGGGATGAAAATGTAATTTTAAAATACATTTTTTTGTCTTGAAAATGATGATGATCCTAGACTCGACTTAGACCATGATGCATGCAAGACTTATGCAAAGACTACCATAGACTCAACTTGCTCTGATACCAAACTGATGTGGGACGGACACGGGGACCGACTCTACGTGGTATGGACCTCAGACTCTAGATACGGACACGACCAGCAACACATGATAGGAGAGACACTAAGCCCGACACGGAGAGCTCCTATGGGCTATACGTCGCTAACAGAAATGCAAGCTCACTCGTCGTCCCAACCGAGGGAAACGCGGATCGTGCGCGGTTGAAGAACCGGCAGAGTTCACGGGTAGTCGACTCACTTCCGGACTCGGATCGAGTCACGGGACGGGTCACTCTCACACTCACAGCGGTGACATGGACACACGGGCTAGTACCTATCACTCTCGGCAGCGGCAAAAGACCATATACTAGCTAAGCAACTGAACGCCAAGAGGTTTAGACCATTACCTCCACGCACCCGGCGTGGCGAAGACAACCCCGGCCGAATCACGGACTCCCGGTTAACAATTATTACAGCAATACACTAAGTCGACCCACTCCACGCAGGGAGATAAAAGGTCACATGTGGGGTCCGGGAATAACGCAACTCGGGTTGACGGGCAGCATCTTGATGTCGCCCGGCGGTGCCGAACTCCGCGTTTTCGTGCTTTCCGAACGGCGACTTCTACGGGCCCGTGGGGCCCACGGACGGCGCTGTCCTCTGGATCTGCGGGGGTGGGACCCACTGTGATGGGGACCCCTGGTGGCGCGCCTCCACGGATGGCGGTCGGCCGGGAACACCGATCGGGGGTCGATCGGCCCCGATTCCCAATTCTTGAACTAACTTCCCACAGATTTTGATTGCTGTTATCCGGCGCGCGCTCTGACGAAAACGACCGCTGCGATCAATCCTGACGTCGGATCGGGACGCATGAGCTATCGTTGGAAAGATCTCTTCAAATGCTTCAATCTAGACCCAGAGAGATCTTCTGGATCTGGTCGGATCAGAACTTTATTGAATTGACAAGTCCCTGTTGTACAGTAACCGAAACCTCAGATCTACATGTGAGTTGTCTGAAGACTGCCTTTGACCGCGAGGAAGATGGCCGATTCAGCTCCTGAGCTCTTCATCAAACGTGTGGGATTTTGAACAAGGAGAACGGAGATATTTTTGGTGGACTGATTGGAGGTGGCTGTGATTTGTTATGATTTGTTTACTGGAGGGTGGTCGGATCTAGGAACAGGGGGACAGTACTGTAGCTATCTCTGAGATAGATTTTGGAAAAATATGGGATGGCCTAACAAAAATTCAAGAAACTTTGGGACGGTGGGGTTGATGGACAGAACTCCCAGTAAAATTGGGAGCTCTAACAAAAATCGGAAAGGGGTCCGAACATTTGAAACATAGGGCGGGTGAAAATTGAAACAGCAAGCAGACAGATCTGGAAATTAAGGTTGGATGAAAATGAAAAAATATAAAATGGAAGATTCATGACCAACCAATTTTTTTGGATCGTGAGGAACACCTTTGGAACATCCCCTCAAAATCCCAGCTCAAAAACACGACGGGGTGGAGATTAAGAATTCGGAGAAGACACCTCTGTCCTGGATGGACAGAACACCGGCGGTGATGGTGGAGGCGCGATGGCAGCACGTGGCGGCGGCGGCGGCGACCGGAACTGATAGGGGTGGAGTCACACCACCAGAATACAGCCTTCCCAACTGCAAGGAGGAGAGAAGGGCGGCCTAGGCCTTGCTCAAGGGGATTTTCTTCCAATTCAAATGCATTAATTCTCCTAAATGAGAAAATACAAGGTACTTATAGGTTACATATCAAATCCAATAGCCACCCTTGATCTAGGGATGGTGGAATGGATGGCCTAGATTGAATGTGACACACACACAAAAATTAAATAAAATATAGGGGGGGCAACCTATTGACCAAGGGGGGGACATGGTAGAATGGTAGGTAGCCTACCTTGGACTTTGAAGTCCAATTGTCTACCCATGTGGCATTTACCATTCAACCTTCTAGATATCTCCATTTGAAATGTTGACTGACCCCACATGGGGCCCTAGGCTGAGGTGGATCAATGGGAAGAGGTCTGGGGGGCCCGTGGGGCCCGGGGGTCCCATTTTACAAATAAACCCCTCTTACAATCAAAATTACATACCGAATAAAATGAAGTAAACACACATTAAACACAAATAAAGTCTAACTAAATATGATAAATGCCGGGACTCATGGGGGAGTCTCCAGGCTGTCTCCGAGCCAGATGGATGCTGAGGTGGCTCGAGTCGTGCTCCGTGTGCGGTACCGGTGGCTCGGCGTATCACGCCGCTCAAATGCTCGGGTGTCCGCACCATCACCCCTCCCCTCCAGATCCGCTATCCGCTACTCAACAAGAGGATCTTGTGAAAAAAGAGGAAGGAAATCTCGTGGCCAATCCTAGGGAAGAGAGAAACCAACCCCACCAAAATTAGGCTCCTCGAGGTAGAGAGCAAGAGGATAGTGTGCCTCGAGAAAGAGACCACGACGATGAGGATATCATCCTACGTAACGTCAAGATCGACGCTCTGAGTTTTGATGGGTCCCTAAACCCCGCTACATACCTTGATTGGGAGACCGGGATGGATCAATATTTTGACTGGCATCACCGCATGACCCCTACCACAGGGGTGAGGTTTACCAAAATGAAACTCCTAGGTCAAGCCAAGACCTACTGGTGCAACATTAAAAATCTCCTAGCAAAGAGACGAGAGGAGCCCATAAACACGTGGGAAGAAATGAAGGAGAAACTAAGGGAGAAGTATCTGCCACCCTCCTACCATCAGCATCTTTTAGACCAATGACAGAAACTCACCCAAAATGGGAAGTCCGTGGATGAGTACATTGACAAATTTGATGAATTCTTCCTTCAGAGTCGAGTCATGGAGGATGCCTCTATCACCCTCTCGCAATTTAGGACTGGCCTACACGAGAGCATACAGCGGGAGTTGTTCCTACGAGTGGTTAACACCCTCGAGCATGCCTATCATGTTACTCGAGATGTCGAGCGGTTTCATAGGGTGGTCCCACCTTGGGTTCCCACCTACCGTCAACCCGAGTCCCGAAACCCCATGATCCGCTACTCTAAGAGGCCTGGCCCCTCCACTTCCTATGTCCCTACTGCTACCCCACTCCGGGCCATTGCCCCATGTTGTGCCCCTGTGGTTTTGATGATAGCAAACACTATAAGTCACCAGGTGTCTGCATATGAAAGATTGAATGATCCTGAACTAATGAGTTTGCTTGTTGCATACCGCTTTTGTAAGGCACACACCTTCAAAGGGTCTCGTCTGACTCATATGCATTTTAGGGACCAAGGTCTGTGCAGACCCTATCAATGTTCAATGTGCATTTCAAGGTCAGTGCATTCACTTATGTTCAGCACATCATGACAATGCATACTTGTAGTTCATCATACTAGGCTGCACAACAAAGTCAGTGCATGTCACTATTCATGTGCATCTAGGTTTGTGCATTCAAGTCCGTGCACACTGTCTGGGCAGATGCAAGTCGGTGCAATGCACTGTAGCACACACAGTCAAAGTCTGTGCAAATCTAGTTGCTGCGAGCACATAAGTCAGTACATCATTGTCATCTGTCACCACACAGTCAGTGCACATCTTCTTTGTGCTCTATGCTATCCTGTGTATATCTGCTCGTATGTCTCCAAGGTTTGTGCATCATTTCATGTTAGTTGGAAATAGGTCGGTGCATTCATCTTTGTTGAGTTCATAAAGTCTGAGTCAGTGCATTTGTTTCTCTCTATGCAAGGTTGTGTTAGTCGGTGCTTAGTCTAAGTCAGTCAGAACGAGTTTGTGTTGTGCAAGTCTGGTATAGAAGTCTGAGCATCTTAAGTCTAGGCATATCAAGTCGGTGCAACTTCTGCACCATGTACATAAAGTCTATGCAACACCTCTTAGGCAACTCTGTGCATAAGAGTGTCAATGTCAGTAAGTCCGTGCATGCCAATCATTCTTGGGCGTAGGTTCCGTAATTAGCACCACTATCTACTGCTAGTTGCGCATGAAGTCTGTGCATTGATTTTCCATGTATGATCTCCTCGGTACAATTTCTGTTTACTATCTCACTAAGTCAGTGCATTCTTGTCTTGTGTCACAATACGGTCTGTGCACATCTACTCATATGATGATTAAGTCTGTGCAACTTGAGGTTTGGCATATAGAGTCAGTGCATTGCCTGTAGTATGCACACACGTAGTCTGTGCATCTCCTTGCCCTACAGCCATAATGCGTCTGTGCATATGTGATCTTATGCTATATTGAGTCTATGCATGCCTGCCTTTATACCTTATCAAGTCGGTGCAACACTCATACCGGTCTAACTGTTATATGTTCTGACATATTACCAGGACAACTGCTCGTGACCTTAAGGAGGGCACGTGATCCAAGGTGGATCATCCGAGAAAAAGGCTACCACGTGGAAAGCTACGGTTCTCAGATTCTTACACGTGGCTAAGGGTTTCCAGAAGCCTCTTGGCGGGAGTGCTCCCTACACATGCCCGGTGTGTGAGCCTGTGGGTCCTAGACTGAAGCTATAAAGACATTTCTTCTGCGATCAGATGAAATAGAGATCACGAAGAGAAGAAAAGAGAGTAGAGCTGAAGAAAGGAAGAAAGAAAGAAAGAAAGAGATCAGAGACAATCTGAAAGAGTAGCATGAAAGCAGTGAGAAGAAGAAGAAGAGATTGAGAGTTCGTGAGAAAGAGAAAGAGGAAGAAAGAGTGAGAGAGAGTTCGAGGAAAAGAAAATGAAGCTGCTTGAAGACCTGCTTAACTGGAATTTGGATCAGATCCAATCCAGTCAGCTCCTATGAGAGCCAAAGTTGTTTTTCAATTTCATCCAGCTTTCAGTCGCTGTAATTCTTCATCCTTTGTTTTCTTTTATACCTTTGTTTCAAGCTTTAAGTCAGTAGAGCAAGCTGTGTCACTCAGCAGTTGCAGGGGATCGGTTCCTCTAGTCGGCTAAGCTGTATTGCCCAGCGGTCAAGCTGTCAGTCAGCGGTTGTTGGCAAGCTATGAGGCCCAGCAGTTAAGCTGTGTATCAGCATGAATCCACACTCTGGTTTGAGTGTGGGGTGGACGTAGGTCTAGAGGACCGAACCACCTAAAAATCTTCTGTCCATCGTGGTTTGATTGCCTTATCTGATTCGCTAGATGTATACTTAGGCTTGATCTTTATTTCCCATCTAGTGGGTTTTTGGTTTTCACATCAAACATTTGACCCTGGTTTTGAGAGAGTTACTTTGAATTCTTGATCATTGTTACTGGAGAGTGTCAAATTCACTCAAGTCTTCTGAGCGTCTAAGTTGCATTTGATTTCTTTATTGGGTTTGGTCAATAGCATAGGTCTGCTTAGGAGTATGCATTCTTACAGCTCAAATGTTTGATCAAGAGAATCATTATCCACCTTATCTTGTGAAGCTTGAATAGTTTTAATTCCACATTTGTGTCTAGTTACAGTTTTTAATTGGGCATTTTTTTAAGGGGATTCATTCACCCCCCCTCTGAATCCAGGCCTAGCATCCCAACACCCCAACTGTTCCTTTCATAAGGAACCCCTTACCTGCACCCACTGCTGTGCCCAGGCTGGAGTACACTCCGCCAGTTGATAGGAGGGATGACAAGGGAAAGGGAGTCATCCCTACCACCTCCCAACCAGTCCCTGTCTCGGGAATTCGTTGCTTTAGGTGTCATAACCTAGGGCATGTTGCCACCAATTGCCCCACCCGAGCCTTGGTCATCACCGACCCCCAGCCTGTGGAGCTTCCACCTCAGGGAGGAGAAGACACTGAGAGATATATGACTGATCCTGGCCTCATCGCCCAGTTTGAGGAAATGGATGAGGGATTTAATGGCACGTATGTCGAGTACATGTAAGTGGGAGATATTGCCGAGAGTTCTAGCCAAGGAAAATTGGGTGTAGTTCGTTGCATCTTAACACACCCCTAGGAGGACGACCGGCGTCGAACCTCCATCTTCCAAACCTACATCATGGTGAGAACCCAACGCTGCAAGGTGATCTTTGACAATGAGAGTTGTATCAATGCAGTCTCTTCAGACTTTCTCTCCCGTCTAGGTCTACCTACGCACCCTCATCCTAGGCCATACAACGTGGCTTGGGTTGACGACACGTCTATCCCAGTCACCACTACATGTGTCATTCCCATCCAATTCCAGTCCTACCAAGGATAGATCCTATGCGATGTAGTGCCTATGAAGGTCGGTAGCATCATCCTAGGACGACCGTGGATCTATGATGTAGACCTTACTACATTCGGTCGATCCAACCAATGCTCCTTCTCTCACAATGGGAAGAAGATTCAGTTATACCCAACACCCCTAAAGGTGACCCCGGGAAAGAGATCCACCTCCACCCCCACTCGCACCCCCAAGGTTCAGGAGAGTCCCCAAACTCCTAATGAGGGGAAACTTTCCATTCCATCCTCTCCTGCATCTATCACACATGTTCCCAAGGCCCCTAAGGTTGGTCACGACCTAGTTGGGCGCCTTAACTTCATCAGTGTCTGAGAGCTAAACAAAGAGGTTGCTGAGGGTGCCCCTGTTTGGGCTGTTGTCGTCACTATTACACCCGAGGAGTCCCAAGTCTCAGTCCCACCTAAAGTCCAGACAATCCTGCATGACTTCCAAGACATCTTCCCTGATGACTTGCCTTCTAGACTCCCTCCCATGCGTGATGTACAACACGTTATTGACCTTGTCCCGGGGTCCACCCTACCCAACCTTCCTCATTATCGACTGAACCCCAAGGAGCATGCTGAGCTCCAAAGAATTATCGAGGACCTTATTCAAAAGGGTTTCCTCAGGGTGAGTAAGAGCCCATGTGCTTTCCCTACCTTGCTCACACCAAAGAAAGATGGCACCTGGCGGATGTGTGTTGACAGCCGCGCCATCAACAAAATCACTGTCAAGTATAGATTTCTCATTCCCCGTCTTGATGACATGCTTGACATGATGAGTGGAGCCACCATCTTTTCAAAGATTGACTTAAAAAGTGGCTACTGCCAGGTCCGAATCTGACCAGGGGATGAGTGGAAGACAGTCTTCAAAATAAAAGAAGGTCTGTATGAATGGCTCGTCATGCCTTTGGGCTATCTAATGCCCCCAGCACTTTCATGAGGCTTATGACGGAAGTCCTTCGCCCTCTCATTGGTCACTTTGTTGTCGTCTACTTTGACGACGTTCTCATCTATTGCCACAAACCTTAGGACAACATCCAACATTTGAGGGAAGTCTGCGATACTTTGAGGAGAGAAATCCTGTATGCCAATCTTAAGAAGTGTGAATTCATGACAGACCGGATCACTTTCCTCAATTTTGTGGTTTCAAGTCATGGAGTGTCTCTGGACCAATCCAAGGTCCAAGCCTTAGTCGACTGGCCTGAGCCCCAGAACGTCCATGACGTTCGCAGTTTTCATGGGCTAGCCACTTTTTGTAGACGCTTCATTAAGAGCTTCAGCACCATTATGGCACCCATTACGGATTGCATCTGTAAGGGGAACTTTGAGTGGACCAAAGCCGCCTCTCAGGCTTTTCTTACCATAAAAGAGCTTATGACCAAAGTCCCTATCCTCCGCCTGCCAAACTTTTCTAAAGTCTTTGAGATATCCTGTGATGCATCTGGCGTAGGTATAGAAGGAGTGCTTAGCCAGGAAAGTCACCATGTGGCTTACTTCAGTGAGAAGCTTTCTGATGTAAAGCTTCGGTACTCCACATATGATAAGGAGTTCTATGCCGTGGTTCAAGCCCTCAAATACTAGAGACACTATCTCTTACAACAAGAGTTTGTCCTATACTCGGACCACAAGACTCTGAAATTCCTTAGCTCTCAGAAGGGCTTAAACCCAAGGCATGATCGATGGGTAGAATTCCTCTAGTCTTTCACATTTGTCCTAAAACATAAGGCTGGAAAAGAAAATAAGGTAGCCGACGCCTTGAGTTGAAGGGTCTCCCTTCTTTTCACTGTTCGCGTAGAGGTCACTGGATTTGATCGCATAAAGGAAGTCTATGGAGAGTGTCCCGACTTTGGCCCTACCTACTCTACCTTGCCTGCTGGATCCTCGACAGCATTTGCTGACTATCTACTCCAAGATGGTTTTCTTTTTCAAGGACATCAACTCTGTGTCCCGAGAACTTCTGTACGGGACTTTCTGATATGGGAAATGCATGCTGGAGGTCTTGCTGGTCACTTTGGATGAAACAAGACCATCCATTCTGTGGAAGAGCATTTTTATTGGCCTGACCTGAAGAAAGATGTGGTCAAAATTGTAGCCCAGTGTAGGACATGCACAATGTCCAAACAGGTCAAACAAAACACTGGTCTCTACACTCCTCTCCCCATTCCTGATAGACCGTGGGTTGATGTGAGCATGGATTTTATCCTTAGATTATCTCGTACTGCTCATAAACACGACTCCATCTTCATGGTCGTTGATAGATTCTCTAAGATGGCCCACTTCATTGCATGTTCCAAAACATCTGATGCATCTAGAGTAGCCCACTTGTTCTTTGATGAAGTCGTGCGTCTGCATGGTCTCTCCCAAACCATAGTGTCTGATCGAGAAGTCTGGTTCACTAGTTACTTTTGAAAGACACTGTGGCACCTAGTTAGCACTAAGCTGAAATTTTTCACTGCCTATCACCCCCAAACTGATGGGCATACCGAGGTCATCAATAGGAGTTTAGGGAATCTACTGAGGTGTCTTGTAGGGGATCATTCTGGCACTTGAGATCTTCTTCTGCCCAGAGCCGAATTTACATACAATAGCTCTATCAATAGGTCCATAGGTATGAGTGTATTTGAGGTCGTGCATGGATATAAACCTAGGAAACCTGTGGATCTCATTCCCCTTCCCCTCGAGTCTAGAACATCCAAGTCGGGTGAGGAATTTGCACAGCATGTTAAAAGTTTACATGAGTCAATTAGCAAGCAAATAAACTTCAGTAATGAGACCTATAAACGATTGGCTGATTCGCATAGGCATCACCATGAATTTCAAGAAGGTGACATAGTTATGGTACGGGCTCGTCCCGAACGACTCCCCTCAGGAGCTGTTAAAAAGTTGCAAGCTCGTAGTGATGGTCCCTTCCCAATTCTGCAGAAGATTGGCTCCAATGCTTATGTTGTGGACTAATCTCCCGAATATGGGATTAGCTATACTTTTAATGTGGCAGACCTAGTGGCCTACAAGGAACCCACAGCGATTCCTAGTGACCCTTTCGAACCTTCTCCTCCCATTGAGAGTGAGCCCACCCTTATGCATCCCACAGCCTCTAGAGCAGCGCCCGAGCAAATTGAGAGGATACTGGATGAGTAGGTGATAGCTACGCGGAGCAGGGTGTACCAATGCTACCTTATCCGTTGGCGGGACCAACCACCTTCTGATGATTCCTGGATCAGCCGGGAAGATCTCCAGCGCCTCGATCTAGATCTGTTGGAGCACTACCACAGCAGTGTCCTCCCTTACTCAACAGAGTCGAGTTTCAGCTGCCCCAGGAGGGTTGGTGGGGACACCGAGCCCACTACCGGACCCACTACTCGAAGCCGACGCCGCACCGCCCCGACCGCACCGAGCTTGTGGCTTGGAGACTCATTTGAAGACTCGGCGTCCTGAGTATGTATGTATTGTGTATGTGTGTATGCATCGTGTGTATTTTACTATGGTGGTATTTGTATTATTAAACCACCCAAGTCAAAGTATTTTATTTTATTTGGTCCAAGTCAAATGTTGGTAGGTGGATTTTATTTTATTAGGCTAGGACATAAATGCTATTAGGTGAAGTTTAAGGGTATGAGTGTTATAGCCTTTCCTATATATAAAGAGAGCTAGAGTGTGTTGCTTCATATATCAAAGCCTACGAAAGAAAACCCACGTAGGTGCATTGTTGCCCCTTTGTACTTCCCTTCCCTCTTAGCTCTTTGTGAGATTTAAGTGTCGCCCGGTGAGAGATCATCCGGTGTAAGGTCGAGCTACGCGAGACAGTAGTTATCCAGTCATGTTCGCATCTCGGAGCTGCTATTGATCCTTCCTCCGACGCCGACCGCGTCATCCGTGAACAGTGCTTATTCCAGGAATTCTTTATTCATCTCCAAACTTTTCAAGATCAATCTGAAGCCAATCAACCACAAATCAAGTGGAAATTCAAGCTCCATCCAAAATCTGTATCATCTACTCAGGGGGAGCTTAAATCAGAGTTTTTCTTTTGTGTTTCTTCTTCCATATTCCATGAGCTTCAAGAGTGTGCTTTTTGTAATCTCTAGACACTTGTGTGTGTGTGGATCTTGTCAGATCCATGTGTGTGTGTTTGATTTCTGTCAGATTTATGTGTGCTTCTGTGTGTTTACACCTTCGTGGGAGTTTCTATCTCCCTACGTGTGTGTGTGTGTGTTCAGATCTTACAATCCCTTACAAGATAGTATGTGAATCCTCACAGTTTGTGAGGGGTGGACGTAAGTTGCCATTTTTACATCTGAACCACTTAAAAATCGTTGTCTCTTGTGTGGTTTGATCCTTTTCTCCTATCTCCATTCTATGCAAGCACACACGTAGATTAGATCATTTGTATCTCTTGAGTTAGATCTAGCACAACTTATCATCTTCACATAAGATCTCAGGTATATTAAAAGGTGGGTTCGGATAGACAAGGTAAACCTTGTCAGGAAGATAACACTTTGCGTGAGTAGAAACTTCATATTCACATCTCCGTCACGGTACCAAGGATCTATTGTGTGTGATAGATTTTGTTAGATCTAATAGTTTCTATATAGATCTGAACTTCTTTGTTGTTGTTCTTCACACTTGTTTAAATCGGCTAAGGTTTTGTTAAATTTTGTAATTACCCAATTCACCCCCCCCCCCTCTTGGGTGTCATTGATCACGGGACTTCAAAGGGGGAAAGCTTGCAAGGCTTACAGAGGGGGAGAGTTTTCATCTAGGTTATTTTTGACCGAATTGAAAGTTCAATGGCTCGTAGTTGAACTCGTAGTTGCCATAATAACTCATAGTTGCCATCATCAAAAAGGGGGAGAATGTTGTGCATGTGTGGTTCATGTGTGGTTTTGATGATGTCCAATTATGATTCATTATTGTGCTTTTGATAATGATCCAACTATGATTCATTGTGTGGGTCGATGATTTTTATAATGATCTCACTATGATTCATTACTATCATGTTGTTGTGTTCTTCATGAGATTTTGAATGGTATAGAAACTTGTTGTGGAAATATGCTTTGCAATGATTCTATAAAAATTGGTGTGAATTGTTGTGTATGGACGCACATACCTTGATGAAGTGTGAATGTAATTCAAGATTGTTGAACCCCCTCCTTGTGGGTATACTAAATGGATTTTGATGATGACCAAACACTATATATTTGTATGAATTGAAATTGAGCTATTCTAACATGAAAAGCTTTGGAAATGCACATCCTTGATGTAGTCTTGGAGCTTTTGGAGGTACAAGAGTAACTTCGTCTGTTAAGGCATTTGAATTTAAATTGCAATGCTAAATCTAATTCAGAATGTATGTCTTTACAGGGCAAGGAATGTGCCTAAGTGCTTAAGGAACTCAAGGACGGTTGGTGAGATTAACTTCAACTTATTGGCCCTTGATCGTGTGGTTTGAAGTTCTTTATTTTGATCTCAAGGGTTAAATTGGTTTAGGACTTATCTAAGTTTAATGATTTGGGTTTCATTCCCTCTCATGTTTTAATAACCATCTTGAAACCTCCTGACTTGTTCTTGGACTTAGTGGGCTTTTTAATCTACCTTTTGGTAAGTTCTGGAACAAGGGTTGACCCATTGGGTCGACCCCTAGGTCCCCGGGTGCTAAAAAATTGGGTCTTTGAACTCTAGCTGAAAGGGTCGACCCCCAGCCGCAAGGGTCGACCCCAAGGGTCGACCCCTGGTAGTTTGAATTATAATCCGTCGGATCCCTTTCTCTCAACGGCAATGGTCAACCTGATGCAGGACGGACACGCGACCTGGGACTCTAGCTCACGATCATCCCTAAGCGAGGGAAGACGTGGGACCGTGCGTGGTTAAGAAACCGGCAGTGAGTCTCGGGTATTGGCTTTTCCGCATTAACTCAGATTGAGTCACGGGACGGATCACACTCACTCTCTCGCAGTGGTGATAAAAAATAGATATCAAGCTAGGAACCTACACTCGCAGCGGCATATACGAATGAATACGAACTAAGCAAAATGCGATAAAGAGTGGGGGCGAGTTTATCTCCACGCTCCGGGCATGGGGAAGACGACCCCGGCCAGTTACGGTAACTCCCAGTACAATGGTAAAAACTTAGTTACAATAGTGAATTTTATTACCCACTCCACGCAGGGAGGTAAAGGGCTACAAGTGGGCCTGGGAGGACCGTTCCTGGGTTGACGGGCAGCAATCTGGAGGTGCGTTCAGGGTGAACTCGGCCTGCTGGTCTGACTCGGTCCTACGCCGACTCGGTACTACGCCAACTCGGTTCTGACTCGCTTGACAGCAAGCCTTGGCCTTCAAAGGAATGTCACCTTCCTTAGATCCTCTGGAGGTGCCGCTTGGCTGGAATGTGGGTAGGACGTCCCTGGTCGACTCCCTGAAGTGGCGGTTCCATAAGTTGACTTTTGGTATTTTTGCACGAATTATCCACGGACTAATTTTTCTGATCTGCACAGGGAACAGAATTGTGCACCTCGGACGAAAGAATTGATTCTCTCAGATCTGGAATCAGATCGAGGCAAGATTGGTGGCGTTGGAAAGAGGACTCTCAGATCTACCACATATAATTTTTGTGGGTCGATCCAACGAAGGGATGTGAAATGGGAGGCTCTGCAAGACTGAGTTTTTTCTGTGGATCTGTTGATAGACACTTAGGATAGAAGGGGATCTGCCTGAAACTAACCTTTGACCGAGGGGTAAATGATTTTTCCAGGGACTAAAAAAATTATGAGAGGTAGAGGGGAACGTGAGGAACATTGAGGAATTTTTTTGAAATTTTTAAAAATTTGTAAGGGTGTGAGAAAAATACGAATAGGTGACACTATCCTGCAGATCTGTAAAATGGCAGATTACTGAGGGGAAGAACAAAAATATGGAAAAAATATCAAACTAAGGCCAAATGGCACGAAATTTGAACCGGAGATTAAGGGAGACAGGGAGAATAAACTCTCAAAATTAGGGCTTGAACAGATAATAATAAAAAAAAAGATAAAATTTTGGAGATGAGATTCTATCCTGATTTGGACAAAACTCCGGCGATGGCGGTGGTGGCGCGATGGCGGCACGAATGGAAGGCGGCGGCCGGAAGTCGCATCCAACAAAGGTTGGAGATCTTGGAGTCACACCAAGATGAGGGCTTCACACCCTAGAATGGGCAACAATCACTGCTGCAAGGGGGAGAGGAGAGACACAAGGGGTGCCCTTGGGCTTGCTCTTGGCAAAAATGCTTAATTCTTCATTAATTTCTCTAATGACACTATACATAGGCTTATATAGAGAATGGCAAGGGGTGGGGGATGAGAATTTCATGGGAGAGAGGGTATTTTCTTCCCCATGTGGTCAAATGATCAAATTAAATAAAAAACACAACTTGGGATAAACTATATTATAAGGGGGAAGCATCTTGGACTTTGCTTGGTCCAATTTTGAATTTTCTTCCACCTTGTCCCCTTCAATGGTCAAGCATCTAGAAGCCCACCTTGGACCTTTGACTAGTCCCACATGGGACCCTAAGGCTTAGGTGGACCAATGGGGAAAGAGATGGGGGCCCCTTGCTAGTCCTACTAGACTTTTACACAAAAACCCAAACAATCCTAAGGAATGACAAATTGGCTTATAAAGCCTTACAATTGCGTACATTTTTTCCAAGCATATAAATGTAAATAAAAGGACTCAAATGTAAAATAAAATGTAAGTGGTCTTGCTCTGATGTCCCCATCACGACCCCAAGGGTCAACCCATCCACGCGAGGGTCGACCCCTGGTAGGTTTATTTTTTACCTGTACGGATTAGCCCCGAGGGTCAACCCCAGGGGTCGACCCATTGGCCCAGAAACCCTTAAACCATCTAAAACCCTCACGAGGGTCGATTCCAAGGGTCGACCCTTTCAGTCTCGAACCCGAGTCGTGAATTTTGACTTCCGTGGCATCGCACCAAAACTCATCCTAACATCCCTAAAACATTCCTGAAATTATGAATCTGGTCTCCAGGCCGTCCCTGACCATCCTATACCAATAAATACATATCATTTGGATGAAAACCCTAAGAGAGTTTTTGTGAGATCTGAAATTGGGCTTGCTCTCTAATCCTTGTATGTGAAGGGTCGCAGCAGCAGCTCCAAGCTCCACTTCCACCTTGTTCTGAACCTGAAATCGAAGGGAAGAAGCTTGAATCAAGCCTCAAGACCATCTACAATTGAAAGCTGTGTCGGATATCAAGCTGTAATGATGTGACACGACCTAAGGGTTCAATGGTATCAACCAAATGAATCTCGGACCTAGCCTTGCAAGCCCACTTACAAATTGGCGGACTCAATGTTGGCGGACCGATATCGCAGCACAACCCTTTCCCCGTGGTGACTAAGTGATGGTAGGGTGGATTCGAGAGCCTAAACCACGCTGGTTAGGGTGATGACTTGGCCAATGAGTTCCCCTCCCTTGGATTGGAGCACCCATATCAGTGGGGAGGACGCCGTGCCTTGAGGGTACGGGGATCTCTCCTCACTCAATCCGCGGTGGCCACTCGTGATCGGGAATCATGGGACCGGGCACTCTCTTCTCGCCGGCTGAACTTAGATATGATACTAATAAAACACAAATATCCAAGGAGGGTTCAGCATATACCTGACCGGTGTGAGGACACCGGCCCCGAGTCGGAGACGTGGGCGAGCGGGGAAGCGTGTGTTCCCCACACGCCGCGCCGGGGAAGCTTGACCTGCTCAAATTGCTACAACACTACACCCCATGCAAGGGGGGGATCATGGGGAAGGGAAGATGATGATTACATCCAAACACTACCTCCTCACAGGGAGGGGCCTTCAGCCGGCCAAGCGGGGAGGGAAATTCGAGCTAGAAGTGATGAAAGGAAGCCGATGCCGAATCTGTCCACGTTCTGGAATCAGGGACCAGCAGTTGAAGATAGCACCTCTGTGACCTCTCCTGAATTTTGCTGATAGCGGGACCAGTGGGGAATTCTTTGTAACTGGATCAGGAAGTCGTGTGAATTTTTTGATTTCTTTTGGTACCACTGCTGGTCTGGGTGGAGGCTCGAACAGGGTGGCAGTTCTTCGGATCTGACTGCTTCAGGTTCCCAACAGCAGGAAGAAGGGGATGCCACGATCGTTCTCGAGCTTAGAATCAAATGACGTCGGATTCGTTGGAACCGTGAACGAGTCCTCTTCGAAGAAAGACTGACGGGGAAGCCAAATGTTGTCGGAGGAGACCAGTAGGCTCTGAACACTGATGAGGGGTCAGTGCAGACTGTGGGGAAGCAGAACCGCACACCCAGGGGAGAAAATTTTGAACTCCTAGATCCGGATGCCAAATTGAGCTCTGCCTATTGGGGATGAAAGAAGACTCGGAGTAGAAGACTTTTGATGAAGAACTCTTGCTCAGATTCTCAGTAGGATGGCCGCAGTCGTGCTTCTCATCAGGTTCAGGTGCTCTGCCGGGGTAGCTTCGCGCAGTCGAGGGAGAACAGCTCTCCCGGGCAGCACAGCACTCAGATGACAACGAAACCACCGCCGTTGCGAAGAAGACTAGCAGACGCTTCCATGGTATCTCTTGGGCCTTCAGATTCATCCGGAGGAAGCTGTGGTCACCTCTGCAAGCTGCTACTCTTCTGCAGATCTTCAGTTGAGAGCTGTGAGTTGAAGATGACGGGGGGGAATGGGGTATATGGGAGGGGAAATGGGGGTGGATGAGTGTGGGGAAAGCCCGGGCTGTGAGGGGGTCTAGGAGGGGGTGTTCCAAGGTGGGGTAATGGAAGAATGGGGTCTGGAGGGGGGTCTAACAGGTGATGGGAGGAGGAGCTACGAATTTGGGCTTGGAGGGAGAGGGGAAGGTGAGGGGGGGCACAAGTGGGTGGAGGGAAGGTGAGTTTGAATTTTCCTTAATGGAGGGTATTCAATGGTGGTCTTGGGGATGGGAGGGGTTGTGTTGGGGAAGGGAAGGGGTGCTTGGGGTAGTGGGAAGGGTGCTTGGGGAAGTTGGTGGGGTAGTTGGGGGTTGGGAGGTGGAGCTAGGATTGGTGGAAGCTCTCTTGGGACTAGGGGGTGGAGTAATGGGATGTGTGGGGAAGGGGAGTGGCCTTTAATGGGGTAGGTGGGAGAGTGGTGGTTGGGAAGGGAGGAGAGAGAAAATTTTTGAAATTGGGTGTGGAGGAGAGAGAAAGGGGAGTGAAAGAGAGAGATTAAGAGAGGGATGGGTGGGGAATCTCTCCCCTAGGATCTCTCACCAAAATAATGGAATCTCTCCACTAGATAAGAAGTTTGGACTCTCAAAATGGCAAGTTTTTCATTCATTGATTCATTAGTTTCAAATGAAGGGAATGGGGCCCTATATATAGGCAACCCACATTTTACAATAAGACCCTGACAAAAGACTCAATGACAAATAACCGAGGGGGTAGGGGGGGCTCTTGGGCCAAGCCCAATGAAATGGGCCCAATAGCTAACTAAACAACATAATGACACTCAAACTTAGAAAAATAAACACAAGACCTAGGGACATGACTCAAGAAAATGAAAATTACATCAAATGACTCAAATAGAAAGCACAAAAAGGATAATTGGGCTTTTATGGAGAGAGGCCTGAACTCAAATGGTGCCGGAGTGTGAGGAAGACCCGAGCCAAAGGGAGTCATGGGTGATGCCTCCATCAAATCCCCTAGGCTGCAAAGAGCTCAACTCCGTCGAGTAGGGGTCCATCCGGCTGTGGTACTGCTCGAGAAGGTCGGGATCCAACTGCTGGAGATCCTCCCGACTCACCCATGAATCCTCCGAAGGAGGCCGATCCTTCCACCTGACGAGATAGCGCTCGTATACCTTGCTCCGAGTGGTAGTGACTTGTTCATCCAATATTTGTTCTATGCGTTCACGCTGGGCTCTCTTGGCTGGTGGTCTCTCCTCACAGGTGGGTGCTCTCTCAAGGGAAGGAATAGGCTCAATCTCCTCACTGGGTACCACCGTGGGTTCCTTATATGGCACTAAGTCGGCGACATTGAATGTGGGACTTACCCCATATTTCTCGGGGAGATCTAACTCATAGGCATTTGCACCAATGCGCCTCAGGACCTGGAAGGGACCAGCCCCACGTGGCCTCAATTTGGAGGTGGCTCCCAGGGAGAGCCTCTCCATCCTTACCATCACAAAGTCACCCTCATGGAATTCTTGGTGACGCCGATGAGAGTCGGCCCGCCTCTTATAAGCCTCATTCTTTTTGCTTATGTGCTTGCAAAGGTTTTCATGTAATTTTGTGAATGTTGACATTCTAGGGGTGATGGGTGGACCTGGGCAACCAAAAGTAGACCAATCATGCTTTGATGCCAAGAAGACTTTGATGGAATGGGGAGGACCGGGGCATCCATAGGTGATCCGGTCATGCATGGGGGTGATAAATGCTGGGGGACCTGGACATCCATGAATACTCCTATCATGCCTACGACTCTTGATGAGTGAAGGTGGACCACTACATCCGAATTTGGACCACTCATGCTTTCTAGTTGACATGTGGGTGATATGAATGAATGGACCCAACATAGTGTTCATGCCAAGGGGTGTGGAAAGCCTAGACACATGCATACTTTTCCCAAAAGTGACTTCCATGTGTATAGGTGTGGGACAACCTTTGAACTCCTATTGGAAAGGATCGAATTGATCTAAGAAGGTGGTCATCATGGGGTGGGGCACAACCTTATTACCAAGGGATATGTGGTCTAAGGTCATGGCTCCCAAGATGTAACCCGGGTCTAGGATGGGGTGAATTGGGTCAAACATGGTGGGTTAGGATAGGGAAAGGTGGGTGGTGGATAAGGTGGTTGGGTCCCATAGTTTCTTTGACCCCCATTGGAAGGGATCAAAGGGATCATAAAAAGGGTTATCGAGGGGGAGGGGCCCTATGTCCTCAAGATCCTCAAGTGGTGATGGATCATCCTCCTCTAATGAGATAATTGGGCCGAAGTTCTTTGTGAGTGGGTCGGCCATGAGGGGAGGGCTTGACTTTCCACCTGATATAAGAAGCTCCAAATTGAGGAGAAGGTCGGGCTCATCGGGTGTGGGGAGGAATAGAATGAGGTCGCTAGTGTAGCAACCAATGGTGCAAACCGAGGTGATAGACCCGACACAAAGGTGTAGGAGGTCAAGGCTCCTAGATTGGTGAGCCATGGGGGTCAACAAGCTGGTCAACTCATATTGCCAAGCTAAGACCTTGAGAAGGTCCTTTAAGGTTTCCACTTGGTAGGATGTTTGGATTATGGTGTGATAGGAGGAGATGTGCATTATGGGAAGGTTTTCCTTTATGGGAAGGCAATCGTGGGCCGTGATCTCTCTCATTGAGCTCTTCTTTAGCCAACTAATAAGGGACTCTTCCAAGATGAATTCGGCCTTATCTAGAGGGGGTGGTGGAGGGTGAAGATCCTCGTGCAAGGCTTCCTCTTCAATTGGGGCATGGGTGCTCTCCATGGAGGGGATAGGTTCCCGAGAGGTATTTGTCTTCATATGGTCAAGTGGGTGGACTACTTCTTCCAAAGCTAATGGAGTGGGAAGGTTCTTTGATGGTGGGGTGATGATGACCGGAGTATGGTGCACCCGGGGTGGTGAACAAGGGCGGGATTCCCGTGGGTGGGAGAATACAAGGTTGTTGAATTTAAAGGTTCCCGAAAGGTGTGGCAGATGCACTAGGCAATTCCGACGTGTTAGGTCGATGTCGGCATTCCTTTCATCTAACCATTTCTTACCTAGGATTATACATGGACCCGCCAATGTTCCCTTTTGACACCAAGCCCCATCTAAATACTTAGTTTTCCCGAACCATTTATGGAATTCAATAAAGACTTGGTCTCCATTGTGCACAATTTGTCCGGTCCTACAAAGAGAGGTAATGATATCGGGGGACACCTAATTTTCAGATTCTAGGTCAATGAAATCAATTTCTACGGGCTCTCCATTAGGTAAGCATGCATGGGATATGATTGGGAGAGGGGCCATGTGACCCAAGACTCAATGTTAACAATGATGGGTTTGACAATGCACGGTTCGGACAAGAATGCAAGCATGCCCTAGGACTTGACTTGTAGAGACAAGTCAATGACTTGCTCTGATACCAATTGATGTGACACGACCTAAGGGTGCAATGGTATCAACCAAATGAACCTCGGACCTAGCCTTGCAAGCCCACTTACAAATTGGCAGACGCGATGTTGGCGGACCGATATCGCAGCACAACCCTTTCCCCGTGGTGACTAAGTGATGGTAGGGTGGATTCGAGAGCCTAAACCACGCTGGTTAAGGTGATGACTTGGCCAATGAGTTCCCCTCCCTTGGATTGGAGCACCCACATCAGTGGGGTGGACGCCGTGCCTTGAGGGTACGGGGATCTCCCCACACTCATCCACCTCCATTTCCCCTCCCATATACCCCATTTCCCCCCATCATCTTCAACCTCCAGTTTTCAGTTCGCAGGCAGCAGAAGAGTAGCAGATTGCAGAGGAGACCTCGACCACATCCCAGCAAATCTGAAGGCCCAAGAGGTATCCACAGAAGCGTCTACCGGTCTTCTTCGCAACGGCAGTGGTTTCATCTTCATCCGAGCTGTGTGCTGCCCGGGAGCTCCGTTCTCCCACAACTGCGTAGAGCTGCCCCTGCTGAGTACCAGAACCGGAGTAGAAGCTTCACCACGACGAACCTCGAAATAATCAGCTCAAGAGCTCTTCTGCAAAGTTCTTCCTCTCCCTGTCTACTTTCAGAATCAAGAAGCGGAACTTCGTTCGGCATCCTGTAGCAGTAGTTATCCATTTTCTCCCTCAGCTACGTAGTTCTGCTACCCACAGTCTGCACCGATCTATCAGAAGTGTTCAGAGTTCGCTGGCCTTATCCGGCATCGTTTGGCTTCCCTGTTAGTTTTTTGGCGAAGAGGGCTTGTCCACGGTTCCAACGACTCTAACGGTGCTTGATTCCGAGTTCGGGAGCTGTCGGGACATCCTCTGCAACCTGCTGTTGGAAATCAGGAGCTGTTAGTCCGAGAGTCTGCCTCCCTGTTCGGGCCTCCACCCAGACCGGCATCGACGACAGAAGAAATTAACAAAATTTAGACGACTTCCCCTGCCTCCTACGAAGATTCCCAGGTGGTTTCGCCCCCAAAAAAATTCGGTTGCAGCTGCAGCAGTCAACTCTTCAGTCACCTGTCAGCACCCACAGAACCGGGCAGAATCGGCAACCTCCCGTCTTTGGTGTTCCTTTCTCCAATTCCCCTCCCCGCTTGGCCGGCTGAAGGCCCCTCCCTGCGTGGAGATAGTTTTGGCTGTAATATCCATTAACCCCCACCCCAAGGTCCCCCTCCTGCGAGAGGAGTAGTATTGTAATTGGATTGAGCAGGTCAAGCTACACCGCCGCGGCGTGTGGGGATCCACTCGCTTCCCCGCTCGCCCTCGTCTCCGAGCGGGACCGGTTTCTTCAAACCGGTCGAGTAAGTGCTCCAAACTTTACTCTAATTTGTGCTTGTTCTTTCAATATTAGTTCATAAACTCCGCTGGCCGTGAATGAGAGCCCGATCCTTAAGCTCCTTTGCTATAAGTGATCACCGTGGGAAAAGAGTGGAACCCGTGCCCTCGGCACGACGTCGGCTCCCTTGAATTGGGCTGCCATTACCCTTGGGAATCAACTTAGGCCTTGCTGGCACCAGTAAGGGCCCAACCCACACAACCTCCACTTGGCATTGCCAAGTTACCCCGGGTCTTGGTGAGCATCGGGTGAGCGGTCGCCGACATCGGTCCGTTTGATTGCGATTGTGCTTGTTTGTTTAAGTCCTAGGTTGTGTCACATCATGCAACCTTTGTTCGTGCGGCACTGCTTCATACTTTCTCCAAGATCGTTCTTCCACTTGCAGAAGTGTTGAACTACATCCGGAGAAGCGAAAGGGGGAGCTTCAACCACGATAAACATTTCTTCATTCTCCATTTTCTGAATCCTTTTGCTTGAGCTTGTGCATCTGTTGTAAATCTTAAATCAGATTCGTGTGTGTGGTGTTTGTGTTCGGAAACACGAACGTGTGTGTGTGTGTGTGTGTGTGTGTGTGTGTGTGTGTGTGTGTGTGTGTGTGTGTGTGTGTGTGTGTGTGTGTGTGTGTGTGTGTGTGTGTGTGTGTGTGTGTGTGTGTGTGTGTGTGTGTGTGTGTGTGTGTGTGTATGTTTGGCAGCCCAGATCGGGTGCCGTGTGTGTGTGTGTTTGCTGTTCTACACAATGTGTATGTGTGGCTCACTTCATAGTGAAGTCTTAATCCTCACGTGTGAGGGGTGGACGTAGGGGACATGGTAGTGTACCCGAACCACCTAAAAACTTCGCGTGTCACTTGTGGTTTGATTTTCCGCATTCTTTGTCGAGTGGGCTATACGGTGAGTTGAGCGTACACCACCTCTATCATCAAGCACCTACCCTTATCCACACCCATTCATAAGTGTGATCATGTTCGAGTGAGAACTAGTGCTTGTATGTTTAATTAACTAGTTTTCACTTGGAAGTAATTTTTAATTGGCCAATCAATTCACCCATCCCCTCTTGATTGCCACCATTCGAGTCTCAACAATTGGTATCATAGCTTTGGTCTATGTTTCACTCGACCACACGGTCGTAGAGCAGATCCTTTTTTATGGCAAACAAGGGGATGATGTCCGAAGGGCATTCCATCCAATGACCCCGTTCTTTGATGGATCAAACTACCCTTATTGGAAAAATAGAATGTATGTTTTTCTACGAGCCCAAGACTATGATGTGTGGCGCGTCATTAGCAAGGGTCCGTATACTCTGTCTCAAAATGAGGATGAGTGGGATGATGAGGATATAAAGAAGTGTTCAGCAAACTTTAAAGCCATGAATATAATACTGTGTGCCATTCATCCTAATGAATACTCACGTATTTCCATGTGTTCTTCTGCGCAGGAGATGTGGAACAAGCCATGACTAATCTACGAAGGAACATCAGAAGTGATGGAAACCAAAGCGAACCTGCTGATTCGGGATTACGAGCTGTTCATGATGAAACCAGACGAGTTCATTTCTGACATGTTCGCAAGATTGACAGAAATAACAAATGGACTGAAGGGTCTAGGTAAGGAATATTCAGATAAGGAGCTCATCAGGAAAGTTCTGAGATCCTTGTCATCACAATGGCACACAAAGGCCACTGTAATCGAGGACTCAAAGGATCTCAGCACCTTGAAATTGGACGAGCTAATTGGCTCCTTGATGACTTACGAAATCAACATCAAGAGGAGCGAGGAAGACCACAAAAAAAGAAGGTAGTCACACCTTTGGCCCTAAAAGTGAATCCACAAGATTCAGAGGGCAGTGACAATGATTCAACCGGCAACACTGAAGATGAAGAGCTGGTTGCCATGATTACAAGAAGGGCAAGAAGGTTCGTCAAAAGGACCAGAAATTTCGGTGGTCAATTCAGAAAGGGACCAAGAAGGCGAGGTCCGAACAGAGGAGAAAGTAGCAAGAAAGAAGAAGTAATCTGCTACGAATGCAAGAAACCCGATCACATGCGGGGTGAGTGCCCCGATCTGATGAAGAAGCTGAAAAAAGGAAAATTCAAGAAGCCCAAGGCCATGGTGGCCACTTGGAGCAATGAAGATGAGGAAGAGTCCGGGAATGAAGATGGACTAGATGAGCTGGTCCAGAACCTATGCTTCATGGCTAATGATGACGATGGAAATGAGGTAGAATCTGAAACTGAAACTCTTATTTGTGAACAATGATAAATTGCATATGAGTCGTTATATGAAAAATGTAAAAAATTCAGATCTGCAAATAGACATTTGAAAAAGAAAATTGAACATCTTGTGCATGCTAAAAACTCATGTGAAAATTGCCATGTGTTGAAATCTGAAATTGAGAAATTGATAAATGAGAAAGAAATTCTTGTGTCCAAAAATGAATTACTTGAAGAAGAGATTTCATGCATGAGAGAGGAGCAATTCACACTAAGTAAAATGCTTGATGATTTGAAAAATAATCTAGAACAAGAAAAGCTTGAAAGCATGGCATGCAATCAAGCAAAAGAAAAGGCCAAAAATCAAGTCCATTCTCTAATGCATGAAAATCATGAGTTGAAGGATGCTATTACCATTTTTGAAAAAGGAAAAACTTTACAATCTGAAACACATTCAACTCATATGCCTCCTAGAAGTTCATCTCCATCCACGTCAAAAACACATGTGCATAATTCATTCTTGAATAAAGGAAGGAGAAGAAACAGGGATAGAGCCATTACATGTTTTTATTGTGGAAGGTTAGGCCATGACATGTATGATTGCAGAATTCTAAAATTTGATGATGAAAGCTTTGCTAGAATGAGAAATAGATCATACACATCTCATGTTTCTAACCATCGTGGACCCAAGCTTGCTTGGATACCAAAATCTGTATAAGTACGTTTGTTGTGATTGCAGGTCTGCTTGAGAGCTCAAAGGAATATGTGGTATTTGGACAGTGGATGCTCTCGGCACATGACGGGAAACAAAGAATTGTTTGCGGACCTACATGAAAAGGATGGTGGAACAGTGGCATTTGGTGGTAAGGACAAAGGCAAAATCATCGGAGAAGGTAAGATAGGTAAGAATCAAAATCATGACATTGAGAATGTCTTGCTTGTGAAAGGTTTGCATCATAATCTTTTGAGTATAAGTCAACATTGTGATAAAGGATGCAATGTGACTTTTGATTCTAACCACTGCACCGTTGTGAATAAAAATACTCATGAGATAAAGTTCATTAGTTTTAGGCATAATAATGTATATATGATTGATTTGGATGAACCCTCTCATAAAAATATGTGTTTGGTTGCAAGGAATAATGATGATGTTTGGCTTTGGCATCGCCGACTTGGGCAAGCTAGTTTTAATATTTTGCTAAAATTGTCTCGAAATGATTTGGTAGTTAGATTGTCTAAGCTGAAGGTTACTGATGAAGGAGTCTGTGGGGCGTACAACATGGGTAAGCAAACAAGGACATCATTCAAATGCAAGAATGATGTAACTACATCAAGGCCCCTTGAGTTAATCCACATTGACCTATTTGGACCAAGTAGAACACATAGCTTGGGTGGTAAATTGTATGGCTTTGTCATTGTGGATGATTACTCAAGATTTTGTTTGATTTACTTCCTTTCACATAAAAATGATGCCCTGATAGAGTTTGAAGCATTTTGCAGGGTAGTTCAAAATGAAATGGGGTGTTGCATTAAAGTCGTGCGGAGCGATCATGGTAAGGAATTTGATAACCATGAGTTCAGCAACTTTTGCAGGGCTCAAGGCTATACGCATGACTTCTCCACACCAAGAACCCCCGAACAGAATGGTGTTGTTGAAAGGAAGAACAGGACGCTAATTGAGATGGCAAGAACCATGCTAAACAAGAATAACTTACCGAGGTACTTTTGGGCTGAAGCAGTGAACACTGCTTGCTACATTGTCAATCGTGCCATGGTAAGACCACTATTGAAGAAAACCCCTTATGAGCTGTACTGAGGTAAGAAGCCAAACATCTCCTATTTTAGACCGTTCGGCTCAGTTTGTTACATTCACAACAATGGTAAGGTGGACCTGGCTAAATTTGACCCTAAAAGTGACAAAGGTATATTTCTTGGATACTCTCTTAGCTCAAGAGCTTATCGAGTATATAACTCAAGAACTCTTATAGTTGAGGAAAGCCCCCATGTCATCATTGATGAATCATCTTCTAAAAGCACTAATGAAAAATTTGTTTTGCAGGACGATGAATTGAATGACGGTAATATCGAGATGATGGAAGGAAAAATTGAAAACAAGAAGTAAAAGAACCAAAAGAAGATGATGCAAATCCAGAAGATCAGTTGGAACAGCAGCTTCCAAGGTAATGGACTTTCGAAAAGGACCATCCGCCGAAGAATGTGATCGACAATGTTGAAGACGGAATAAGAACACGAGCCTCCTTCAAGGAAGTTGAAAATCAAGACTATATTGCCTTACTTTCCCAGTTTGAACCTCACTCTATTGAAGAGGCCTTGAAGGATGAGTCTTGGATCATGGCTATGTAAGAAGAACTACACCAGTTCCAAAGGAATAAAGTGTGGTTCCTCGTGCCATGTCCTAGAAACCACTCAGTGATCGGAACAAAGTGGATTTTTCGAAACAAAATAAATGATCAAGGAGTGGTAACTTGGAACAAGGCCAGGCTAGTAGCTAAAGACTATAGCCAAGAGTTTGGAATTGATTTTGATGAGTCTTTTGCTCCAATAGCAAGACTTGAGACAGTGAGAGTTCTACTAGCATTTGCATGCTGTAACAACATTAGATTGTTTCAAATGAATGTTAAAAGTATATTTTTGAATGGCTACATATAGGAGGACGTGTACGTGGAGCAACCACCGGGGTTTGAGGACACGAAACATCCAGACCATATATACAAGCTAGACAAGGCACTCTACGGTCTGAAACAAGCACCCCGAGCATGGTATGAACGATTAAGTGATTTCCTCATTCAAAATGAATTTAAACGAGATAATGTTGATCAAACCCTTTTCACGAAGTTGAATGGTAAGGAAATCTTAATTGTTCAAGTTTACGTAGATGATATTATTTTTGGCTCTACCAAAGATGCTCTCAGCAAATACTTTGCCAAATTGATGCAAAGTGAGTTTGAAATGAGTCTTATGTGAGAATTGACATTCTTCTTGGGATTACAGGTCACACAGACGACTGATGGTATGTTGATACATCAGAAGAAGTATGCAATGGAACTGCTGAAAAAGTTCAATCTGACCTCTACCAAACCACAACCAACTCCCATGTCCACCTCAATAAAAATTGATCAAGATGAATCAGGTAAATCCGTGGATCAAAAACTCTTCAGAAGCATGATAGGTTCCTTGTTGTATTTAACTGCCAGCAGGCCCGACATTCAATTTGATGTGTATTTGTGTGCACGATTTTAGTCCAATCCAAAAGAATCACACATGTTAGTCGTTAAACGAATTTTCAGATATATTGCTGGTTCAGTCAATTTGGGATTGTGGTTTCCGTGTAATTTGTGTTTTGACTTAATTGCTTATTCCGACGCCGATTATGCGGGTTGTAAGGTGGATCGGAAAAGCACCAGCGGGTACTGCCAGTTTCTTGGGGGATGCGTGGTCTCATGGGCCTCCAAGAAACAAAACTCAGTGGCACTATCAACCGCCGAAGCCGAGTATGTGGTTGTCGGTAGCTGTGTTGCCCAGGTGCTATGGATACAACAACAAATGATTGACTATGGCATGTCCTTCAAAAACACCTTAATCATTTGTGATAACACATCAGCCATAAACCTGTCAAAGAACCCTGTTCATCACTCTCGCACCAAGCATATTGAAATTAGACATCATTTCATTAGGGATCATGTAAGCAAGGGTGATGTAGAAATTAGTTTTATTGAAACAGATCGTCGAATTGCCGACATTTTCACCAAACCTCTTAGTGAAGAAAAATTCACAACATTTAGAAGAGAACTAGGGGTCTGTAGGATAGATGAGTCTGCATCATGATCATATGCATTAATGTGTGTATAGGTCGCTGCATAACTTACATTTGCATTAGTGTAATGCATAACTGAATTTTCCTTTGTCATACATGTGCATTATGTTATGTGAAAAACAAAAGAAAAATCAAATTGTGTGAACAATCATGTTGATGTGTTTCTGCATTTCTTCTATGTATATTGTATACACACATGTTTATTGCTATTTCTATGGCCGAAATCACCTTGGATATATTTACATGCCAGCAACGGAGCACAAACTGATCAAAGTCTGAAATCCGGATCATTGGACCATAAACGTCGAATATAATCTTAGTCGTTTCCTCAAACATCTCCCCAATTGATTACAACCCTCATATTATTCAAATTTTCCTTAATTTCACCTAGGTTTTATCATTGGGGACTTGAGCCAATCTTTCCTTGGCCCTCCTTGTTCTTTTATCTTTAAAATGCTGAAAACCAGGGTATGGGTCGACCCTCGTGTAACCCAATTCTGTCCGGGGGTGGAGGGTACTGGGGTCGACCCAATGGGTCGACCCGAACCGATCGGGCGGACTCGTCGCGACCGCGTCATCCGCAAATGGGGCTCCAACCCTAAGTTGGCCCCTCCCATGCTTATGAAACCTCTCCTACCCCCTTTCAAGCTTAGCCACCACCCCTTGCAAGCCCTAAAATCCATTCTTGGCTTCAAATCTCTCAAGCCCTAGCCGCGGTTTCTCCGGTGGCCACCCGCGCGCATCTTCTTCTTGCGGCTCCAAGGGTCATTTTTTGCTCTTCAATCCACCTGAGGTAAACTCTTAGTGAGTGTGGAGGATCTCTAATCCATGTTTTAGTCTTCCAAGTTGAACCATCTCGTTCTATACCCCATCAAGTGATTCTTTCGATTTGTGTTCAAGATGGCCCCAAGGAGACGCCCCTCTCGCAGAGGAGTGGCATCGAGCTCTACTAGGAAAGTTCGTTCTAAACAGGCCGCTCAAGCTGAAGCTCTTAGAGGCCACCCATCGGCTAGCAAGGTCTTGGATCGAAAGTTCTCCGTCCCCGGGTGGTCGATTTTGGTAATCTAATCCGCTATATTCCAAGCCTTGTCGATATTCTTTGTAGTCAACCAAATCTGGATCTTTTCATGTCTGCACATCGCCGCATTTATCCCAATCTGGTGCATCAGTTTTATAGTAATTTGTCTATGGCCGGTGACACACCAATTTCACAAGTGAATGGGATTCAAGTTATCCTCTCAGCGGAGCTTCTAAGTGATGCTTTTAATTTATCAAATGAAGGGTATGCTTTTGGCGATATTTTGGTTCTATATGAAACAGTCTATCAATACATGACATCCGCAGATAAGGGTGATAAGTCGCTTGCTGGATTAAATTCTAATCATTTTCCTCCCCTACAACACATATTGCATCGGATGATTACAACCATCTTACTGCCGCGAGGGGGAGGACATGACAAAGTCACTGAAATCCATATGTTCCTATTCTATTGTTTCTTGGGTGGTATCCCAATCTGTTTTCCCGCACTTATTTTGGAACATATGTGTTCAAGCATGAAGCACAGGAACAGAACCTTACCATATGTCACTGCTTTGACTGCCATTTTTGTATACATGGAGCTGGATCTGTCTAAGGAATCCTCCCAAACTATTTGAGAGGCTGATATTTTTACAATGCACTCCATCTGTCACAACATGGGCTATGAACTCAGAAATGGTGAGCTTGTTCGCCAACTGAAAAGTGTCGTTCCAGTCGACAGTTTTGATGAGGAAGACGAGGATGATGGAGAGCCGGCCGGTGAGGAACAACCCCATGCTCATGCTGTAGAGATGCCCTCCGAGGTGGTTCAGCTGCTCATGGATCGCTTAGATTCTATTGATGATCGGTTAGACACGTATGGGGAGACTTTTGATGCTACGACAAAGGACCTTCATGATCTGAAGCTTTCTCACGATGAGTACACTCAGTCCTTCACCGACGCCTTGGCCGATCAAACCCAAATGTTACAGGAAATTCTGGATTATGTTCGGCGTCCATCACGTCCATCCACTCCGGATGATGCTTGAAGCAGTTACGCTCCTGCAGAATGGCACCCTACTTATCCTTATTCACCCCCTCTTTTTTTATGATGCCAAAGGGGGAGAACTTTTAGGCATATATGTGTGCCGTGCCCCGGCTCTTCGGCTACTTATATGATATCGTGTGTTGTATGCTTCCATGCATGTGTGCCTTTATCATATTTTATGTCCATTAGCAATGTTGCATTTAAGTTGTGTTACATTTCAGTTGCGTCTCATGCATTGCATATTGTCATTTGCCTTTGAACTCAGACCTTGTTCACCTTTAAATTATGTTGTCGGCAGAAATCTTGCCTTTTATGGTCAATCTTATATGTTTGGATCGGTATGGTTCATGCTATGATGTTTCTTGCATGATTCATGTGAAGTATGAAAGTTTTAATCTTGATATGGAGGTTGATGGTTGAATTCCATACGAATGCTACATCATTTTTGAAGTCATATGTTTATGAAAGGCATATAGTATTTTGTCATCACCAAAAAGGGAGAGATTATTGAACCCCCTCCTTGTGGGTATACTAAATAGATTTTGATGATGACCAAACACTATATAGTTGTATGAATTAAAATTGAGCTATTCTAACATGAAAAGCTTTGGAAATGCACATCCTTGATGTAGTCTTGGAGCTTTTGGAGGTACAAGAGTAACTTCGTCTGGTAAGGTGTTTGAATTTAAATTGCAATGCTAAATCTAATTCAGAATGTATGTCTTTACAGGGCAAGGAACGTGCCTAAGTGCTTAAGGAACTCAAGGATGGTTGGTGAGATCAACTTCAACTTATTGGCCCTTGATCGTGTGGTTTGAAGTTCTTTATTTTGATCTCAAGGGTTAAATTGGTTTAGGACTTATCTAAGCTTAAATGGTTTGGGCTTCATTCCCTCTCATATTTTAATAACTATCTTGAAACCTTCTGACTTGTTCTTGGCCTTAGTGGGCTTTTTAATCTACCTTTTGGTAAGTTCTGGAACAAGGGTTGACCCATTGGGTCGACCCCTAGGTCCCCGGGTGCTAAAAAATTGGGTCTTTGAACTCTAGCTGAAAGGGTCGACCCCTTGGGTCGACCCCAAGGGTCGACCCCTGGTAGTTTGAATTATAATCCGTCGGATCCCTTTCTCTCAACGGCAAGGGTCGACCCCAAGGGTCGACCCATCCACGCGAGGGTCGACCCCAAGGGTCGACCCCTGGTAGGTTTATTTTTTACCCGCACAGATTAGCCCCGAGGGTCAACCCCAAGGGTCGACCCATTGGACCAGAAACCCTTAAACTCTCTAAAACCCTCACGAGGGTCGACCCTTGGGGTCGACCCTTTCAGTCTCGAACCCGAGCCGTGAATTTTGACTTCCGTGGCATCGCACCAAAACTCATCCTAGCATCCCTAAAACATTCCTGAAATTATGGATCTGGTCTCCAGGCCGTCCCTGACCATCCTATACCAATAAATACATATCATTTGGATGAAAACCCTAAGAGAGTTTTTGTGAGATCTGAAATTGGGCTTGCTCTCTAATCCTTGTATGTGCAGGGTCGCAGCAGCAGCTCCAAGCTCCGCTTCCACCTTGTTCTGAACCTGAAATCGAAGGGAAGAAGCTTGAATCAAGCCTCAAGACCATCTACAATTGAAAGCTGCGTCAGATATCAAGCTGCAACCTTTGTTCGTGCGGCACTGCTTCATACTTCCTCCAAGATCGTTCTTCCACTTGCAGAAGTGTTGAACTACATCCGGAGAAGCGAAAGGGGGAGCTTCAACCACGATAAACATTTCTTCATTCTCCATTTTCTGAATCCTTTTGCTTGAGCTTGTGCATCTGTTGTAAATCTTAAATCAGATTCTTGTGTGTGGTGTTCGTGTTCGGAAACACGAACGTGTGTGTGTGTGTATGTTTGGCAGCCCAGATCAGGTGCCGTGTGTGTGTGTGTGTCTGCTGTTCTACACAGCGTGTGTGTGTGGCTCACTTCATAGTGAAGCCTTAATCCTCACGTGTGAGGGGTGGACGTAGGGGACACGACAGTGTACTCGAACCACCTAAAAACTTCGCGTGTCACTTGTGGTTTGATTTTTTGAATTCTTTGTCGACTGGGCTTTACGGTGAGTTGAGCGTACACCACCTCTATCATCAAGCACCTACCCTTATCCACACCCATTCATAAGTGTGATCATGTTTGAGTGAGGACTAGTGCTTGTATGTTTAATTAACTAGTTTTCACTTGGAAGTAATTTTTAATTGACCAATCAATTCACCCCTCCCCTCTTGATTGCCACCATTCAGGTCTCGACAAAGATATTCTTAAGGGTGAAGATTTCATTTCCTGGAGTCTCATGTTTAAATTCTTGGATCATGATGAAATCTTTATTGGCTTTTAAACTCTAATCTTCATAATATTTTGAATGATTTTTACTTTGATTCCCCTGGTGTGAGTGAATGAGTCATTTGAAAGTGGACAATGAGAACTGGATGAAATCTGAATGAAACTTGATTGCCATGTGTGAATGCATTTCATTTATAAAAATGGTTGGAATGGACTTTAAATTGTAAAATGAAGTTTTGAATTGACTCTAATTCCCAAGTCTTGTGTAGTTGTTGATTCTCCTCAAAGATAAAAGTTACATTTTCTCTTGGTATGATATTTAGAATCAAATGTTCATGTTATTGATTTTGAGAAAGGAATAAATGAGTTATTACCTTACGTTGTGCTTGATTGAACAAACTTTTGATTAGCCCTTCTCCAAGTGATTATCAGGTCCAAAAATAGCACAAAAATTTCAAGAAGTTCAATTCAAGGTATGTTAGACTTAGTGGAATAAATATACACTAATTTGGGTTCTATTGTATATTTTTTTTAGGTGTATATGTCGACAGGACCTTAGTCCAAGTCGAGAGGATCACAGTTCAGTCGACAGATCTCATGAAAAGGGTTGATCGGTCGATCGGCGGCACAGATTCGGTTGACCGAATCTAAACAGAGTTTTTTGAAAGTTGCAAAAAATGGTCCAGTCGACCGAAAGAAGGATTCGGTCGACCGATTTGAGTAAACTGATAATTTTGATATGTTCTGGTTTACGGACCGTTCGACTGAAGTAAATCACCGATCGACCGAGTATATTCCCCTGTTCGCGAGTTCGCTCGAGTCCGATATGGTTCGCATGTGGGACCTCACCTTTGGCAACAAAACACAGAAAGGTCGACCTATGAAAATGGAAAGGTCGATCGATGCAAGAGTCCAAGCCGACAGACATAAAACTCAAGTCGATAGATATGTCAACAAGTCAACAGAACCTGCAGACAAAGCAACTCTAGCCAACAGAAGACCCAGCTACAAACCAAAGTCGACAGACATCAGCAGAAAGGCAAAAAGAATGGTGAAGAACTTGAGGAGTATGGCAAGACACAGAGGACATAGAACGGGAAGCTCAAGATGTCATTTCGTGTGACAACAAATATTGGGTGAAGATGGGCAGAGTGTGAAAGACAGTAATTTTTCCCGCAACAAAAGAGTTGACAGAGAAAGGTAATATCCGTCGACTAAGCTCCAATTCAGTCGACAAATGTGAAGAAGAGTCGACATAGGCAACAAGAAGAAACACCAAATTCAACACTGTGTTGACCTTAGAGAAAGGTATAGTCAACAGAGGTTAGAGATCAACTTGGTCTCTATCAAGTCGACAGACGTCAATAGGGTTGCTCAGCTCGATTGAAAGGATGTTCGTGCGAGGAAACACTGAGTCGACCTACCAACCAACTAGGTCGACTGATATCATCTGAGCTTGCAGTACTAAGATGACAGACCTGTTGTGACTCCTCTATGTTGATGATGTTGACATATGCTTTACTTCATTGGCAACACCTTGTTTTGATTGATTGGCAACTATTTATGCTTTGATGAAATTGTTCTTATCATATTGTATGTGTGTTCTATGCACTTCACAGGTTTACACACTGCACACACACTCAAAGTTCACACATTGCACGTAGAGTCTACACACTGCCTTGTGTTGTGTTTGTGCATTGTTGAGAACGTAAGTCAATACATCCATGCACAGTCTGGACAGTAGTGGGTCGACCCCCTTCCTAGATGGGTCGACTACCTCAAAACATTCAAGTCTATACACTGTCCATCTTCTTAGTGTCTCATGCAGCGTCAACGTAGCAAGTCTATACATTGCATTGGCTAAAGTCTGCACAATGTCCATCTCATTTAGAGTCTAAGGCAATGTCTATACACTGGACTTGAAGTGTGTACATTGAGCATCTCATTGAGCGTCTCATGAAAGTCTATACAGTGGTTCAGGCTAAGTGTGTACATCGTTCGTCTTAGTTGAAGTCCATACATTGCATTGCATTGGCTAAGTGTGTACATCGTCCATCTTAGTTGAAGTCCATACACTGCATTGCATTGGCTAAAGTGTGTACATCGTTCATCACTGGAAGTCTATACATTGGAAGTATGTACAACGAACTGTTCATGCATCAACATTCAAAGTCCATACATTGGACTGTAGCATGCACGAAGCTAAGTCCATACATTGGACTGTAGCATGCATCAGTGAAGTCTGTACAGCGTCATGCATTGTTCTTCATAAGTCCATACATTGGACTGTAGCACGCATCATTGAAGTCTATACATTGGCCTTAGCTTTCCAAAGTCCATACATTGCATGAGCATAGTCATGAAGTCTATACATTGCACTGTGCATCATTCTTCAAGTCCATACACTGTACTGTAGATGCTCGAGGTGAAGTCTGTACATCCTTCATTGAACTTCCAAGTCTATACATCGTGGTGAAGTCTGTACATCCATCAGTGAACTTTCAAGTCTGTACATCCACATGTTCAACTTCGAAGTCTGTACATTGGAAGTTTTACCTATGTTGCACTCGCAAGTCTGTACATCGGTAGCTTTACCGACGTTGCACTCGAAGTCTATACACTGATAGCTTTACCATTGTTTCCCTTGGCAAGTCTATACATTGGAAGTCTATACACTTGACTGCCTTGCCTTGATCAAGTCTGTACAGAGTTTCCTTGTTCAAGTCTGTACATCGCTCAGTTGGCAAGTCTATACATTGGAAGTCTATACATTCGCTGCCTTGCTTTGTTCAGGTCTGTACAGCCTTTCCTTTGGAAAGTCTATACATCGTGAAGTTTACACATTGGCTGTTGAATGATCTCCAAGTCTGTACATCGTGCATCTTTTAGTTGAAGTCTGTACAGCCTTTGCTTCGCCAAAGTCTGTACATTGGTCTGCATTGCATTGCATGAAGTCTATACATTCATATGCATTGCATTGCATGAAGTCTATACATTGCACGAGTTGAAGCCTACCTAAGTCCATACACTGGCTGCTATTCTTCAAAGTCTGCACATTGTTTTACGCTTCAGTAAGTATGTATAGCGGTTGCCTTCTTATATGAAGTCTGTACATTGCATTCGAGTTCACAAGTCCATACAGTGAAGTCTATACAATGCAGTTAGTTTTACAAGTCTGTACAGGATTTATACTTAACCTGATAAGTCTAGTTCGACTGTCTGACAGGGATTCTTTACAGAGATTGGTGACTTGGCTCGTGATCCAAGGAGGACGAGGTGCTGTGATGGTGACACATGGAAGTAGCCCATCATAGGATGCTGCCATGTGGATGGAATTGCCTCGGTTCTGGCGAATTCACTGGGCGGGAAATGTGGAAGCCACGCGCCTTTATCCACATGTTGCTGGTATATATACAAGTCTTCGTCTTCAGATGAAGGTTGATCGATGAAGTGGGCAAAGTCTATACAGTGAGCGAAAAGCAGCAGAGAGCCACCGATCCACAAAGGAGAAGAAAAGAAAGAAGAAAGAAAAACAGAGAAGAAGAGAAAGAGAGAAGAGATGAGTTGAGAGAGTGAGATTGAGAGAGCTTGTTCGAGAGGTTGTAAATCAGTCTCTTGGTTCAGATACCAGAGCTGATATGTTTGCTCATTGAGAGCTATTTCCCTTCCGGGTTTTCTTATTTTCATTTGCTTCTGTTTTACTGCTTTCGAACTCTTGTTTCTTCAAGCTGTGAGGCAGCATTTGCAGTGGAGGTCTCCACTGGACAGATGAAGATGTAATCCTCAGCATGCGAGACTTGGTCTCGGACGGCTAAGCTGTATTGCCCAGCTGTTGCAGAGGATCTGTTCCTCTGGTCGGCAAGCTGTAAAGCCTAGCGAAGCTGTGTATCAGCGGTTGTATGGCAAGCTGTGTTGCCCTGCTGTTCAAGCTGTTAGTTAGCGGAATCCACACTCTAGTTGGAGTGTGGGGTGGACGTAGATCTCTGGATTGAGATCGAACCACCTTAAAATTGCTGCCTACTGTGTGTTTGCTTGTGGGTCTTGTGTTTTCATTGTGCACCTTAGTGAGATTGCTTGTGTTCTATTGTGTGGCTGCATGTGTCGACCCTTTACATAGTGGTTCTTCATTTGGCTTAACTGCTATTTGCCTATATTCCGCATTAGAGCTTATACTAGTTTTTAATTTGGCATTAGATCTATTCACCGCCCTTTAGATCCACACTTCGTGAGATAGACTGCGTCCATCTAACATAACATTTGGTATCAGAGCCATACTCTTCTACAGGGACTCATCGCCCGAAGAGGAAAGGCAGAGATGGATGCTCGAGGGATGATAGCTGAAGGACACTCAACCACAAAGCCCCCATTCTTCGATGGATCTAACTACGCATACTGGAAGAATCGTATGCAGGTATTTTTGAGGGCTAAAGATTACGAGATCTGGAAGGTTGTCAGCAAGGGACCTTATGAGCTGTCCCCTAATAAGGAGGTCTGGACCAAAGAGGAGATCAGGAGGTCTACATTAAATTGGAGTGCCATAAACGCCATCCAGTGCTCTCTGCACCCTACAGAATTCTGCCGCGTATCAGCCTGCAAATCAGCTAAGGAGATGTGGGATGCACTGGAAGTAATTCATGAAGGGACCTCTCAGGTTAGAGAGCAGAAGGCTAATCTCCCTGTGTCAGAATACGAAGCCTTCAAGATGAAGCAGAACGAGACCATCAGTGAAATGTATGCTCGTTTGACTATCATTACCAATGGTCTCAGAGGTCTCGGGAAACCTCAGACAAAATATGATGTGGTGAGGAAGATACTTCGCTCCCTGACTCATGCCTGGCATACTAAAGCTACAGTGATGGAGGAGTCAAGGGACTTGCGAAATACAAAAGCTGATGAACTAATTGGTTCGCTGATGGCATATGAGATTAATATGCCAAAGATGGAAGAAGCTGAGAGGAAGAAGAAGCCGATAGCGCTGAAGGCTGGTTCCAGCAAATCCAGCAAATCCAGCTCCAGCAGTTCATCATCAGATGAGAGCCTGAATGAAGAAGATATAACTCATTCTGAGATGGCCATGATGACCAGAGAGTTCAGGCGATTTCTCAGGAAAGGAGCAGGACGATACATCCAGAAGAAATACAGTGGCGGCCGAAGGGATAAAAGGTATAAGCATAACCCTGCTAAGAAAACTGAAACTAACACTTGTTATCAATGCAGGAAACCGGGCCATCTGAAAGCTGACTGTCCAGATAATCAGAAATACAAGGACAAGTCAAAGAAAAGGAACACGAAAGGGAAAGCAATGGTGAGTACCTGGAGTGATGAAGATGAAGGTTCCTTCAGTAGCAGCTCAGACAGTGAAGCTGAATCTGAGAAGCCCATTTGCCTTATGGCAACAAGCTCAGAAGACAGAGAAGAGGACTCAGATGAGGTAATCACTAGATTTAAAAATTTCACAATTACTGATTGGGTAGATGCTTACCATGACATAGCTGATAGAGCTGATGATATTAGAAAAGAGAACAGGCATCTAAGAAGAAAGATCAATTCCATGCAAAATGATAAAACTCAAACTGATATAATTGCATGTCTAGAATCTGAGAATAAAAATTTGAAACTCACATGTTCTGAATTAGATGAAATAAGAAATGAGTTAAAAGCCTCTAAAGAAGACAATGAGAAGTTAGATAAAGAAGCTGATGCATGGAAACTGAAAATTCAAAAATATGAAAGTGAGATAAAAATTGTTTCTGAAAAATATGAAGCTGTCCTCAATGTAAATAATGAATTGAAAAAGTCTATTGATGAAATTCAGAAAGACAATGAGGATAAGTTGAGAACCATTGAGAAAATGACCCAAGGATCTGAAAACTTAAATGCTTTATTAGGGTCGAAAGTTAATTTCAGGAGAGAGGGCCTAGGATTTAACTCTAGTGCAACTAAGAGCTTTGGAATGAAAACTATTTCCTTTGTTGCACAAAAGGAGAGAGGACCTCTGATTAACATGAATTCTAATAATGCTGTGAACACAAATGTGAATCTGAAACAGCCCACTGCAGAGGAGAAGGGCAAACAGAAAATTGGTGAGCCTAGTAGAATTGGCACTTCCAAACCTAACTCTAGTGCTCAACCCAAGGTTAGGGGTCAGCCTGCTCAGACAAACAAACCCCATGTCAATGCCAAAAAGTCCTCACCACCACCATCACAGAAAAAGACCCAACAAAAACCTGTGAACAGGTCAGCAGGGTCAAGGGTGCAGGGAAGACAAAATGCTTTCAGGAGTCAGCCCAACAAATTTAATCCACCTAGAGTTCAGTCCTACTACCCCACACAGTCAACCTATCCTAATGGGTTTGGGGGGACTAGAACTCAAGGTATGCATACAGGGTACGTTCATCAACCTACACAATTTTACAGACCCTATGTCAGAAATTGGGATAATGGGTATGGTAGTCGGATACCTAGGAATTTCCAATCTTTCAGCCAGCCCAAATATCACTTTGACCAAAACCTTATGAATGCAACTTGGCCGAAGCAGTGGCATAACAACAACAGTTTTATGAATAACTCTGCTGGTGCTAATAAGAAGAAAAACAACAAAAATAAGAGAAAGAATAACAGAAGGAAAACTGTAAAATCCACTGAACAAAGTTATTTTAAACAAATGTGGATTCCGAAAAGTCTGCTTTCTTGCTTTGCTTCTATTTCATCTGTTCTGGAGCCCAATCAGTATTGGGTTCCAAACCTCTCTACCTAATTGTGTATGCAGGTATGTCTGGCAGCCAAGAACAACTTGTGGTACTTGGATAGCGGCTGCTCCAGGCATATGACAGGAGATAAGGCCAAGTTCTGCATGCTGACTGAGAAACTAGGAGGCCTTGTCACCTTTGGAAGCAACACAAAGGGTAGGATTATTGGATCAGGTAAGGTAGGTAAGTGTTCTACCTGCTGCATTGATGATGTTATGCTGGTTGAAGGGTTAGCTTATAATTTATTTAGTATCAGCCAGTTGTGTGATAAAGGATATAAGGTTTTATTTGATTCTCAATGCTGCAAGGTTTTTGAACCTGATTCTAAAATTGTCAAATTTTTTGGAAAAAGAATAAATAATACATACATGATAGGTTTAGATGATATTCAACATTCTAACCTATGCCTTACTGCTAGTAGAGAAGACTTAACATTTTTATGGCATCGTAGGTTAGGTCATGCTAGTTATACTGTTTTGCATAAACTGAATAAGCATGGCATGGTTAGAGGACTTCCTGAAGTTTCCTTCAAGAAAGAAAATAAAATCTGTGATGCATGCACTCAATCAAAGATAACTAGAAAGTCATTTAAGTCTAGAACTTAAAATCTGTCTTCTAAAACCTATGAGCTGATACACATGGACCTTTTTGGGCCAACCAGATCTGTCAGCTTATCAGGGTGGAAGTATGGGTTTGTCATGGTAGATGACTTTTCTAGGTATACTTGGGTTTATTTCTTATCTCATAAGAGTGATGCTTTCTCAGAATTTTAGGAGTTCTATGTTAGAATAAATCAGAAAATTGAAAATATTTTGACTGATCATGAAGGTGAGTTTAAAAACTCACAGTTTGATGAATTCTACAGGTCAAATGGAATTAACCATAGGTATTCTTCACCAAGGACACCTGAGCAGAATGGAGTAGTGGAGAGAAGGAACAGAACCCTAGTGGAGATGGGTCGTACACTCTTGGTTGAAGGTGGTCTACCAAGAAAGTTTTGGGCTGAAGCAGTAAATACTACCTGTTATGTAATTAACAGAGCCATGGTAAGACCTTCTACCCAGCAAACACCATATGAGATCTTAAAGGGTAAGAAACCTTCTATTGCTCATTTCAAGGTTTTTGGATGTAAATGTTTCATTCATATAAATGATAAAAGAGACCTTGATAAATTTGAATCTAAAGGTGAACCAGGAATATTTCTTGGTTATTCTGAAAACACCCGAGCATATAGAGTGTACAATCTGAATTCTAAACTGTTGAAGAATCTCCACACATAGTTTTTGATGAATCCTTATTGAAGACTAATATTGGTCAATGCAGGAATGAAGACAATGGTGATATTTTGAAGGAAAGAGATCCTGCAGACAAATCCGAGGATGAGGAAGGACATGAAGAGCTTAATGAAGAAGAGCCTACAGCTCAGGGGGAGGTAAATGAAACTCATGGTGATGAAATTGTTAACATTAGATATCTTAAAGATCATCCTGTAGATAATGTAATTAGAAATCTGCATGACCCCCCTAGGACTAGAGGCCACTTAAGAACTCTAAATGAATTGAATGCTTTTGCTTTTGTTTCACATGTAGAACCCAAGTCCATTGACTGTGCTCTCAAAGATGTGCATTGGATTAATGCCATGCATGAGGAGCTCAATCAATTTGACAGGAATAAGGTGTGGCATTTGGTTCCACCTCCTGATCATGAAACAGTCATAGGGATAAAATGGGTGTTCAGAAATAAAACTGATGAATCAGGGAATGTCATTAAAAATAAAGCCAGACTTATAGCTCAGGGGTACAATCAGGAATTTGGTATAGACTTTGAATAGTCTTTTGCCCCTGTAGCTAGGTTAGAAGCAATAAGAATATTATTGGCTTATGCATGTTCCCTAGGTATAAATCTTCAGCAGATGGATGTGAAATCTACTTTTCTAAATGGGGAGATTAGTGAGGATGTCTATGTGAGACAGCCTCCTGGGTTTGAATGTTTAGATTTCCCTAATCATGTTTACAAACTCAATAAAGCTCTCTATGGTTTAAAGCAAGCTCCTAGAGCTTGGTATGACATGTTGAGCGAATTCCTCACTGACAAGAACTTCACAAGAGGTGTAGTTGATCAAATATTGTTTACCAAGGTGAGTCATTCAGATATTCTTATCATTCAAATTTATGTGGATGACATTGTGTTTGGGTCAACTAACCCTAAATTGTGTGAGGAATTTTCTCAGATAATGACTAATGAGTTTGAAATGAGCTCAATGGGCGAGCTCAAATTGTTTCTTGGACTGCAGGTTACACAATCAAAGGATGGTACTTTCATCTCTCAGTCCAAGTACATAAAGAATTTATTGAAGAAGTACAAAATGGACAACCTCAAGGAAATAGCTGCTCCAATGGGTACCTCAACTAGTTTGGATGAAGATCATAAAGGTAAACCAGTGGACCAAAGGCTATATAGAGGTATGATCGGATCTCTTCTTTATCTTACAGCATCTAGGCCTGATATTCAATTTGCAGTGTGTTTATGCTCTATATTTCAAGCTAGTCCTAAAGAAACTCATCTTAAGGCTATGAAAAGGATTTTTAGGTATTTACTAGGCACCCAACAGCTAGGTCTATGGTATCCTGTTAGGTGTGAGTTGGAGCTTCTAGCCTACACTGATGCAGACTATGCTGGGTGTTGAGTAGATAGAAAAAGCACTAATGGCTATTGCCAATTCCTTGGTGGCTGTCTAGTATCTTGGGCATCTAAGAAGCAACACACTGTAGCCTTGTCTACAGCTGAAGCTGGATATGTTGCTGCATGTAATTGTGCTGCCCAAGTACTATGGATCAAGCACCAACTAGATGATTATCAGATAAAATTGGAATGTATTCCAATCTTGTGTGATAATACTAGTGCTATATGCCTTGCTAAAAATCCTATTCATCATTCTAGGACTAAGCATATAGAGATAAAACACCATTTTCTCAGAGATGTTGTAAATAAAAAAGAGATTGAAATGAACTTCATTGAAACTGAAAAATAAATTACTGATATTTTTACTAAGCCTCTTGGGAATGAAAGATTTAAATTTCTTAGAAGAGAACTTGGCTTATGTAAATTTCAGCATGATGAATAATTTGTTCAGCTGCTTTGAATAAAATTTCTGATTTGGACTTGCATCTGATAGCTTAATTAAATCTTGTGGATGTTGAATGTTGCAACAGACTCTTGGTCATGCATGACATACTTTTTCATGACATATTTTTTCATGACATATTATTCATTGCATATCATAACAGTTGGTATCTAATTATTGCCATTCATTTGCAAAACTGCATGCATATAGACAGGGGGAGTATTATTAGAAATTCAGAGTGGTCATCAACTTTCTTGAATTCATTCATTCTTTGGCCCTGAATGAGTTGAATCTGACATATGGCAATCTGTTAGTCAGTTCTGATTCCTAAGCAATAGAAAACGAACTTCTTCAGTTATAAGAATTTCAATTGCTTAAAGACTGACTTAATGGTTTAAATTTTATAATTTTTAGAGTTTAAAGATTGCAATCAGTAAATAAGAATGCTGCAAATTGATAAAACTCTAAACCCTTTTCTTATTTCATGTCAGACAAAGCTACTTATATCTGAAATCTGAAAACTCATCTGAAATCATGTTAGAGAAGCCTAGCATGTGTATTGTTCTTAAACAAGTCATTCTGAAACAAATAAAGGACAGCTAAGATAATGTTGAAAACATTGAAAATCAATTAAAAAATAACATTGGCAGAGCAATGACTGGTAAATCACTGAGAAACTGAGTGATCCATCAAAGAAGTGGACAACACTCATGTCATGAGGTGTATCAGCTATCTCTGTATAAAATGATCTAAAACAGTAGGTTGGTTTCATTGAGTACCTGGGGGTAACTGGCATCTGATAAACGTGTACCCTCACACAAAAAGGTGTAAATCAGTTTTATTGTGTTTGATCATAGGCAGAATGGTCTATGATGTTGAGTATCTAGGGGTATTGACGTTTGATAAATGTATACCCTTACGCAAAAAGGTAAATGGTACCTGAATGCCCAAAATGAACTCATATTGAAAAATGTTGTTCCTTCCCAAGAAATTTCTTGGATGTCAATTTGTTTATTTTCAATACATGACCTGGTATCTCTTAATCATTTTTCCTGAGTCTATGAAAGTAAGATATTTTGAAACTGAATCTCTCATGCAAATGTGTTTCTGGTTTATTGTTTTATCATGCACAGAACTCTTATCCAATGATTGTAGTGCATGAACTCAAAATTTTATAGTCTTTAAACTAAAATTCTATCTAAAAGTAGTTTCTAAATTCATATGACTGAAGACTCTGTGCTTTAGAATGCTTATTCCTGAACTACTTGTTCAGAATGCCAGTTAGATGATTTCTTGATCTTTCCCTTGTATTCACTTTCCCTCCTCTTTGTTAATGGCAAAGGGGGAGAATATTGTATGAATTCTGAATTCATTCCAGGGGAGTGTATGCATTATGTTATGGCAAAGGGGGAGATTTTGTGTGCAGAGAGTTGCTTACATTTCGTAGTATGCATGCATAGCATCTACATGACAATCTGAATAACAAATCATGTCTCTCATCATCTGTATGACAGGTAATTGCTATTCTATATGATAAGGGGTTGCCATCATCAAAAAGGGGGAGATTGTTGTGACTCCTCTGTGTTGATGATGTTGACATATGCTTTACTTCATTGGCAACACCTTGTTTTGATTGATTGGCAACTGTTTATGCTTTGATGAAATTGTTCTTATCAGATTATATGTGTGTTCTATGCACTTCACAAGTTTACACACTGCACACACACTCAAAGTTCACACATTGCACGTAGAGTCTATACACTGCCTTGTGTTGTGTTTGTGCATTGTTGAGAACGTAAGTCAATACATCCATGCACAGTCTGGAAAGTAGTGGGTCGACCCCCTTCCTAGATGGGTCGACTCTCTCAGAACATTCAAGTCTATACACTGTCCATTTTCTTAGTGTCTCATGCAGCGCCAACGCAGCAAGTCTATGTTGTACTCCTGGTTTTGATGATGACAACAGTAAGATTTTGGATATAGACACTTAACCTCCTAATAACTGTTTAATAGTTCAAAGGGGTTGCAGGGTGCTCATTGCGTCAACGCCATCAAATGGAAGCGTCGACGCAGCAGTGCAAACTCAAGAAAGAAGCTTCTGGGTGAATTTGTGCGTCAACGCAACGTTCAAGTGGAGTGGACGCATCAGAACATTGATAGCTTGGGCACAAAGTCTATACATCAGCTGGATCCATTTAGTCTGTACATTGGCATATCTTCTTCAAGTCTGTACATCGGGCACCTTCTTAACAAAGTCCATACACTTGAAGCTCTTCATTTGATGAAGTCTATACACTAGACTTCAATTCTCCAAGTCTATACACTAGACTCTAGTTCTCCAAGTCTATACACTAGACTCCAGTTCTCCAAGTCTATACATTGTTGTTTGCATTGCAAAGTCCATACACTGGAAGCTCTTCGTTTGATATCAACAAGTCTGTACACTGGATTCAACTCTCCAAGTCTGTACAGCATGTTTGTCTTCTTGTGTGAAGTCTATACAACGCATGCTCACATATCTAACTCTATACACTCGATTGTTAGATCTTCAACTATATACATTGGTTAAGTCTATACACTGAGATCTCATGAATAGTTGCAAGTCTATACACTCGTTGTTAGAGACCTAGACTGCTAAGTCTATACACTCCCTCACTATGTACACACTTGCTATATTGATCTCTGAAGTCTATACAATGCTTCACGTTAACACTAAGTCTATACACTTCATTATTGTTGCTGAAGGGAACAGGGTCGACGCCTGAAGCTTAAAGCGTCCACGCATCAGTAGACGAAGCTTTCACGATGTCTTCTATTGCGTTAATGCCTCAAGCAAGCAGCGTCGACGCAGCAGTTAGAAAAAGCAGAGACTCCTACAAGCGACGAAGCTTTCATGATATCTTCCACTGCGTCAACGCCATCAACAAGCAGCGTCGACGCAGCGGCTTAAGAGACGCCAGTATACAAATGTACATGTTCAATGAGTCAACGCAACATGCTGATAACATCGACGCAGCACGCCCAGTTGTTGAAGACTCGATCACTGGACTGCCGATACCGTTGCGTCAACGCAGCAGGCTGATGGAGTCGACGCAGCGGTTAAAAAGATTGAAGATCCATGATGGCTGCGTCAACCCTTTGGAGCAAGTGAGTTGACGCCATCTAACTCCAGTTGCTGAGCGTACTGGTGCTGGGCACGTGATCCGAGGATAAGGAGAATGCCCAGATGAAGACACGTGTTCTGACAGCATGCTGGATGCTGCCACGTGGTCCGAACTCTTAGGGCGAGAACTGTGGAAGCCACACGCGCCCTGCTGCTGCTGCTGCTGCTGCTGGTATATAATGTATCCTTCATCTTCAGATGAAGAGTGATCGAAGCAGAAGCCTGAAGAGCAGAAAGCCCTTCGATCCAGAAAAAGAGAAAAAGAAAGAAAAGAGAGGAAGAAGAGATAGAAGAGAGAAGCCGTGAATCGAGAGCAGTGAGTGAGAGATTAAGAGAGCAGAAGAGAAAGAAAGAGAGATAGAGAGTGAGAGAGAGAGATCGTGGAAAAGAAGGAAGAAGCTGCTTGAAGATCTGTCTTCACTGGACCGTGGATCAGATCCAGGCCAGTCAGCTCCGTTGAGAGCCACATTGTGCATTTCATCTTTTACAGCTTTCTGATTGCTGTGTTATTTTCCTTTATTATTTTTCCTTTGTTTTCTGATCATCTTTGTTCTTCCGATTGCCCTGTTGGGGGTCGGGTTCCTCCTGTTGGTTCAGGAGAAGGGAGATCTGATCTCCAGGCTGCAAGTGACAGGTTGTCACTTGTGGGTTGCCCTCTGGTTAGAGGAAGGGAGGCTAGTCCTCCGGTTCTGGGCTTGTGGTTGCAAGTCCAGTGGTCCCTCCTGGTCTGGAGGAAGAGAGGTCTTCGATCTCTAGTTTCCAAGTGGCTGGGAGTCACTTGGGTGTCCCTCCAGTTGGGAGGAAGAGGGGAGGCTGTTCCCCTGGTCAAGCTGTGTGGCAGCAACTGTTTTCAGACTAAGTCTGCGTTCTAGCTTGAGCTAGTGGAAGCCTCACTCCGGTTGGGAGTGAGGGTTGGATGTAGGTCTGTGGACCGAACCACCTAAAATCTCTTGTGCAGTGGCTTGATTGATTGATTGCTTCCGCTAGATGCTTGGATAGGCACGCCCATGAGTTTGTATTTGAGTTGAAATGAATTAGTTCTATCCTGTGTCTTTCTCTAGCATCCTAGTTTTTAATTTGGCCATATACTGTAGAAGGATACATTCACCCCCCTCTGTATCCGAGCCAAGCTTACTAACAGTTGGTATCAGAGCAGGTGTCTGCATACAAGGTCCAGCGACCTGCAGATTCGATCTTGCGGTCTTAGGTGCTAATTTGCTTTTAGTGCATCAATATTCCTGTTGCGTTGAATTTATCTGCTATTTGCTTCAATGGCTTGTCCACCCGTCTTCAGTGGTTTTGATTTCAACCAGTGGCACAGTGCCTTACGTGCTTATGTTAGATCTGTTGATCCAGACCTGTGGAAAGTGATTTCACATGGTCCTCATAAATTACCAAAGAAAAAGTCCAAATGGACTGACAGTCACGAAGCAATGTATGAGGAGAATCAGACAGCTATAAATCTGATGAAAGCAGCCACTGACAAAGCCTTTCACTCATGTTTCCTTGATTGCAGATCTGCAAGGGATATGTTGGAAATGATGAAGAGAGCCGGGAAAGAAAATCAAACAAGCTGCATGATGGCTGACAGAAGCAATCAAAGCAGCAGCCAAAATGAAGATGATGATGATGAGGTAAATCTCTTCGAGAACTTTTCTCTTGATGATTGGGAGAATGCATATGCTGAATTGTTAGAGTCACATGAGAGCTTAAGAAAATAGTATAAAAAGTTGAAGAAGGGTACTCGGGTAGATGGTTCTAGCTCTCCATGTGAAAATTATATGAGTATGAAGCAACTTCATGATGCATGTATGTCTGATAATCATATGTATAAAAATCAGATTACAAAACTGAAGAAGGAACTCGAATGTGTTTACTCTGAACTAAATAAGCTAAAATCTGAAGATGAATCTCTCAGAAAAATCTCCAAAGAAGATGAAGAAGAATCAGAGAAACTTAAGCAGGAGAAAAACCTGCTTGCTGAAAAACTTGAAGCCATCAAATCTGTGAATGTGGAATTACAGAAAAACATTGAAAAGAAGGAAAAAGATTTGAAGGAATTCAAGACTGGAAGAAAACTTGAAACTAACTCAGAAGATCAGACTCTAATAAATGAGTTAATTCAGAATGACAAGCTTAAGGAAGAAAATGAAAAATTAAAAATGTTGAATTCCACTATGTCAGAGAGACTTCTAGCTTTGGAAAGAGGAAAAAGTATTTGTGTTGAAGATTCTAATAAACTGAGCAATCTGGAACAGAAAATTGACAAATATAAAACTGCTAACAAGGTGTTAACTGAATGTGTGAATTACAGTGAACAAGAGATTGCCAGTTATGAGCTACATATTTCCTCTTTGGAAGATGAAATTCAGGATTTGACAGTCTCCTTGTCTAAATTTGTTGATGGGCAGAAAAACCTAGACAAGCTACTAGGCATAAAAATCAACTCTAGGAAGGAAGGGCTGGGCTACAATAAGATAAACAAGAAGGAACTTCAGAACAAAGTTATGACATCTTTTGTAAGTGGTTCAGACGTAGCCACCACCTCTAAAGACAAACAGCCCATTGTTCAGAAAATACTGGGAACAAAGAATAATTTGAAGAAAGACGGACTGGGCTATAGTCCAGTCATGAGGAAGGTCGATGGAGCCAACCTGAAAACTGTCTTTGTTAAATCCTCTGAACAGGAGAAGCCTTCTATTTCATCTCCAACTCAGTACAAGGCTAAGAAAATAGGAAAACAGGATAAAAACCAGAAAAGGACTGTAAATCAAAAAATAAATGAAAAGGCTTCATCAGTGCATGCTGATCACAGTCCTCACACACACTCACATGCATCTAAAGGGAAGATTATCTGTCATTACTGTCATAAAGTTGGACATCTGATGCATGAGTGTAAGTTGATGGAGAAGGATAATAAGAATGCTAGGAGATATCATGATAAAAATCCTTCATTTCAGAAAAGGAGAATTGAGTGCTTTCATTGTGGTAAACTAGGACACAAAATTTCACAGTACTGGTTTGTTAGTGATAAGAATAAATATCATGCAAACTATCATGTTTCTAACAAGAACAAGTCTGTTCCAATAAACCAGCATATGACATGCTTTAATTGTGGAAAATTGGGTCATAAGAGATTTGAATGCTGGCTGAATGCTGGTAAGAGAAGTTCTAATTCATGCTTTCACTATGGCAAGATGGGCCACATTGCAGCCCACTGTAGACATGCTCAGGGTAGACAACTCAATTCTAAAACTCTTAAACTCCCTGCTAATGGAAATATGTTTGGAAATAATGTTTTTAGAGGCAAGCACAATGAGTGCTTCAAATGTGGAAAGTTTGGCCATACAGTCAAGGACTGTTGGCATATTCAGGGTAGAAATGTGAATCTCAAAAATGCTAAATTCCCTGTAAGACAATTTCCAAAACTTTCATGCTATAACTGTGGGAAGCTAGGTCACAGGGCTGCAACCTGTTGGCTGGCAGGATATCAAAACCAAACCGGTTTTGGCAAACATAATTTTTATTCTGTTGACAAGAAACCTCATGCTTATGCACATAGAATTCATGCTAACAAGAATGTGCATAAATCAGATCTGAAAACTGCTCCTAGAAATGTGCCAAGAAAACCTGCTAGGAGTAATACTATTTTATCAAGACCCAAGACTTCTTGGGTACCTGTTTGTGCAAAATAACATTGCTATGCAGGTGTGCCTTGGGACTGGAATAAAAAGGGGTAATGATCCAAGGCACTCAAGAAGAAAAACCCCATACTGATTTTTCTTTCAGGTAAACTTCCTGCTGTCCTTGGTTTTAGTTTATTGCATGGCAAGTTAAATCTGTTTTTGCACTTTTCATTCATCAGTTGCCATATGCATTATTTTCTAATCATACATTTGCTGAGAGTTCTGTGCAAACATCAGATTAAGAAGGGTTATCTGTATCTGATGCATACATAGGCTTATTGCAATTGTTTGATAATTGTGTTATGCATAGACTCTGAAAACAAATTACCTTTCGAATTGTCTGAAAAATCTGAACTGCTTATGAGTGTGACTTGAATCTTGTGTGTTGCAATAGCTCACTGAAATTCTGAATTGCATATAGAACTGCATGTTGAATAATCATGCATGACCTCAATGGTATATAAATGGTAAGGTACCAAAAGGCAGGGAAGTCTGTCTGGAGGTTCTTACTATGTGTGAGGTGGTCTTTTAGACCAAGTGCTCCGCCTAGTACCATGGGTCACTTTGCTGATAGGATAGTCTGATTGTGCACAAGTCACAATATCATATGGAATCATATGTTCAGTTTTCAGTGCAAACATTGCATGTTTTCAGGGGGAGTTAGATGCATATCCTTGCATAGCAATTCAATGTCGAGTCTTTGCATGTCCCTGCATACATATAGTGCATTGTATCCCCTTATATTGAAAATGCCAAAAAGAGAGTTTGAATGCATATTGTAAGGGGGAGTCAATGCATTGCATATAGGTTATCAAATGCATACATGTGTCAGAACTCATTGCATATCCTTTCTTATTGATTTTATTGACAAACCTTAATCATATTTTGAAAACTTTGAGCTTCACAATCTCTCTTAACAATTGGTATTTCTCCTATCAATTGGTATCTTTTGGCTTCAGAAATCTATCAGTCCCTCATGAAGATTCCAATGGGCTATCTTGATCATAAATCTGAAAATTTTGAACTAGAAAACTTCTATTATACAGGTTTATGAATGTCTGAAATAACTCATGTGGTTTAAGTTTAATGTTCATGGAGTTTGACTTTAAAATCTCTTAAAAATATCTGAAGCTTGTTTAATAAACCTTAACCATTTGTTTCATGCTGTGTCTTGTGAAAAATCTCTGAAATCTGCACTTTTGAATACATGACTTTAATTGGTTAAGTACATGAAACTATTATTGATTTGAAGTAAAAGAAAGCCTCTGAAATGTCTAAAGGGTTAATTCTGTCAGAGCAATGACATTGGCCACTGAGAAACACAAGTCCAAAGGACTGTGTCATGAGGTGCCTTCGTTAACTCTGATAAAATTCATTAAAACTCAGGCAGAGCAATGGCATGCACACTGAGAAATACAACTCACTCATTAGAAAATGATTTGCAGTGTGTCATGATGTGTAAATGGTAACTATGTTCACATAAAGTATGACAGTTAGTCACACTAAGGGCTTAGGATATTGGCCTCTAATCAAGGTATATCCTCTAGTTACAATGTGTGCACTGAACTAGAGTGCTCGTAAAATTTGGAGCAAGAAAATTGTTGAATAAAGTGAAATATCTGAATATTGATACACAAATCAAATTGCTTCAACCCTAGACAGAATCATATGACTTCATAATTACTTGACTTCAATACTAGTGCATGTAACTCTGAAAGAAGTCAATAGATTTGATTGTGTAAGAGAAAGAGAGATTAATCAAGATAATTATGAGGGCTTGGTTCATCTTTATTAAACCATGGTTTTAGATATCAATACAGAATTTTACTGATGAACTCTACATACATCATAATTAAACCACACTGTTAATAAAGTTCATTCATAAGCTCTTATAATGGAAGACTTTGAAAACATGTTTTGGATTTATGAGAATAATATCCCTTTGAGAATCCAATTGAATTTCCCTTCTTATTCTTTTCATAGGCTCCATTTAGTAAGGGGGAGTTTTCATTATTAGATGCATCATGCTGCATAAGGAGGAGTATCTCATTCCTAACTGCATCACTGCGTAGACGCAATGTTACATTGGCGTCAACGCGTTATGCCTCACTGGCTTTTTATCTTGTGTTTTTCGGTTCACTTGCCTCACTGCGTAGACGCAATGCCCCTCTCTGCGTCCACGCATTGCTTCTTATTCATATCTTCTTTACCCGGTTCACCCACTTGAACCGGCTGAACCGTTCACTTAAAGGGTCCACGGTGTTTCTTTAAAAGCGATATGAGACCGCTATTCTTCTTCACTTTTTTCCAAATCCCTCTTTTTGTCATTCGACCTCTCGTGTCCCCCAAGTATCCTCTCAGCTCTCTCTCCTGCTCGATTCATCTCCGTGCCATGGATTCTCCAGCATCCACTCAAAAAGGGAAGCAGAGGGCAGAGGAACAACCAAGAGGCTCAGAACCAGCAAGAGGCACAATGGAGTCCCACTCTCTAGTAGCTCGCGAAAGGGGAAGAAGGAAGGAGACGGGTCCACGGGATCCAAGTCCGCCAACCAAAAGGTTAAAGAAATCCGCAGTCAGAAAAGAGAAGCGGAAGGGCTTATCTTCAGGTTCTGCAACCAGTCAGAAAGATGCTGGTAGCTCGCGTACAGTCACCATGGAAGAACCTCTGAAGGTTCTTATTTCCCGGTACGTTGATGCTACTGATCATCATATGCTCGAAGTTTTTCCTCAGCTGTTTCCTACACTGGACCATCAGGGCTGGTGGTCGTTTGTCTCAACACACAAGACTTACTACCCCACCTTGGTCAGAGAGTTCTCCAGTGTTAGAGGTGTAAGGTTCGAAATAACAGATAAGCTGCTTGCCAGAGCATGGAAGGTTCCTAAAGTAGGAGTTCAGCTGCATGATTTTGAGTATGATGCACATGAAGCGTATGAGCTCTTGACTGAGAAACCCAGTAATCTCTCCGATGTCAGGGAGACCTACCTAGGCAGTCTCAAAGCCAATCATTTCCCTTCGCTAAATAGACTGCTCCACCACATTTGCACCTCCATGATCACACCACAGAGCAGTGGAAGAGAAAGGGTGACAGAGATGCAAAGATTTCTTCTCTACTGTATACTGAAGAGAATACAGATTTCCTTGTCGGATGTAGCTATTCAAACAATGGGGTCATGTCTATCTCAGTCCAGAACCCTTCCTTATGCCGCCCCATTAACTGCTGTTTTTCGGAAAGTTGGTGTAGACTTTGGCTCTGAGAAGAAAATTATCATCCCTCGAGGGAATGTGTACACACTTTCTTACATTCAAAAGTTTATGGGTTTTGAGGTCGTTGATGGTAAGGCTGTCAGAACCCTTCCTAGTCAGAAATCAGCACCATCAGAGATCGGTCAGGCATCAAGAACAGCCACTATAGATGATGGTCAAGTGCACAGAGCAGAAATACCGATTCCATTTGTGGTGAGTGAAGACATGCCAGAGGACAACTCCATGAGAGGAGAGAAAGTTTTTGAGGCTTCTGCGGAACCGAGTGGCTCTGTACCTACAGTAGAACCATCTACGTCAGAAGCCATTAAAGTTTATAGAAGAACCTCTCCAACTTCTGATGCAGCTCCACCCCCAGCAACTATTGAAGAGATGTTAGTGAACATGACTATGATGATGCAGCGTCAGGAGGCCAAGATGGACAAGTTGGTGGAGTTCACAACCCTTCATTTTAATAAGCTGACTGCTCGGATTGTGAATTTTGAAACTTCAGTTTTATGTGAGTGGCGAAATTTCTTACTCACCAAGATGGTGTCTGACCAAGCAACAAGGTCAGTCTTGAAACAGATATCATCCCTCCTTGACAAACTTGCCACTCTGGTACAAGAGATGCACAATCAACAAGGTTCAACCCTTTCCTCTTTTGCCAAAATTATTGATCTGTGCTATGATCTGAAGATAGGGCTAGAAACAATCAAAGGTTCTGTCAGTGCAATCCCTCCATTCCTCAAAGTTGTGCTAGAGAAGATTGACAAAGTAATAGCCAACATCCAGTCACTTGAGAACAAAGATTCTGTCACTGAAATTGGAAATGTTCGCAACACTCTAAGTCATCAGCTAAGCGAACTTTCTCAAGAGATCAGAGACCTTCTAACAAGGGACCATTCTACTTCAGGACAGCCATCTCGCCAGACACCTCCAGGCACTCAAGGACAATCTTCTCGTCAGCAACAACAACCATCTTCTACCATGCGTTACAATCGCTTCTTCCCATCTTAACCGATGTTTTCTACATGCACCCCTTTTCATGATAATGACAAAGGGGGAGAGCTTAATGAGCTGCTAAATTTTGTTAATGACTGCTGAATTTTGCTAATGAATGCTGAGTTTTGTTAATGAATGATAGCATATACTTTCTAATGAATGCTGAGTTTTGTTAATGAATGATAGCATATACTTTCATTTTTGTGACTCATAATTTTTTGTTCAAACTGACAAGTAACCATGCGTTTGGTTGATGCTAAACTTGTGTGATCGCAGATGTCATTAAAACAGTTTGGGGGTTGTCATCATCAAAAAGGGGGAGATTGTTGTACTCCTGGTTTTGATGATGACAATAGTAAGATTTTGGATATAGACACTTAACCTCCTAATAACTGTTTAATAGTTCAAAGGGGTTGCAGGGTGCTCATTGCGTCAACGCCATCAAATGGAAGCGTCGACGCAGCAGTGCAAACTCAAGAAAGAAGCTCCTGGGTGAATTTGTGCATCAACGCAACGTTCAAGTGGAGTGGACGCATCAGAACATTGATAGCTTGGGCACAAAGTCTATACATCAGCTGGATCCATTTAGTCTGTACATTGGCATATCTTCTTCAAGTCTGTACATCGGGCACCTTCTTAACAAAGTCCATACACTTGAAGCTCTTCATTTGATGAAGTCTATACACTAGACTTCAATTCTCCAAGTCTATACACTAGACTCTAATTCTCCAAGTCTATACACTAGACTCTAGTTCTCCAAGTCTATACACTAGACTTCAGTTCCCTAAGTATATACATTGTTGTTTGCATTGCAAAGTCCATACACTGGAAGCTCTTCGTTTGATATCAACAAGTCTGTACACTGGATTCAACTCTCCAAGTCTGTACAGCCTGTTTGTCTTCTTGTGTGAAGTCTATACAACGCATGCTCACATATCTAACTCTATACACTTGATTGTTAGATCTTCAACTATATACATTCGTTATGTCTATACACTGAGATCTCATGAATAGTTGCAAGTCTATACACTCGTTGTTAGAGACCTAGACTGCTAAGTCTATACACTCCCTCACTATGTACACACTTGCTATATTGATCTCTGAAGTCTATACAATGCTTCACGTTAACACTAAGTCTACACACTTCATTATTGTTGCTGAAGGGAACAGGGTCGACGCCTGAAGCTTAAAGCGTCCACGCATCAGTAGACGAAGCTTTCACGATGTCTTCTATTGCGTTAATGTCTCAAGCAAGCAGCGTTGATGCAGCAGTTAGAAAAAGTAGAGACTCTTACAAGCGACGAAGCTTTCATGATATCTTCCACTGCGTCAACGCCATCAACAAGCAGCGTCGACGCAGCGGCTTAAGAGACGCCAGTATACAAATGTACATGTTCAATGCGTCAACGCAACATGCTGATAACGTCGACGCAGCACGCCCAGTTGTTGAAGACTCGATCACTAGACTGCCGATACCGTTGCGTCAACGCAGCATGCTGATGGAGTCGACGCAGCGGTTAAAAAGATTGAAGATCCATGATGGCTGCGTCAACCCTTTGGAGCAAGTGAGTTGACGCCATCTAACTCCAGTTGCTGAGCGTACTGGTGCTGGGCACGTGATCCGAGGATAAGGAGAATGCCCAGATGAAGACACATGTTCTGACAGCATGCTGGATGCTGCCACGTGGTCTGAACTCTTAGGGCGAGAACTGTGGAAGCCACACGCGCCCTGCTGCTGCTGCTACTGCTGCTGGTATATAATGTATCCTTCGTCTTCAGATGAAGAGTGATCGAAGCAGAAGCCTGAAGAGCAGAAAGCCCTTCGATCCAGAAAAAGAGAAAAAGAAAGAAAAGAGAGGAAGAAGAGATAGAAGAGAGAAGCCGTGAATCGAGAGCAGTGAGTGAGAGATTAAGAGAGCAGAAGAGAAAGAAAGAGAGATAGAGAGTGAGAGAGAGAGCTCGTGGAAAAGAAGGAAGAAGCTGCTTGAAGATCTGTCTTCACTGGACCGTGGATCAGATCCAGGCCAGTCAGCTCCGTTGAGAGCCACATTGTGCATTTCATCTTTTACAGCTTTCTGATTGCTGTGTTATTTTCCTTTATTGTTTTTCCTTTGTTTTCTGATCATCTTTGTTCTTCCGATTGCCTTGTTGGGGGTCGGGTTCCTCCTGTTGGTTCAGGAGAAGGGAGATCTGATCTCCAGGTTGCAAGTGACAGGTTGTCACTTATGGGTTGCCCTCTGGTTAGAGGAAGGGAGGCTAGTCCTCCGGTTCTGGGCTTGTGGTTGCAATTCCAGTGGTCCCTCCTAGTCTGGAGGAAAAGAGGTCTTCGATCTCTAGTTTCCAAGTGGCTGGAAGTCACTTGGGTGTCCCTCCAGTTGGGAGGAAGAGGGGAGGTTGTTCCCCTGGTCAAGCTGTGTGGCAGCAACTGTTTTCAGACTAAGTCTGCGTTCTAGCTTGAGCTAGTGGAAGCCTCACTCCGGTTGGGAGTGAGGGGTGGATGTAGGTCTGTGGACCGAACCACCTAAAATCTCTTGTACAGTGGCTTGATTGATTGATTGCTTCCGCTAGATGCTTGGATAGGCACGCCCATGAGTTTGTATTTGAGTTGAAATGAATTAGTTCTATCCTGTGTCTTTCTCTAGCATCCTAGTTTTAAATTTGGCCATATACTGTAGAAGGATACATTCACCCCCCTCTGTATGCGGGCCAAGCTTACTAACAGTCTATACATTGCATTGGCTAAAGTCTGCACAACATCCATCTCATTTAGAGTCTAAGGCAATGTCTATACACTGGACTTGAAGTGTGTACATTGAGCGTCTCATTGAGTGTCTCATGAAAGTCTATACAGTGGTTCAGGCTAAGTGTGTACATCGTTCGTCTTAGTTGAAGTCCATGCATTGCATTGCATTGCATTGGCTAAGTGTGTACATCGTCCGTCTTAGTTGAAGTCCATACACTGCATTGCATTGGCTAAAGTGTGTACATCGTCCGTCTCACTGGAAGTCTATACATTGGAAGTATGTACAACGGACTGTTCATGCATCAACATTCAAAGTCCATACATTGGACTGTAGCATGCATCAGTGAAGTCTGTACAGCGTCATGTATTGTTCTTCATAAGTCCATACATTGGACTGTAGCACGCATCATTGAAGTCTATACATTGGCCTTAGCTTTCCAAAGTCCATACATTGCATGAGCATAGTCATGAAGTCTATACATTGCATTGTGCATCATTCTTCAAGTCCATACACTGCACTGTAGATGCTCGAGGTGAAGTCTGTACATCCTTCATTGAACTTCCAAGTCTATACATCGTGGTGAAGTCTGTACATCCATTAGTGAACTTCCAAGTCTGTACATCCACCTGTTCAACTTCGAAGTCTGTACATTGGAAGTTTTACCTACGTTGCACTCGCAAGTCTGTACATCGGTAGCTTTACCGACGTTGCACTCGAAGTCTATACACTGATAGCTTTACCGTCGTTTCCCTTGGCAAGTCTATACATTGGAAGTCTATACACTCGACTGCCTTGCCTTGATCAAGTCTGTACAGAGTTTCCTTGTTCAAGTCTGTACATCGTTCAGTTGGCAAGTCTATACATTGGAAGTCTATACATTCGCTGCCTTGCTTTGTTCAGGTCTGTACACAGCCTTTCCTTTGGAAAGTCTATACATCGTGAAGTTTACACATTGGCTGTTGAATGATCTCCAAGTCTGTACATCGTGCATCTTTTAGTTGAAGTCTGTACAGCCTTTGCTTCGCCAAAGTCTGTACATTGGTCTGCATTGCATTGCATGAAGTCTATACATTCATATGCATTGCATTGCATGAAGTCTATACATTGCACGAGTTGAAGCCTACCTAAGTCCATACACTGGCTGCTGTTCTTCAAAGTCTGCACATTGTTTTACGCTTCAGTAAGTATGTACAGCGGTTGCCTTCTTATATGAAGTCTGTACATTGCATTCGAGTTCACAAGTCCATATAGTGAAGTCTATACAATGCAGTTAGTTTTACAAGTCTGTACAGGGTTTATACTTAACCTGATAAGTCTATTTCGACTGTCTGACAGGGATTCTTTACAAAGATTGGTGACTTGGCTCGTGATCCAAGGAGGACGAGGTGTTGTGATGGTGACACGTGGAAGTAGCCCATCACAGGATGCTGCCATGTGGATGGAATTGCCTCTGTTCTGGCGAATTCACTGGGCGGGAAATGTGGAAGCCACGCGCCCTTATCCACCTGCTGCTGGTATATATACAAGTCTTCGTCTTCAGATGAAGGTTGATCGATGAAGTGGGCAAAGTCTATACAGTGAGCGAAAAGCTGCAGAGAGCCACCGATCCACAGAGGAGAAGAAAAGAAAGAAGAAAGAAAAACAGAGAAGAAGAGAAAGAGAGAAGAGATGAGTTGAGAGAGTGAGATTGAGAGAGCTTGTTCGAGAGGTTGTAAATCAGTCTCTTGGTTCAGATACCGTAGCTGATATGTTTGCTCATTGAGAGCTATTTCCCTTCCGGGTTTTCTTATTTTCATTTGCTTCTATTTTACTGCTTTCGAACTCTTGTTTCTTCAAGCTGTGAGGCAGCATTTGCAGTGGAGGTCTCCACTGGACAGGTGAAGCTGTAATCCTCAGCAGGCGAGACTTGGCCTCGGACGGCTAAGCTGTATTGCCCAGCTGTTGCAGAGGATCTATTCCTCTGGTCGGCAAGCTGTAAAGCCCAGCGAAGCTGTTTATCAGTCGTTGTATGGCAAGCTGTGTTGCCCAGCTGTTCAAGCTGTTAGTCAGCGATATTCACACTCTAGTTGGAGTGTGGGATGGACGTAGATCTCTGGATTGAGATCGAACCACCTTAAAATTGCTGCCTACTGTGTGTTTGCTTGTGGGTCGTGTTTTCATTGTGCACCTTAGTGAGATTGCTTGTGTTCTATTGTGTGGCTGCATGTGTCGACCCTTTACATAGTGGTTCTTCATTTGACTTAACTGATGTTTGCCTATATTCCGCATTAGAGCTTATACTAGTTTTTTATTTGGCATTAGATCTATTCACCCCCCTCTAGATCCACACTTCGTGTGATGTCCCGGACCCTTCGGATCCTTCGTCGTGGGTCCCGGATCTGGTTTCTCGGAGTGTGTGGCTCCGTTGTGTCTGAAATTTTGTTCCGGACATCTTTCGTGTCCGGATCGGCGCGATCCGGAGTTGTTTCGGAGGCCCGGAGTGCGTCCGCGGCTTTTTTTTCTTGTGTGTTTTCCGATTTCCGTGTACGAGTTTCGGCAGACCCTTCAGAACCTCGTTGCGGGTGAACCGGACCATTCACCTAGGCGAGGGTTGTACCGTTGTGATCGGTGCGTCGCGAGGATCGAGGAGGTGTATTTTTCTATTTTTTGGGATTTTTCCAATTTTCCTGATTTTCTATAAATACCCCCCCTATTTTCTTTCCTTTTCTTTTTCCCCTTTTCTTCTTTTCCTTTTTCTTTCCTCCTCTCGTGAGCCACGGCCGACCGTTGCAACCCCCCCTTGCCCGTTGGACTTCGCGGCGCCCCTTCCCCTCCGGTGACAGGTGGTGGACCTCGGTGGCGGCGCGGTGACGACGGCGGTGGTGAGAGGATCGTGACGGTGCCCCATTGGTGCGTGGGAGAGGAGTTCGTGTTCGAGCAAGATTCTGCGATCGGCGGCGATCCGGTGGTTTTTGAGCTTCTTTAAGGTAGGGGGACGGATCCTTGCCCTCTTTACAGCATTCCCTGTGATTTCTAGGCCGTGGAGAGGCCGAGTGGGGCTAAATCCATGCCGGGAGGGTTATTTTCATGCTTGGGGTTTGAGCGCCGGATCCATTGATTCGTGGGGGTTTTTGATTGATTTGGGACTCTAGATGCATGCTAGGACGTCGGGGGGGGAGGGGGTGATTCCCCGTTGTTTTCCCTTCACCAGAGGGGGTGAATGGGCGTGGTTTTACGATTTTCGGGCGTATTTCGCGAACCGGGCTCGGCCCGTTGTCGCGCTATATTCCAGTGGCACGTTCTTAATGAACGCGTAGTGTCGTCCGGGCGCGTTCATCAGAAGGGATGACCGCTCTGGCGGTTCAGAACGCGCCATGGACGGGTAGCGCGATCGCATGATCGCGCTATCCAAGACTAGCGCGTTCAGGCGTGAACGCGCTAGCCTTGGGCAGCGCGATCTGGCAGATCACGCTAGCCCATGCTAGCGCGTTCTCCAGAGTCACGCTAGGGGTGCCTAGCGCGACCTTCCCCCTCCCCCGAAACCGTGTTCCTGGGGTAGCTTAGCCTCCGGTTGGGTGAGTTTTGGACCCGGTCATGGTGTGTGGCCCGAGGGTTGCCGTGGGTGCCCAGGGAAAGCCACAGGGGCGCCCGGGGGTCCCCGGAGAATCAGTTACCTCGGTGGGGGGTGCCGCGTGACTTGAGGGACGGTCAGACCTCATGCGTGTCCCCGGCATCCATACCTACCATTTGGTTACCAAGAGTTTGTGTTAGTGTGTTAGTCGGTGGGTTCCGTGAGTCGAGTCCTTACTTCCAGTGACATGTCCACTAGTCGTAGCTTCCTGCGCACGCGTGTGCGGACCCACCTGGGAGTGGTGGAGAGTGAGACCCAGTGAGAGGCGGTTTTTAGGCTGGTTACCGTAGGGCCCCTTGCCTTTGCCACCAGAGTCCGGTGGGGGGGAAAACTAGCTAGAGGACCCGACCTAGAGCAGATGATCTGTGTGTGCACACGTAGTTGGGGGCTTAGGACACGCGCTGACGAGCGTGACCCCAGCTAGTCCTTGTTGTGGTTCTTGTTGCGTGTCTGAGTCTCACGCCCGGGGCGTCGTAGCTGGACACTTGTGACGCGGTGTAAGACGTCAGGGGACGCATCCAGTCATTCTTCTGGTGGATAGTGCTCCTGTTCGCTGGCAGGCGTGGACTCGAGTTTTATTGGACCGAGGTTTGGTAGTACGGTACTGTTAGAGTAGATGGCTTTTCCGTTTATTTACTTTAGCTTGTCGGTTCCACCGTACTCTTGCTAGGTAGGGTTGCCTTCTGCTTTCTCATTTTCCGCGCGAGGTGGGGATTCGCGGGATCCCTACTGGGCCAATGAAATGAGGCTCACCCCTACTTTTCAGGTGAGGTGGGGTCTTCGAGAGGCGCGGCCGAGTTTCAGCGTGGTTCTTCTAGCCAAGGTGAGTCGCCAGTCTGCCAGAGCCGGGGGATGCCCCGTGTAGTTGTACGCCGGGGGATGCCCCGTGTAGTTGTACTTTCCTTTCTGTTGACTGTACTTTTATTTGGACATGAGACTCTGTGGACCCTGTAGCAGTTTATTTATTTATATTATTCTGTGCATTTTATTTTTAGATTATTGTGCTATCTCTGTGGTCGTTTCAGCCTCTCTTGTACCCCCACACCACTCCCTTCTACCCTTCCGAGTCTTCGGGCTCGTGGGTTGGCGGGCCGAGATTCGAGACGCGCCGGTTCCTCTCCGGTACTCGGATCCCGGGTCGTCACAGTTGGTATCAGAGCGTAGGTTGTGGAGGTACATCGGAATTTGAAACGAATTGCGGTGGTCCAGAAGGTCCATGAATGTCATGTACAGTCGGCGACTGGCTTAGGGCCGCGCGTGTTTTATTGATTTGTGGTTGTTTTCTTGATGTCAGGTGCGTTATGGCACCACGGAGGAGGGCTCGTCCCCAGCAGGGAGAGTCTAGTGGTGGTCCGGAGGAGCAGAGCAGGGCTTCAATTTCCGAGGGTGTAGCTGGAGATGCGAGAGCTCCGGGGATGGACGATTTCTTCCGAGGCATGTTTGAGTATGTGTTTCAGCGGCAACAGGGAGGTCAGCAGCAGGGCGGTGAGGCTGGTGAGGGCCAAGCTCGTGGTGGTCATGGTCGCGTGTTGAAGGAGTTTTTGCTGTTCCAGCCTTCTTCTTTCAGTGGGCAGCCAGATCCTGAGGTGGCCAGAGAGTGGCTGGATGATGTTCGGCGGATTTTCAGCGCGATGGAGTGTCCTGAGGAGGAGCAGGTGGCGTTGGCTACTCATCGTCTTCAGGGAGCGGCCCGTACTTGGTGGACGTCAGAGTGGGGTTTAGTGCTCCAGTCTCGTCCTCTTCGGCAGATTGCGTGGCAGGAGTTCGTCACGGCCTTTGAGCGTGCCTTCTGTCCGTCCTTTGTCAGGTCGCAGAGGTTGCGTGAGTTTATGGAGCTGACCCAGGGTGACATGACGGTGATCAGTACCGTGCCAGGTTTATCGAGTTGGGCCGTTATGCTCCTCATATCATGGCAGATGAGGAGGTGAAGACCGATCAGTTTGTGGGTGGCCTGAGGCTAGAGTTGAGGCATCATCTTCTTGCGTCGGGGTTGACCACTTTGGATGCGGCATGTAAGGCAGCAGCGGTGCTGGAGAGAGACTTGCAGAAGGTTCGAGGGCAGGGCAGTGCTAGTCAGGCGCAGGCAGATTTCAGCTAGCCGTCAGAGATGCAGCAGCAGAGTACCGTCCAGCTCTCAGCAGGTGGATCAGTGGCGACACAATCTACGGCTCCTGCGCCAGGGTCGTCCTTCAAGTTGAAGCTTAAGAAGCTGCTTAAGGAAGCTGGTTTTGGCAAGAGGCGTCAGGATCGCAAGGAGTCGAAGTAGGAGTCGTTGGGCAGTGTTCAGCAGCCGGTGGCTTTTCAGCGCCAGGGTTGGATGACTGGTTCGCGGGGTGGTTGTCCTAGGTGCGGTGGTTCTCATCCAGGCAGACCGTGTTCAGCGCCCGTGATTTGCTTCAGGTGCGATCAGCCAGGACATATGGCACGTGGCTGTCCATAAAGACCGAGCTAGCCGCATGAGTTTCAGCAGCAGCAGTAGTTTTCGCCCCAACAGTTGTCATCACAGTCGCAGCAGTACCAGCAGCAGGGACAGTTTCCTCAGTTGTCACGGTCAGCTACCGCAGGGAGGTAGAGATCCCGAGGCAGAGTGACTCACATGACCAGGGCAGAGGCTGAGGCGTCGCATTTGGTGGAAGGTACTCTCTCGATTTTGGGTCGTGCGGCTCGTGTTTTGTTTGATTCAGGTGCTTCTCATTCGTTCATCTCGGAGGATTTTACTCAGAGCATGGAGGACCCAGTGACCGAGGTGTCCTGTGACTTGGCGGTAGAGTTGCCTACCGGTGACTTCATGATCACCCCGTACTGCTTCGAGAAGGTACCTGTGTGGGTGGAAGGGCGGGGTTTGCCGGCTAGACTCTATGCGTTACCGCTTCAGGACTTCGATGTGATTTTGGACATGGATTGGCTCGAGGCTCATCATGCCTTGGTGGATTGCAGCTCGAAGAAGGTCTACTTCCGACAGCTTCGTGGACCCACCTTCTATTTTCAAGGTATTCGATCTTCCTCTTCCCGCTTGCTTATTTCGGCTATCCGTGCGCGTCGCTTGCTTGATGCGGGTTGTTAGGGCTTTCTCGCATCCGTGGTTTTGGTGGATCGACAGTGTCCTGAGGTAGAGGATATTCCCGTCGTGTGCGAGTTTCTCGATGTTTTTCCCGAGGAGCTACCAGGGTTGTCACCGCATCTAGAGATTGATTTTGTGATTGAGGTGGTGCCGGGTACGGCGCCTATGTCGAAGGCCCCTTATCGGATGGCGCCTGCTGAGTTGCGAGAGCTGAAGGCGTAGTTGCAGGAGTTGCTGGCCAAGGGGTATATTCATCCTAGTTACTCCCCGTGGGATGCGCCGGTGTTGTTTGTGAAGAAGAAGGATGGTAGTTTGAGGCTATGCATCGACTATCGTCAGTTGAACCAAGCGACTGTTAAGAATAAGTATCTGTTGCCTCGGATTGATGACTTGTTCGATCAGCTTCAGTCGGCCCGGGTGTTTTCGAGGATCGATTTGAGATCAGGCTACTATCAGCTGTGGATTCGAGAGTCAGATGTGGAGAAGATAGCGTTTCGGTCAGGGTATGGCCATTATGAGTTCTTGGTGATGCCGTTCGGGCTCACCAATGCCCCCGCAACGTTCATGGATTTGATGCATAGGGTGTTTCGTCCGTACTTGGACCAGTTCGTGGTCGTGTTTGTGGACGACATCCTTGTGTATTCGCGGTCTGCTGAGGAGCATGTGCAGCATCTGAGAGCAGTGTTGCAGGCCTTGTGCGATCACCAGCTGTATGCCAAGCTCAGCAAGTGTGAGTTCTGGCTTCGTGAGGTGCACTTTTTAGGGCACGTGATTTCTGGTGATGGTGTTTCCGTGGACCCAACTAAGGTCGAGACTGTGGTACAGTGGCCAAGGCCGAGTTCTGTCACGGAGATTCGGAGTTTCTTGGGGCTCGCAGGCTATTATCGGCAGTTCATTCAGGATTTTTCTCGTATTGCAGCCCCGATGACCAGGCTTACGCGGAAAGAGGTTCCGTTCGTCTGGACGGAGGAGTGTGAGCGGAGCTTCGTGGAGCTAAAGAGGTTGCTTACCACTGCTCCGATTATGGTGTTACCATCTGGCTCGGGCGGTTTCGCAGTATGTACGGATGCTTCTGGGGTAGGTCTCGGTGCTGTGTTAATGCAGCATGAGAGAGTCGTGGCGTATGCGTCGCGGCAGCTGAAGCCACATGAGGTGAACTACCTTGTTCATGATCTTGAGTTGGCGGCGGTGATTTTTGCTCTGAAGATCTGGAGGCATTATTTGTACGGCGAGAAGTTTGAGCTTTTCACTGACCATCAGAGTTTGAGGTATGTGTTCACGCAGAAGGACCTTAACCTCAGGCAGAGGAGGTGGATGGAGTATATGAAGGATTATGACTTCACTCTGTCTTATCAGCCTGGCAAGATGAATGTCGTGGCTGATGCTCTGAGTAGGAGGGTAACGGTCAGTCGGATGTTGTTGAGGAAATGGAAGCTTTGGGAGCAGGTTCCGGCCATGACTTTTAGGCTCAAGGTCCCGCAGGACCAGGGTTCAGCTGTCCTTGCGAGTCTGACTGTCACGCCCGCGGTGCGTCGACAGGTGACTGAGGCTCAGCGAGCGGACCCCGAGCTACCTCGTATTCTGTCGATGGCCGAGGTGGAGTTTGGTGAGGATGGAGCTGTGAGGTTCAGAGGTAGATTGTACGTGCCGGTCGAGGAGTAGGTACGGCGTACGGTATTGCGCGAGGATCACGGGAGTCGGTATGTCGTACACCCCGGATCGGCCAAGATGTACCAGAACCTGAAGAGGCAGTTTTGGTGGCTTGGCATGAAGAGAGATGTGGCAGAATTTGTGACCAGGTGTTTGACCTGTCAGCAGGTGAAGGCGGAGCACCAGCGACCAGGAGGCACACTTCAGCCCTTGGATGTTCCTGCTTGGAAGTGGGACCACGTGACCACTGATTTTGTGGTTGGATTACCGAGGACGTCCAGCGGGGAGGATAGTATCTGGTTGCTAGTGGATAGACTGACGAAGACTGCGCGGTTGCTGCCGGTCAAGGTCAGTTGGAGCGTACAGCGTTTGGCTCATCTGTAAGTGGAGCGGATTGTTCCGTTGCATGGAGTTCCCATCTCCATTGTGTCGGATCGTGACCCCCGTTTCACTTCTGGATTCTGGAGGTGCTTCCAGAAGGCTCTAGGCACTGAGTTGGCTTTCAGCTCGGCCTATCATCCTCAGTCGGACGATCAGTCTGAGTGGACCATCCAAACTCTAGAGGATATGTTGCGAGCGTGTTGCTTAGAGTGGCAGGGGAGTTGGACCCACCATCTGTCATTGGTGGAGTTTGCCTATAACAACAGCTACCATTCGAGTATCGGTATGGCTCCCTATGAGGCGTTGTATGGGCGACCTTGTCGGACTCCGCTTGACTGGTTCGAGGTGGGCGAGCGTGTCCTAACCGGACCAGATTTGGTACAGCAGTGTGTTGAGGTAGTGCATCTCGTTCGGCAGAAGATGTTGGCAGCTCAGAGCTGGCAGAAGAGTTATGCCGATCGGAGGAGACGACCTCTCAGCTTTACCGTGGGAGACCGAGTTTTCTTGAGAGTTTCTCCCATGAAGGGCGTGATGCGTTTCGGTAGGCGTGGGAAGCTGAGTCCCCGCTACATTGGTCCATTTCCCATCGTCGCGCGTGTTGGGGAAGTCGCATATCGGTTGCAGCTACCTCCGGAGCTTTCTACCGTGCATGATGTGTTTCACGTGTCGATGCTTCAGAAGTATATGCCCGATGATTCCCATATTCTTGAGGATGCCATTTGGCCTGAGGTGACCCCAGATCTGTCCCTTCCGGAGTTTCCTATTCGCATCGAGGATCGGTGAGAGCAGCGCCTGCGAAACAAGGTTATTCCTCTGGTTAAGGTGGTCTGGCAGCGTCATTCTGGCGGCGAGGCGTCTTGGGAGCGTGAGGATGAGATGCGGGAGCTGTATCCTTATTTGTTTGTGTGAGTCTTTCCCATGTTCTTGTGCTTTGTTCTTGAATTTCGGGGGCGAAATTCTTTTAAGGGGGGAGGGTTGTGATGTCCCGGACCCTTCGGATCCTTCGTCATGGGTCCCGAATCTGGTTTCTCGGAGTGTCTGGCTCCGTTGTGTCTGAAATTTCATTCCGGACATCTTTCGTGTCCGGATCGGTGCGATCCGGAGTTGTTTCGGAGGCCCGGAGTGCGTCCGCGGCTTTTTTTCCGTGTGTATTTTCCGATTTCCGTGTACGGGTTTCGGCAGACCCTTCAGAACCTCGTTGCGGGTGAACCGGACCATTCACCTAGGCGAGGGTTGTACCGTTGCGATCGGTGCGTCGCGAGGATCGAGGAGGTGTATTTTTCTATTTTTTGATATTTTTCCAATTTTATGGATTTTCTATAAATACCCCCCCTATTTTCTTTCCTTTTCTTTTTCCCCTTTTCTTCTTTTCCTTTTTCTTTCCTCCTCCCGTGAGCCACGGCCGACCGTTGCAACCCCCCCTTGCCCGTTGGACTTCGCGGCGCCCCTTCCCCTCCGGCGACGGGTGGTGGATATCGGTGGCGGCGCGGTGACGACGGCGGTGGCGAGAGGATCGAGACGGTGCCCCATTGGTGCGTAGGAGAGGAGTTCGTGTTCGAGCAAGATTCTGCGATCAGCGGCGATCCGGTGGTTTTTGAGCTTCTTTAAGGTAGGGGGACGGATCCTTGCCCTCTTTACAGCATTCCCCGTGATTTCTAGGCCGTGGAGAGGCTGAGTGGGGTTAAATCCATGCCGGGAGGGTTATTTTCATGTTTGGGGTTTGAGCGCCGGATCCATTGATTCGTGGGGGTTTTTGATTGATTTGGGACTCTAGATGCATGCTAGGACGTCGGGGGGGGTGATTCCCCGTTGTTTTCCCTTCACCAGAGGGGGTGAATGGGTGTGGTTTTACAATTTCTGGGCGTATTTCGCAAACCGGGCTCGGCCCGTTGTCGCGCTATATTCCAGTGGCGCGTTCTTAATGAACCGAAGACTCCTCTGCTACCGCTGCCTCAGGAGTTATGGCTTGAACACCCGCAGGAGGAGAATCAATAAATGAGGGAGCTATCTCTTCATGGGTCTCCTGAATGGGGGCTTCATCTTCAACTACTCTTTCTGGTAATGGAGACGAAGGTGCCCTAGTCTGTGGAGGCAGAAATCCAGTCTCTATAGCCACTATGGCAGGGACTGCTGGCTCGGGCGCAATGGACATTACTGCGGCCGGTATAAAAGCAGAGCTCCTGGCTGGGTCTGCTTCGGCTCTAAAATCTGAGGCCCTGACCGGGACCAAAATCTCTCCTGATGCCCCCAAGTCCAATGATGTTAAGTCAGTTGAAGATTGTATTCTTACTGGCACAGGGCGAATAACCTCAGAAATTCCCATGCAAGTTAAAGGTAAAGCAGGGATAATGACCAAGTCTGCAGATGAAACATCCATAGAAACTGCGGCCGCGTCTGAGCTGGTGATGACAGGGTCCTGAGAACAAAGTAGAATGACCTTCAGCAATGAATGAGAGAAAATAAATAGAACAGCAAACAAAAAAAAAAGGAAGCTTACCTTTAAGGTGAGGTCTACACCCTCGAAATGAGACAAAAGGGGAGAAAGCTCCGTAGTTGAAGCAGCAAACGGAGGGGTTATGTCAATCTCGGTGTCAAGCCCGACAAACTCTTCTTGCAAATCCTCTTCGGAAGACAACACTAGCAGCTTGGAAGGTGGGAACAGTGGAAGACCTTTGCAAGCACGGGCAAGGCTTCTGATTTAGAGACATCCTCCTCACTGCCGCTGAAAGTCACTTCCTCCGCATTATCAGAAACGGTCTCGGAGCTACCCGAGGATATCTCTACTCTAGCTATATGTTGCGGGGTCGCCTCTAGAGCATACCGGGATGCAGACCGGGTGATTATGCGTCTGGCTGGAATAATGCTCCGTTTTGTTTGAGTCCTGTCACCCTCCTGCGGCTGAGGCGACTCTCCCGCTACTATCATGGCCTCAGTCTGCTCCTCGACTGCCACCTCAACAAAAGAGAACCTCTGAAGGATATAACAAAAAAATGGAAGTATAAAGAAAAAGATGAGAAAGCACATTTACCCTCCTCCTCGCCAGCTGGGGTAGGAGAAGGCAGCCTCGTGTCCCTTTCCACAGGCACTGCAACCTGCTCCTGGGCTGTATCAGATAAAGAGAAGCTCAATCTCGAAGAACTCCATAAAAGATCAGTCAAGAAGACAATGAAGATTGCATCTACAAGCTATTACCGCCACTCTCGGCAGGTTCCTGAGCGGCCTCCCTTTGAGACTTGAACTCGTCGAAAGAGGGGATGTCTGGAAGAGGGGTTCCGGCATCCGTCACAACCGGAGCCGACTGCTGGACCCGAACAACCTTGGCCCTCTTGGCCTTGGCAACTGCAGCTTTCACCACAGAAGGCTTCCTCTTCTTGCCCGGAGGCAAGGGAGTGGTCGTAGGTGCCGCTGCAGGAATTTCAAAGTAAGCAGGCTTCTCAGCTTGAGCAATGATCTTCCTGTAAAGTCCCTGCCGCTTTATGTCCGGTCTATCTATGCAAGACACAAGAAAGGCAGTCATAGTCGATAGATGCAGAACATAGCAATAAAAGAAAGATGCCATGAGCGCACAGGAAGGGTCATACCTGCTGGGCCATCATAAAATGTGGAAAGCGGCCAATACAGATAAGCCACCTCCTTCGATCGGGAAGCAGCCTCCTTCACGAGCCAGCATATGTCACCAATGGTCTGGCACTTCTCTGTCAAGGCAGCCAAGTCTTTATGTCCGTGGAAGTCGAGGCAATGAAACAGGCTGAGATAATCCATACACCAGCCGTCGACATAATGAAAAGAAACAAAAAGCAGTTTATTCAGAATGCCAGTTATTGGGTTCTCCACTGATAGCCCGTGAACATTTAGCAGTACAAAAAGCCAAGAAGTGTGCTGATAATATGTCTGGGTGCGGTCTTCCCTCCGCACAAACGTCCTATAAGGGTGAAACCTGTCCACCGGACCCCTCCAGGGGGCTGCTGTCGGGAGAGGTTCCTCTGGGGGGAACGGATATTGTACGTCCAAATGAACACCCCCTATATGGCCCAACTGCCTCAGATCCTTTGTAAAAGCGTCTTCATTAATTTCAGAGAAGACAGGAGTGGGTGGTTCAGAACCTTCCTCTTTCAAAGATCGACGCGTGGCAACATATGTTTCCGCCTTCTTCTGGTGCTGTGAATAGAGCCTTTTCAGATGGACCTCATCAATTTCAAACACAGGCCCTGATTGCGGCTTTAAGAAAGAGCGCTCGGCCACGTCCCAAAAGGCACCTCTGCCATCTTTATAGAAGTTGGTGCGTGTATTCCACCACTTAATGTATTCTGATGTGACACGGTGAATACGATTAGAAACGGTCGGGACCCTGAAAGTTACGCCCTCTCGGCGATGAAAGAAATCCCACCATGTTCGACCGTCACTGGCAATGGTGGACCCATGCTTGGCACGGCTGTCCAAAGGAAACTGGGCAACCGATGGAGGAATATGCTGATCATAGCCAAAGTTTCTGCTGAAACGGAATGGATAATAGGGCTCCAAGATGAGCAAGCCTCCCTTCCTGAAGACCAATACACTGGGCCGAATAGCCATAGCCCACCTGACCAGTTCTGGTTCTAATATGGGCCGGGTGGCGTTGACCCCCGAAACAGGATGGACATAAGTTTCTACCTCCTCCATTTTGCATTCCCTCTGAGGGTCCACTAAAGGAGCCGAACCTGCTGCCAAGCTCCAAAAATGAATGATGCCAGGAGTGTCTACAGGCACTTTTATCAACCTACCCCTTATCTTAAACAGCTGCTCTAAGAAAGGACCAGGTTCGACGCTAGCGAATTCGATCATCCGAGGAAGCAATGTGTCCGACTGTAAAGTCCTCGGGGCCAGCTCGGGGAAAATACTGCAGACCCAGGCATTAAAAAAATGAAATGGACCCACAGTCCTTAAGGAGCGAGGAACCCGATGTCTATGCAAATCCCCCAATGATTTGTAAATTAAGCACAAAGCCACTGGGCACAGAGACAGCCTCATCCCCCAGGCCATCTGACAGGCCGGGTATATAGCATCCGGCCTGATAGTCGTCTCGTCCCCTTGAGGAAGAGCGAAGGTGCACAGCCAGAAAGTCAGATAAGCTGCACAGTGAGTGATAGGGTCAACCCCTGCTGGGTTCGGGCCGTCTGCACCTGCTCGGCGCAGTGAAGCTGGCAGTGCTGATTTGTAACGAGGGGCCCTGATTTGCTTGCTAGAAGTCGGTCTCACAGAAGGGAAGTCCGCATACTTCAAGGGACCCCCGAAGAAGTGTCGTATCCATTGTCCTACACGGACTCTCAACCTGTTGCTCTTTTCCCGGGGTTGATAGCCTTTGGAGGATCCCCGGCTGTAAGCCAGACAAATGGTACGATAAGCTTTCATTAAATACCGGTATGCATAGCCGAAAGAATATCGGCCCTCTCCATCGGAGGCGTCCTTTACAGAGTCATCCAGGCAAACCTCCTCGTATGGATCCCCATCAATAGGCAGACCTGAGAGCTGCAAAAGACTCCAGAGGTCGAGAGATGTTTCGCCCTCTGCTGTGTAGAATGTGTTAAACTGTGGGCAGAATACTTCAAACATGCCACAACATAGTCCCCGAGAGATGGGATAGCGGAATCTGGAGGCGAATACACTATGGTAGACCCCAGCTCTAATCAGTAAAGGGGCATACTCCTTCAGGACAAATTCTGTGAATTCCACTGCCCCTACCCTGAAGAGATGAGCATCTGTCACTTTAGCATCTCCAAACCAGCCGGCAGCTAGCTGATATTTAAATTGAACGGCCAGATAGTTCAGAATAAATGGCTCGTCCCTGTAACCCCACTTCACAGGTGCTAGAAAAAGTCCGAAGTTGGTCTTTTCCCGGTGGACGCGACCGGCTGCATGGTCCCACCTCGCCGGGGTGAACTCTGGAGCCCGGATCAACATTTTCTTCTCCGGCTCTAATTCAGAAATACCCAGCACGGCATTCCAGTCCCGCTGCTCGCCTGGAAGATATGTAACTCGGGTACGATAAATGGAGCCCTTCATGCTGTCTCTGTCAGTAAGTATTGCCGCTTCCACAGACTGAGCAAGCAGAAGATCTCTCATTCCGCCTATGGTGAAGGACTGGATAAATGGCAATAGATGACGATCCTTCGGCAGGTCCGGACGGTAGTCAGCAGCTCTTCTGAAATCAATACCTTCTATGGAAGACTAGACCCCAGAAGTCGGCACTATGTCAGTCTCAGAATCAGAGGACTCGTCGACAGTAGCAATCTGATTATAGCCAAAGCTCAAACTGTTCACGTTCATCCAGTTGACCGAGGCGCGAGATATATCCGGTTGAGCCGATGAACTCACTCCCACAGTCATGGAAGCCGCAGCAGAAAAGTCGGAAGCCATGTCAGCACCTGCAATCAGGGAAAGATGAGAAGATAAGCATCGGGAAGATGAATGGGCATGAAATGATGAGGTAAACAATTTTCGATAAATTTCGGCAGCATCTCCTCTTATCTAGGATATGCCCAAGAGAGATAGGGAGTCACCCACCAAGAGGGAGTGATCCCGGAGATAAAAAGGGATTTAATCCCAAAACAATGCCCCCACCTAGCGAAGTCTACACAGACGGGAAGAAAAAATAGGACGGCCGAAAGGGAGAGAAGCCCGCGCCGATGAGAAGAGGCCGAAGAGAGAGAAGGAGATGTGAGAAATGAGAAGAAGAAAGGTGATGGTCGCCTTAAAAAGAAGCCAGGACGAGAGGTTCTCGGCGCGATGAAAAGCGCGCTGAGAACCCCTCCCCGACTGCCAAGGCGCGCCGAGAAGCCCCGGCCGAGAGCTCGCATGCCGACTGCCAAGAGCGCACCGAGAAGCTGCTGATCCTCGCGCCGAGAATCTGATCAAGAGGCGTGCCGACAGTCTGCCCAATCCTCGGGCCGAGAAGTCCATGAATATCATGCTGAGAAGACTCCAAAGTGCTGGAAAGAAAAGGACACAGAAATAAAAAGTATGTGTGCATAATATTGCTGCAATAAGTTGATCAAGTCTAAGGATTAGATTAAAGAGAAATGGAGGAAGATATCCTCGAATGCTAAAAAGGCACCTGCGGACCCCGTGCCGCTTGCTCTGCGCTTACGCCATCCGCAGGTGGGGGGCATTTGTTGACACCTTGAAAATGAGCAAGGGCGGAAACAGAATTGAAAAGAAGATCAGACCAATAGTGAAAGATTGATGGTAAAGCTCGTCAACCATCTGCCCGGCTGAAGCCTTTTTCGGCCAAGCTGATGTCCGGTGTCGTCGTCAGCCAGACGGCAACACTGATGAAGTAGCAGTCAACTGACTGATGAGACCCCCTATCACACTGTAACAAGAGCTATATTACTGTCTCGTATGAAAAGTCTACATGTAACATGTCAGATTAAGTCAGATGTTGACTTGTTAACAGATAAGACAAAAGCGAGACAAAGATGAAGCCAAAACCAGCAAATGAAGATTATAAAGACTCCTGCAAAGTCAGAATGGAGGAAGTACCGTACCAGGCTAAAGATGTTATCCTGTCTTGTCATCATTCAGGTGACAATGCTGATGAAACGATACCCGGTTTTGTCGTCATTCAGATGACAATGCTGATGAAATCCCAGCCTACTGACTGATGAAATCTCAGAATGATCTCAATAAAAGTTATGCCACCAATAAAGGGCCCTCTCCTGTTCTGATAAATGTATTTGAAGGACTAAGAAAGGTCAGGGCATATGTGAAGTTTAGAAGCCCTAAATGGGCCTGCCAAATGGGCTCACGAAAGCGGCGCCGGGATGCTCTATGGAGGCCACCTAGTGCGCCGGGAGCTGCTATACTCGACTGATGCGCGCCGTGAAGGCGAAGAGGCACATCTACTTCCATCTGCCGAGAGGTCAGGAGGGGCTGGGTCTAAATAAACCCACTCACTTGAAAGATTAAAAAAGGAGAGAGGCAGGAGGATATAGGAAGATAGACAGACAGATAGATAAGGAGAGAGGGGAAGAGAGGGGTTTTTTGGCAAGCGGAAGTCCACCTCCTCCAGAAGAAAAAGAAAGAAGGAGAGCCAGAGAAGAGAAAAAAAGTAGAGAAGAGAACCTGAGGCCGATCGAAGGTGGGCAGCCGGGGAGGGAGAGGAGTCAATGCTCCCTCCTCCCCCCCCCCCCCCCATTTCTGTAGTTCATTTTCTTAATTTCGATGGTTTCTCCTTCTTCTTCCTCTGATGTATGCTATAATGCTGTAACCGATTTCACGCCGATAGGATGATGTATCACTTTTGCTTTCTTCCTATGTATCTCCTCCGATGTATGAGTCAGATGGAGTATCAGTGTTGAATGAATGAATATGACAGGTTGCAATTGGTGCCTGCTGTTCGTTTCCCTGAAGCCTTGTTGCCATCCCTCATGTTTTCTGCCTTATCTTAGACTCTGTAGCATGCTATTCCCCTCCCCAGTTTGATCAATAGTCTCCTGATTCGCCTGGTTTTCAAACGCTCTCTATGCTTATTCCAGAGCCAGGGACAGACCATCCCTTGGCCCCTGGAACAAAGCGAAGCTATATAATGACTGTTGTTTATGAGATTCTGGAGTTTCAGATGCATACGTTCTGACTGCTAATATCATCGAAGTCATTCCTGGGCCAGAGACAGCCATCTCTTGGCTCCCAGGATGATGAAAGATAACATTAAAATTGTCCCTGGAACTCTGCGTAATAATGGTGACAGGGATCCTCCAGACCCTGATCTTCCCCAATTCCTCTTCGATCATGGCCTTCCTTTGGAGCCTAAACCTAATCAGTTCCAATTTGATGAATTGATTCACTTTTATCCCAAAGAAACCCTCTATCCTGGTCTGAACCATCAAGAAACCCAAAACAGGGTACCGTAAAACTCTAAAACTCATCCCGGCGCCCTCATCCATCTCGGCTTCACGAACAGTAGAATAGGTGAATAGTTCTCGGCGCAAGCGTTCCCGCGCCGAGAACCCCATCTTCTTACCTGTGCCGAGAAGCCCTTCCCTTGGCCACCTTGTTGGCGCGCCGAGAAGCCTGCCTCTTGGCCTCATCTCCTGTGCGCCGGGAACTCCCTCGGCCTAGCCTTCTGGCGCCGAGAACCCTAACTCCTTGGCCTCCTTGCCTGCGCCGAGAACCCTAACCCCCCTGGCATCCTTCTGGCGCCGAGAAACCTAACTCCTTGGCCTTCTCACTTGCGCCGAGAACCCTAGCCACTCTACCTTCACGCCGAGGACTCTATTAATGCCAGCTTCCCGGCGCCCCGAATAGAACCTTGTGAAGAACCCTTCCCGGCACGGTGGTTTTCGCGCCGGGAACCTATATGCCCATTTAAAGCTGTGCCGAGAAGCTGCCTTGCCATCCATTTGAACCTCCGATAGCTTGATCAAACACACCCAGAGATACCCATGAGTCACCAGGCCCGTCCAGGGGATAAATCCAAAGGGGGTCAGACTCCCTTATGTTCCACCGTCCCGCATCGGATTCATGAATAACCCCCTTAGCTCGGAAGGTCTCTGCCACTGCATGAGTTCCACCGGCTTCCTTAAGGGAAAATCGAACATTGCCCCATGGTAGATACGTGGTTCGGGAAGTTCGACACTTCTCTCTCTCTTGGCTTTCATCCCGGCACTCCGTGGGTGATAGCCTATTTCCCCCTGGGCATAATCCAGATTAAGGGGAAATGCTGCCGAAATATCGATTGATGCTTTAACCCTGACAAGCCCCGGGAAGCGTGTATCATACACCTCCCGTCTGGCTCAATTCTTCGGGGGATACGAATACTTCGAGACCATTGGCCGGATGAGAAACGTGAAAGGGGGTATCTGTCCCCGATGATTGTTCAGGCCCCGTCCCGCCACTGCGTGGACGGTGTCCTATTTCTATCCGGCATGGCCCACATAAGGGGAGGTCATTCTGATTTAATAATTTGTCGTTTATTCAATTACCTTCTTAGAATAACAAGAGCTTCAATGTTATGCACTGTCATTCTCAACCGCCCCGAGGGGCCTCCTATTTTGGCGTTTAATCAAGGGTTGTCCTTCTTAGGAAGGGCGTAATTAACGTCATAACCTTTATGGTATGACGGACTTCCAGTCCCGACTCGGACTTCACAATCGACTGATTGAGTCAGATCGAGCGCATAATAAATCGTCACTCCGGTGACTGGCATGCCTAACAAACCAACCAATAAACCAATAAACACACATAAATAAAATAAATAAATAAACGATGAATAAAACCATCCCCACATGTCCCCGGCATCCGTACCTACCGTTTGGTTACCAAGAGTCTGTGTTAGTGTGTTAGTCGGTGGGTTCCGTGAGTCGAGTCCTTACTTCCAGTGACCTGTCCACTAGTCGTAGCTTCCTGCGCACGCGTGTGCGGACCCACCTGGGAGTGGTGGAGAGTGAGACCCAGTGAGAGGCGGTTTTTAGGCTGGTTACCGTAGGGCCCCTTGCCTTTGCCACTAGAGTACGGTGGGGGGGAAAACCAGCTAGAGGACCCGACCTAGAGCAGATGGTCTGTGTGTGCACACGTAGTTGGGGGCTTAGGACACGCGTTGACGAGCGTGACCCCAGCTAGTCCTTGTTGTGGTTCTTGTTGCGTGTCTGAGTCTCACGCCCGGGGCGTCGTAGCTGGACACTTGTGACGCGGTGTAAGACGTCAGGGGACGCATCCGGTCGTTCTTCTGGTGGGTAGTGCTCCTGTTCGCTGGCAGGTGTGGACTCGAGTTTTATTGGACCGAGGTTTGGTAGTACAGTACTGTTAGAGTAGATGGCTTTTCCGTTTATTTACTTTAGCTTGTCGGTTCCACCGTACTCTTGCTAGGTAGGGTTGCCTTCTGCTTTCTCATTTTTCGCGCGAGGTGGGGATTCGCAGGATCCCTACTAGGCCAATGAAATGAGGCTCACCCCTACTTTTCAGGTGAGGTGGGGTCTTCGAGAGGCGCGGTCGAGTTTCAGCGTGGTTCTTCTAGCCAAGGTTAGTTGCCAGTCTGCCAGAGCCGGGGGATGCCCCGTGTAGTTGTACGCCGGGGGATGCCCCGTGTAGTTGTACTTTCCTTTCTGTTGACTGTACTTTTATTTGGACATGAGACTCTGTGGACCTTGTAGCAGATTATTTATTTATATTATTCTGTGCATTTTATTTTTAGATTATTGTGCTATCTCTGCGGTCGTTTCAGCCTCTCTTGTACCCCCACACCACTCCCTTCTACCCTTCCGAGTCTTCGGGCTCGTGGGTTGGCGGGCCGAGATTCGAGACGCGCCGGTTCCTCTCCGGTACTCGGATCCCGGGTCGTCACACTTCGTGGAGATAGACTGCGTCCATCTAACATAACAAGACCATAATTTCAAGATTCACGGTAATGACAAGCTCAAGTCAACAGACATGAAGTTCAAGTCGACAGAACTGTCTACTCAGTCGACAAACCAGAGGCCAGCCGTACAAGCACGTGAGCTTTTAAGCAGGTCACTTCCAGTCACATGATTTCTCTTACCAATCATTGGCACACGCCTCCATGACACGTGGCTTGAGTTCTAGCAAGATCCTAGGTAAGAATATTCCATTTTTGACATGGACCAATTAGAAAATAGCTTGGAAATGGAGAATTGTCCATTATTCTCTGCTATAAATATCATCATTCACCCTGGAGAAGACAAGGGATGCCCTGAGCACTGAGGAGACACCCTGAGCATTTTCGAAGAGCACCTGAGAAGAAGAAAAGAGAGGAGAGCAACCTAGCAGTTGGCCTGAGCGAACCTAGTGTAGAGGGGAAAGATCTGAGAGCAATTTGAGAGAGTCTTTTTCCCCAAGTCACTGTCTGGCCACTTAGAAAGGCGGAGTAGTTCCAGATCTGAGTCTAGATTTGCATTTACAGCTTCTAGATTCTTATCTGAAGCTACATTTTGCATTTTATTGTTTCGATTTGCTATTTTCTTTTTGAAATTCTTCGTCAATTAACCGTGTGGAGTAGATGTGATTTTAGCGTCTTCCGATACCATGTTTTAGGGATCGAAGTGTGTTTGGCTGCTGAGCAGTCATGTGTGTGTGTGGTCGAGGAGCCTGTTCCTCGAATCAAGCTTTTTGTCAGCGTTTGTGGTTGTTTTGGGGTTCGTCCCCGAGTGTTGTTGCGTCTTAACAGCGTGTGTTTGTCTTGGGGTTCATCCACGTGTGTTGCTGCCGTCTAGCAGCGTCTGACTGTGTGGTTTAAGGTTCATCCCTATATGTTGATGTGAAAACAGCGTGTGTGTATGGGGTCATCCCCGTTAAACTGTGTATCAGCATGTTATTGGGGACTTGTCCCCGCGTGTGTTGCTACACTTGTAGTGTAGGAAGCCTCACCGAGTTTTGGTGAGCGGTGGACATAGGGAGCCTGACTGTGGTCCCAAACCACCTTAAAAATCATTGTGTCCATATCTAAATACATGTGTGCTTGTCTATTTCTTCTATCTCCATTCATAGGTTCAAATTGACACTATCACACACACTGAATTGATTACACTACTACGCAGATTTAATCTGCACACACAAATAGCTAAGTTGAGTTTGGTTCGTCAAGCCACATTCAGTTCTTAACGTCGACAATTTGATACATAGAGAATCTAAGTCTTGCTTAATTGCTTCTAAGAGTTGTGTTGAATCCGCTTTGTGCTCTAAATAAAGTATCATCTAGTTAAATTTTTAAATAAGGCGAAATCAATTCACCCTCCCCTCTTGATTGCGCTTGCACTAAGGGACCCAACAAATCAAACCTAATTAATGTTATTAATTTTTAAATAAGACTAAAAGTGGGTGTGTGCAATCTCACGGTGCCATTTGTCAATTTTTTTATGGCAAAAATTTAATATTATGATATTTGGATCTATACAAAGTGTGAGAGATCTGAGTTCAAATTTAATGAGGTTCAACTCATCATATTTCTACTTTTCTCATTACTAAAAAATTCGACGACCTAGATTGTTTACTAGCCGATTTCGCTTAGTGCAACTTTGTTAATCAGGTGGGGTTAGCACAGTCGACCCTCCAGAAGGTCGAATGCGCAAACCGATCTCGGTTAGTCATATTGTGTGTGAGAGAAACGGTGGGACCCACATCACTCTCTCTCACTGGTTAATGTATCTCTCTTATTCTAACCGAAAAACAAACTGAGACTTACAGATTTTTTTGTAATCTTGTGATCCAGTTACAGACTGTCCCTCAGCCACCTAATGAGTCACTGTCTTCATTCATATTCCATAGAAAGATAATAAAAGAACTTGAGATATACAATTCCGCCCAGACAGCCAAAGGAAAAAAAGGCTTTTCTATACCATCCACGGAAGAGATGCTTATCTTTAAAACCCCCTAATGATCCTCCATTGCTCCTGTGTTCTTACACTCAAATATATAGCGATAAGTATACTGTAAAATATATGAAGGGGTAAGACTGGTGCGAGTCAAACCCACACCGCATGTAAGAAAATTCAAGAAAAAAAACTTCAAAGAAGCCAAAAGAAAGGGAAAAAAAAAGCTCAAAAGACAATCAAAACAACACGCAACAATAAAATACAGATCATCAAAGTGTTAATACGAGTTCTTCGGGAATGTATAATAGAAAGATATCTATCAGACGAATCAAGAGATTATAAAAAGAATCAAAATTTGGTACAAACAAATTTAGGTCGAAGAGTACGACGTCACTTCCTTTAGAGTCATCTCACCTCTACGTTAAGTTTCCTGATAAAATTTCTCCAACTAAATGACCACTCAAATCGACGAAGACACAAAAGTACACTCTAAATTGTGATGCAAGGGTGAACACCGTAGAGGATCGCTCTAAACTCTTGCAGAGAAAAATGACAGAGAGGAAAAGACGTGAGAGATGAGAAAAAAATAAGTTTGCATGTGCTCATCTCTAGTAGGAAAATTACTCTTCTAAATAGACTCTAACAAGTGTCTAATCAAGTTAAGCGCACGAATAGATGTTCTCGTTCTCAAAGGGATATACTAGAGAATCTCAAGAGAAGTGAAAATATTTTTGATTAAATAGTCAACAATTAATAAATAAAATAAAGATCGAGAATTACACGCATATCACAACAAGATAATACGCGCGCAATGGATCAAAGAGCCTGATTAATCTACATTGTCCATCTTTAATAATCTTCCCATAAAAGTACACAATCAAACTCAAGAGTCTTAACTAAAAGTAGATATGTATTTTTTATTTTCCAACGTGAGATAAAACGACAAAGACTCGAACTTGAAATTTTAAAACATAAAAATTCAACACAAATAAGCAAGTCGTCCGGATCAAAGTCCCGCTTGAATATGTAGAATGCCCATTTCAACGTCCCCTTCTGCCATCCCCCCCTCCGATCCACAGTCTTCCCTCTGCCCTGGTGCCCCGTGCTCCTTGTCTCGGGTCACCCCCCTCGCTCCGTCGCCCTCCCCTCTCCCTTTCCCGCCGCTTCCCGCTGCCTCCCCCCCCCCCTCTCCCTTGGCCCTCTTCTTCCCCATCCCCTCCTGCCCTCCCTCCGCCCTTTCCCTCTCCTCTCCTCCGGCGTCCCCCCTTTCTCCGCTCCCCCTTCCCCCGGTGCTCTTCCCTCTTTCTCCTTTACCAAGCCCTTTCGTCTCCCCGGGCCTTCGGCACTTGTGTGGTTCACCGGACGAAGAAGAGGCTTGCTGGTCGCACCTGCAGGTGACGGGTATCCCTCGGTTTCACTCAGAGCTCGGAGATGCTGCGCTTCTTCCAAGCACCCCTCGGTTGCTTGTCTCCCGGGTCTCTTTTACTCGCCGCTATATGTTTAAGCGGTCTGGTAGCCTTGCGCTCCTCGAGGATGTTATCAATCGCCTTCGATTCGTCAGCTGCCCCATCGTCGTCGTCGGGTGTCCCCTACCCTCGGGTTGTCGTGGTTGTCTCTCTATTTTCATATTATGTAACTCGATGGGCTGTTGTCTTCAAAAGCCAGTGTGAGTTGTTTTTGTGATTTGGTCTTTGTCCCCATTGTATCCTGTTTCTTATGTGAAATGAATGAACTCTCTTGCTTCCAAAAAAAAGGTAACACTTGCTGTTGCTGCATCAGAAAGGGGGTGCAGCCCATGTTTGTTTATATTGTTTAAAGTTGTATGACCAAACTTAGTATCAATCTAATTTTACGTTAAACTTATGTCACCAAATTTTTTGCACCCTCAAATATTTAATATTTTCTTATCGTGAGTCTCAAATTAAGTGGAAACTTAAGTCCACGATAAATAATAAGACTTGAACTCCACATAAAAAAATCAAATAAAATAAAAAATGATCTACGGTGCAACAATTAAGAAATGACACTCAAAAAAAAAATTGGCCACCTCCACCTCACCTCCACCCTAAAAAAGAAGGCTTTTTACATGGAAACTATCGCTAGAAGTAAAATTGTGGATATATTACAATTAATTTTCATCGACGTAACTTTAAATATTTTTCAAAGATTTTTTTATTCTTATTAGTTAGTGATCAAATGATCAAAATATCTCCCTTCCACATCAATTATATATATATATATATATATATATATATATATATATATATATATATATATATATATAGAGAGAGAGAGAGAGAGAGAGAGAATACTCTAACTGAGAAATGCTCTAAAACAATTGAAGATTGCAAATATAACGGTATGTTCTTGATTTCCCAAACCCGAGCGCCATCTTGCCCTTGAATCTCTGAATTTACTATAACTGAGAAATGCTCTAAAACAATTGAAGACTGCAATATAACCGTATGTTCTTGGTTTCCCAAACCCAAAGAACCCTACATAAGAATATGGGTAATTGTAATCACCGTCACTGCAAATTTGGGATGCGGGGGAGTGGGGAGACATGCGGCCGGGGAAGGGAGGGGGGCTGCAGGTTGCCCTCACCATCATGATCGACGCCCCTTTATTTCTCTCTCTCCCTCACCGCTAGTCGTCGCCGTCGTTCTCTGCACCAGCAGTCCATCTTGCCTTTCACTCTGTTCATTTTGATAACAGAATAAGGAAGAATAAGATGAGTTATTCTGTCTACTCACCCTTAACCTAGTTTGATAACAGGGTTAAGTTATTTGGGGTCGATTAAAATAAAGCCCTTATTCTAGGAGTAACGCATTCTATCATTTCACATGGAACGAGTTATTCTCAGAGTAAGAATAAATTATCAAACTCAAAAAAGACAAACCAAAGAATAACTCATCCTTACCCACCTCATATAACTTATGTTAACATGTTATCAAAGAGGCCTTTAGAGTCTGTTTACTAATCGGGTGAGATTAACGCAATCGACTCCAAGGAGTCGAGTGCGTTAACTGACCCCAGTTAACACGTTTATGTGTCCCACACCGGCAAAAACAAACATGGCCTTACTATTTGAGAAACTCATCTTGAAGAGGGGAAATGGGTATCAAGAAGATGACTTTCTTTGAGTTTCAAACATTAAAATTTTATTATTTATTTATATATCCCTATTAGACGCATTATATCTATTTTATGATTCTATCTAAGATTTTTTACAAATAATTCAAACCCTATGATATATAACATTGGATTTTTTGATATTTTTAAAAATATGGTTAGACTTAACCATAATTATGTTGATAGACGGTAAGGCAATGCTACGACATATTTATAAAATTTTTAAAATAATGATTATATATATGTTAATATATTTTCACGAATGATATATCTATAATGTCACTTGTAAATGATTTTCGTAAAAAATATCTAAAAAAGAAAGAGAAATGTTTATTATCCGTTCAGGAGAGTAAATTTATTACCCATCCTATCTCTCATTGGGCCACATATATAGTGTACAGGTCTTAATTTATGATAACTTTGCACGTATTTTTAAATATATTTTTAATGCTATAAAGGTGACAAATAACTATTTAAAGGTGAAAAATAACTGCCTAAGAGTGACAAATAGTTATATAAAGGTGACAAATAACCAACTCCTATCAATTTATACGTATTTCCGAGACGACGAATATGACTTCCAATATTATTTAAGGGTGACAAATAACTATTTAAGGGTAAAAAATAATTATTTAAAAGTGATAAATAGTTACGTAAGAATTCAGTTTTTGTGTATTCATAAGACGATGAATTAGACTTTCAATACTGTTTAAGGGTGACCAATAACTATCTAAGGGTGAAAAATAACTATCTAAAGATCTCAAATACATGAATAAGGGTGACAAATAGATGAAAGTATACGTAGGCATTTAAAATGTATCTAAGAAATTTAACGAGGGAGGGTAACTAGTATTTCTTAAAAAGAAATAGCACTCCTAACGTTGCCTCTGATAAAATAAAAATATTATTTCTTTTCTCCAAGTTCAAATCTTATTTATACGTGTTTTTGAAAAAATTGCTTCTCACGTAGAGATCAAAGTGAAAGTCTCATTGCATTTCCATAATGTAATTGTTTTAGAAAAATCAAAGAGAAAGCCTCATTGCAAATGTATTGCACAATGTGTAATATTTTTTATTTTTAATTAAAAACATAAAATAACTGTCAAAACATTTTAAAACATAATTTATATTATTATTAAGTTATAAAAAATTAAAAAATCAAATAATATGAATAACATTAGATCTCTTTTTTATAAAATCGACTCATTTTATTTTAAATTTTTTTGAGCTAACACACGGAAGATGTGCACCACACTGATGCACATCTTGGGCGTGCATCAAACTATTCTCAAAATCAAAATCTTAAGAGCCATTTGGTAACCAATTAAACTGAGTTAAGATGAATTAATCGACTATAAGGGCCACTTTGGTAACGGGTTAAACTGGGTTAGGGTGAGTTAACTGGAGTCAGGTGAGTTACTCCTTATTTGATAATTTTTTTCTTAACCCGGATCGGATAGGGTTAAAGTGGATTAACTCATTCCCAATAAATAGGTGGAATGAGTTAATCCACCCAGATTAAGATTAGGGGTGGGCTAACCCGAGTAAATCACCCGCCCCTAACCTAAGCCGTTATCAAAGTGACCCTAAGTTAAGGTGAGTTAACCGGAGTAGAGTGAATTATTATTTGTTTGATATTTTTTTTATTAACTCAGATCGGATAAAATTTAAATAGATTAACTCGTTCTGGAATGAGTTAATCTATCTCGATCAAGATTAAAAGTCAAATACATCATCCCGAATAAGTCACCTATCCCTAATTTAATCTGTTATCAAATTGACCCTCGCCCATTTATAATGTCGGCATCACCTTTAGCACATCTATCCATACGGGCACAGGTAAAGCAGAACTTCTGCCCCTTATCCGCTTCAAAAGTCCAAAAAGTTTCCATTTCTCCCCTGTGATTAGCTAACTTTTATCATTTCTTGTTTGATTTGGACGTGGATGGTGGCAGCTGCACAGGATCCTAAAGCCATGCCACCATCACCTGCATAGCCCTGGAGAAAGGGTTATAATCTTCGAGCTCCCCAACGCAGACAGAAGCTACAAAAGTACAAACAAGAGGAGGAGAAATAAACACCACCAGGAACCAGTGCCCACATCGGTTACCGCTCCATCAATTATTTATTTACTGCTCTATAGTTCTTGCCTCCGCATTTCTCAAACTACGAAGTCGCCCATCAATCACGCCGTATATATAATTATATGTATGTATGTAATTTCATATCGCATGCGAAGATCTCTGCATATCAGATGAGGATCTGTCATATTCCAAACAAAACAAATCTGGATCGAGAACGCACGCGCATAAAGAAAGAGGAAAGAGTTGGTACTGAAAAAGTTTATTTTTTTGGGATTCATCGTAAGGGGTCGTTCCACACCGCAGATTTCACCACAGATACAGAAAAAAAATGAAGGAAAAATCCTGACACCAGCTACAGCAGCAGACCGAAAGAGGCAGTGAGCAGACGATCACAGAAACACAGATCCGAGTTGCAAGAAGAAAAAAAGAAGAGTAAAAAGACCAAAGCAAACGGAGCACAACTACTAAGGGCTTAGCAGCCACGACCACGGAGAATAGAGGTGGGTACGCCGGCGGCAGGGAGCTGCGGTGTGGGGCGGACGACCGGCGCCGCCGCTCAAGAGAGCTGGCCGCAGTCGGCGATCACGACGGGCTTGGAGGTCCTGCCGCTGGACGATCCCACCTTCTCGACGGCGCGGATGACATCCATGCCCTCCACGATCTGCCCGAACACGACGTGCTTCCCGTCAAGCCACGACGTCTTCTCCGTGCAGATGAAGAACTGGGACCCGTTGGTCCCAGGGCCAGCGTTGGCCATGGACAGCACCCCGGGGCCGGTGTGCTTCTTCACGAAGTTCTCGTCCTCGAACTTGGCGCCGTAGATGGACTCGCCGCCGGTGCCGTTCCCGGCGGTGAAGTCGCCGCCCTGACACATGAACTGGGGGATCACCCGGTGGAAGGTGGAGCCCTTGTAGTGGAGGGGCTTGCCGGAGCGGCCCACCCCCTTCTCGCCGGTGCAGAGCGCCCGGAAGTTCTCAGCCGTCTTCGGGGTCGTGTCGGCGAAGAGCTCCATCACGACGCGGCCGGCGGGGACGCCACCGACGGTGATGTCGAAGAAGACCTTGGGGTTGGGCGCCATCGCTGCGATCTGATTGTCGTCAGCCCAGGAGAGCAGAGAGAGAGAGAAAGGGAAAAAGATAAAGCGGCGACTGGTTTTGCTTGTTAGGGCTTTCGCGGCAGAGGTGGGTTTATATAGCGACGTGGTAGGGGCGGTGTATCCCCCTGACGACATCTGAGTCGTTGGCTCAGGACACGTGTCGAGGATCGGATGACGTGAGGTTACTCGGGATAGGGGTTTCCTCAACCAGAGTTAAGGTTCCCGTGGGTACAATTGGGAAAGTCCACTTCTCCGCGCTAGTCCCTCCTGGGTTTACTAGATTTTCGATAAAAATTTCCATAATACATATATTTAGTAAATATATCTCTAATATCATTTAATTATTAAAACTTTCGTACAAGATTTGACGTATTGGTCATACCTCGTCGTACTGACTTTCTATTAATACGATATGATACAACAGGTATCATTGCGTACTCTAGTTATATTGTTATCGTGTCATCATAAAATTAATCTACTCAACCTTACATCCATTAAAATTTAACCTCGCATGTTATATGCGTACCACAGATCGGGCATATCAATTTTTATCAAGTACGATCTAATATATCTTATATCGTAGGTATCCGATCGATATTATAAACCTTAACTTCTTTAAATTAGAAGTTCACAACTCTTTCATCCCCTAAAATAAAAATATTTAGACCCTCTTTGATAATTGTTTACGAGGGAAATAAGCGAATTTATCCCGTTGAATAAATAAACAATAATTTGACAAGATAGATAGAGTATAACGACACTAATTTGAATGTTCTTAAAATAACTTATATTCGAGTTAGAATCTATTGTTCTACCTCTGTTAGGACGGCCCTATAAATTTTCTACAGTAAAAAAATAAAAAATATGAGTTTAAATTGACTCAAATTTTCCTATGTTGTCTTCAAAGAGGGGACCTTAGACCATGGTGCAGGTCTAAGTAAACCTAGACTGCATTAAACTTATTAAATATTTTGGATAAATAGATAAACAGAATAAATTTTAAATTTGTTTATTATTTATTTGATGCTAAAATATAAAAAGATTTGAAAATGATTAATTTACTCAAAAATTTAACATACTTGATAAAAGAAGCCTAATTTTGGTTCAAATTCATAACAAAATGTTAATATTTTAAGAGTTTTTATATGAAACTAACTCTTAGATAAGAATTTGTAAAAAAAATATTTTTAAAAATATATTAACAATTATATCACTATGTAAATTTATATTGTGTAAAAATGACATTGCCATAATCGTATGTTATCATCGATAAAGTTAACCATCATTATTTTTAATTAGACTGATAAAAAGATAAACATACTTTATTTTAAAAAAATAAAATAATGAAATATCTCCCCCCCTTTAGTAAGAACCCTGCTTCCCTCCCACCGGACACCCCTACAACATATGGCTAACAAGAACACCCCCCTCCCACCAGACTCGCCTCTGCAACCTCTCGTAGGCAAGAACACCCCCACCCCCCTCTCACCAGAACTCCACTCCCTTGCAACCTCCCACTGACAAGACCCTCCCCCCCCTGTCCATTGCAAATCGACCGGTAAGAACGCTCCCCCTCCACTAGATCCCAACCCCCTCACCTTCATGAATAGGGTTGACCTCAGGTCCTCAAACCCCTCGAACACCGAGTGTCGGAGAGTCCAACAGTGAGCATTCCCCTCGAAGAGTCTGTAGACTGATGCAACACAATGGCAGTCAGAGAGGCAATACCCTGACATGCCGATGACTGGGGATGAATAGAAGAGAGATAAATAACGCAATGGCGAGCGAGGTAGCAGGGGTGGTAGTGGTAACTCTACTGCTCTGCGTCGCTATCGCTGCCCCAAAGTTGACGCCTTCCTCTCCTCTTCCCAGCATAAGTATGTGCTCTCACCAGACCCTAGTGCTCTGTGCCATCGTCGCGCCCCCAACGTTAACGCCTTTCGCTCCTCTTCCCAGCGTAGGTGTGCCCTCTGGTGGGGACACCACCGGTTCCACTACCGGGCCCACTACTCGGAGCCGACGCCGCACCGTACCGAATGCACCGAGCTTATGGCTCGGAGACTCGATTGAAGACCCGGCATACTGAGTAGTTATACTTGTGTGTATTTTTGAGTATTGAGTATTTGTACGTGTGTCAGTATTGAGTATTTGTACGTGTGTAAAATACATGTTTTACTATATATATTTACTTTTATTTTATTAGGCAAGGGTTGTCAAAAGTTATTTGTATTTTAATTTTGTTAAACCCATAAGTCAATAGTGGGTTGGTGGCCTTTGTTTTATTAGGCTAGGATAGGTATGTAAATAAAGGAAATAAGGAAGGTATGGATGTAATAGGCCTTTCCTATAAATAGGAGGCCAATGCTTGTTACGAGACATGTTATGAATGAATGAAAGAATGAATGAGTTGATGTTTTGTGTAAGAGATTTCCCCTCTTGCCATCCCCTTCTCTCTCTTCTCTTTTGTGAGGATTGAGCGTCGCCCGGTGTGAGACCGTCCGGCGTGAGGCCGAATTGTGTGAGATAGCAGTTATCCGTTCCCGTCCTGTTCGCGTCCCGGAGTGTCGTCGATCCATTCCCAGGTCGTCGCCGCGTCAAATTAGTATCAGAGCCCAACAACGGCGTCTCCGACGACCTCGACGTCCTCGGCGTCTCTCTCTTTCTCTCTCTAGGTTGTTAGAAGTGAAAAAAAAGAAGAAGAAAGGTGTTATTGAGTTCTGTTGGGTAAAAGGAAGAAAGAGAAGAAAAAAAATATACACAGCAAATCACGGCTGAAAGAGGAAAATAGAAAAAAAATATTGAGAGAAAAAAAAAGTTTTAAGCTTCAAAATCCCCCCTCAACCTCTCTCTGTTTATTTCTCTCCGGATATTTCTATCTCTCTCTCTCACTCATTCAGCGCAGTAGAAGAGGTCAGAAAAAAAAAAGTGGTTTACGCGCCCCCTGTCATCGTCGCCCGTGCCGGGATTCAAATCCCGGCACGCCGCAACCGGCGCCCCCCCTCCGCCGCCGCGCCCAGGCCCCGCACCAGGTCCCTCCCCGCCACCCCTGCCGCCGCGCCCAGGCGCGCCCCGCGCCCCGTGCCCAGACGCACCCGGCCCGCACCCAGACGCGCCCAGACGCGCCCAGGTGCGCCCGCCCCGACCGCCCGCCTCGGCGTCCCCGCGCCTCCGCGCCCCGCGCCCGGCCACGCGCCCACGCGCCCACGGCCCGTGCCCTCGCCGGGCCCGCGCCCGGCCCTCACCTGGCCGCGCCCGCCCGGCCCCGCACGTAGCTGCGCCCGCCCCGCGCGCGCTTGCACCCGCCCCCGCGCGCCAGCGTGCGCCCGCCCGCCTGGTCAGCTGGCCACGCGCCCAGCGCGTTGACCGCATCTCCCCCCCCCTTTCTGGCCACCAGCCGCGTAGCTAGTTTGAAAAAAAGGGTTTGAAAATTAGAGAAAAAAAAGAGGAGTGTGAAAAGTCATAAAAGAGAGGCTTGAAAAAAAAATGTGTTGAATATATAATATATATATGGGATATATATAATACTATATATATCTATATATATATCTATATGTATTATTTAAAAAGGAGTTATATTTATATCTTATAATTTTTGTAGCACCCAAGTCCACAATTGGCGACTTACCGGGTGCCCGAGTCACCCGATCACCGACACACAGTCCGTAATTCACGGAGTGTGAATGTCCGTAAGTCTCCCTGCGCGGAGAAATTGGACTGATTTGTTCCCCTGCGTGGGAAATTTTAAGCGATTTGTAATAATCCTCCCTGCGTGGAGTGAATTTTTGTAACCGGTCAAACTTCCTCGACGCCGTGCGGGCACGCACGTCCCCGCTCGCCTTCGTCTCCGGTCGGAGCTTGACTTCTTAGTCAGCTAGGTACGTGCTCTGGATCACTTGCTCATTTAGTATCCTTATCTTTTGCCGCGCGACGAGGTGAGCGAGAGCCCGATCCATGCAGCCAGTCTCCTAAGTGCATCGCTGTGGACGGAAAGCGAGAGCTTGTATGTATCCATCCTTAGGCCCTAGACTGTCGCATTAGGGCACCCTAATTGTCAGGAGGTAGTTCCACAACTACTTCGCCTACGGGCGAGCAACTCTCCCTGACCGGTCCCTTCAACTTGGCCCTTTGCCTATTTAGCCAACAACATTCGGGTCTATAGCTTGCTAATTATCGGTCCCAGGACTGCATCATTTAGGTCGAAGTCGTGCATACCACGTTGGTCTAGGAATTCATCCGGCCGTCTAGAGCGCCCTTCAACTCTACAATCCCATATAGATTAGAAGAGCGTGAGTGCTATGTTGGCTCAGCTCGAGCATAATCTTCTAACCCATTTTGAAGAAACCATAGGCCAACTTCGAGCCGAGCTAGATGAGAGGATCCGAGCCTTAGAGGATCGACTTAAGGGAGAGGAAGGACAAGTGAATGGCCATGGCGATCCCGTAGCCAAACCTAGGGAGGAGAGAGAGCAAGCCCGCCCGAATCAGGCCCCCCAAGGTAGAGAGCAAGAGGCCCGTACGCCTCGAGAGAGGGACCACGATGATGAGGATATTATCCTACGGAACGTCAAGATTGACGCTCCGAGTTTTGATGGGTCCCTAAATCCCGCCACATACCTTGACTGGGAGACCGAGATGGACCAATATTTTGATTGGCATCGCCGCATGACCCCTGCTACCAGGGTGAGGTTTGCCAAAATGAAACTCCTGGGTCAAGCCAAGACCTACTGGTGTAATGTTGAGAATCTCCTAGCACGGAGACGAGAGGAGCCTATTAGCACGTGGGAAGAAATGAAGGGAAAATTGAGGGAGAAGTATCTGCCACCTTCCTACCATCAGCGTCTTTTAGACCAATGGCAGAAACTCACCCAAGATGGAAAGTCCGTGGACGAGTACATCGCCAAATTTGATGACTTCTTCCTTCAGAGCCGAGTCATGGAGGATGCCTCCGTCACCCTCTCACGGTTTAGGGCTGGCCTACATGAGAGTATTCAGCAGGAATTATTCTTGCGGGAGGTTAACACCCTCGAGCACGTCTACCAGGTTGCACGAGATGTTGAGCGGTTTCAAAGGGTGGTCCCACCTCGGGTTCCCATCTACCGCCAACCTGAACCCCGAAACCCCATAGTCCGCTATACTGAGAGAGCTGGCCCCTCCACCTCTACGTCCCTACTGCTACCCCGCTTAGGGCCGTTGCCCCTATTGCTCCTTTCCCAAGGAACCCTTTACCTGCACCCGCTGCTGTGCCTAGGCTGGAGTATACTCCACCAGTTGAGAGGAGAGATGACAAGGGAAAGGGAGTCGTCCCTAGCACCTCCCAACCAGCCCCTGTCTCGGGAGTCCACTGTTTTAGGTGTCATAACCTAGGGCATATTGCCACCAATTGCCCCACCCGAGCCTTGGCCATCACCGACCCCCAGTCTATGGAGCTTCCATCTTAGGAAGGAGAAACCCTTGAGAGATATGAACCTGACCCTGATCTCATTGCCCATGTAATATCCCGGACCTGGTTTTCGGAGTGTCCAGCTCCGTGGTGTCCAAAATTTTATTTCGGACATCTTTCGTGTTCGGATCGGCGCGATCCGGAGTTGTTTCGGAGGCCCGGAGGCGTTCCGCGGCTTTTCCGCGTCTGTTTTCCGATTCCCGGTGTGTGTTTCGGCTTTTTCTTCGGAAGCTCGCTGCGGGCGAACCGGGCGGTTCCCCCAGGCACGAGTGGTACCGTTGCGATCGGTGCGTTCCGAGGATTCCGGAAATGTATTTTTCTAATTTTTGATATTTTTCAGAAAAATCGAATTTTCCTATATAATCCTTTTTCTTTTCTTTTTTCTTTTCTCCTTTCTCTTTCTTCTTCTTCTTCCTCCTTCCTTCCCCAACCGTGGCCGCCCTCCTCTCTCCCTCTCTCTCCCATTCGGACGCGGTGAGCCCCTCCCCGGCTGTTGACGGCGGCAGGGCGACGGCGCGGACGCGTGGGTGGCGGCGAGGCGAGCTCGTGGGCGTGCGGCAAGCGTGGGAAGCGTGGGGAGTTCGTGAAGCTTCAAGCGTTCTTCGCGATTCGTGGGTGATTCGGCGGAGCATTCGCTCCATTGAGGTAGGGTGACGTTCCTTAGCCTCTTGCCGTTCATTTCCGTGGTTTGTAGGCCGCGGGGAGGCCGAGAGGGGCTTGTTTGAGCATGCTTGGGGTTTTTCCATGATTTGGGGAGAGCTCGCCCGATCTATGGTTTTAGCCCGCGATTTCACGTTTGGATGGCTTAGATGCATGCTAGGGGTCCCCAGGGGTCTTCCCCTTTGTTTTCCCCCTCTCCGGTGGAGGCATGGGGGTGTGGATGGTGTTTTTGGCCGTTTCCCGCCGTTCTCGATTTTCCGAGATGGTAGCGGTCTACCAGTAACCGCCTTCATTGGTAGCGGTCGGGTGGGGACCGCCTTCACCATGGTTTTTGACCGTTGGGACTCGTTCTGTCGGCAGGCGGTCGCGGTCGTGTGACTGACCGCGACTGCTGGTGGCGGTCAGGGGGCGACCGCTTTCAGCATGGGGTCCGGCACGGTCTTCGACACGGTTTTTGACCGTTGGAGTCTGGTCGCGGTCTCCTGGAGACCGCTACCAGGTGAAAACGGTCATCAGGCGACCGCGTTCACTTTTCACGCACCAAGATGGTCGCGGTTCCAGGAGGACCGCGACTAGGTGGTAGCGGTCCTGGGTCGACCGCGACCACTGGAGGCGGTCCTCCGGTGACCGCGACTCCTTTTCCTTGCCAATTCGAGTCCCGGACGAGCTAGTCTCGATCCCTGTGCTGACCCGTAGTCTGACTGATGCGGGGCATCATGTGGGGGCTACACGTGGGGGTGCCGTGGGGTCCCGGGAGGTGGTGACTTCGGTTTGCGTCACCATGCGTTAGTATGGGTACAAGGAGCGTTCCTCGTACCTGTGGTTGCGACGTTGTTTTCCGTAACATGAGAGTCTACTCTTTCAGTGACCCTCCACTAGTCGTAGCCTACCAGCATGCGTGTGCTGGTCGCACCAGGGAGTGGTGTACGGGCTGACCTTTAGAGACGGTTTGTGGACCGGTTACCGTTGGGCCCCACGTCTTGCAGCCAGAGTCCGGCTGAGAGGAAAACCGGTCAGAGGGCCAGACCAGGGACGCGCGGTCTGTGTGTGCACACGTGGTTGGGGACAGTGGACGCACGTCAACGGGCGTGACCCCAGCTAGTCACTTGTTTGTGGTTACTTGTACGGTGTCTGCGCCTCGGGTAGGACCTACCACGTCAGGCGGTTCACCTGCGGTGCGGTGTAAGACGTCAGGGGACGCTACCGGCTGTGCTTCTAGTGGGTGGTACTCCTGTCGAGTACGGAGTGACAGACTGTCAGTCAAGTGTTTCTGACCTTCAGGTTTTGTCGGTTCGACCTTTGAGCTTTGGTCTTCTCTCCGTGGCACGTGTGTCGGTTTGCGTGCCGTAGGGTCTTGTCTTGTAGAGTATAGGACTTTCCCTTCCGAGGTACTCTCCTACCGCTAGTGTAGTGGTTTCTCATTTTACGAGGTAGGGTTCGAGTGATCCCTACTGAGTCTTGTTCCGAGACTCATTCCCTGCGTGTTTTCACCGTGTTTCAGGTGTGGCGCCGCCCCAGGGGAGCGCGTCTGGGGTGCAGCGTGATGCGGGTGCCCAGAGGTAGTGCCAGAGGTCAGAGCCGGGGTATGCCCCGTGTAGCTGTACTTTCCTTTCTTGTCACTGTACTAGTCGTGGACTATTGTTATTGTCGTTATTTTCTATTGTGGACCATGTAAAATGTTAATTTATTTCCTGCTTAATATTATAAATGTTTAATTTCTGTAATTATTTGTGATACTTGTGTAGTTTCCACACCATCCTTTTAACCCTTCCGAGTCTTCGGGCTCGTGGGTGGCGGTGCGAGTCTCGGGTTATCGGGCCTTCCCGGTAATCAGATTCTCGGGTCGTTACAGCTGGTATCAGAGCGCGGTTGTGGAATTACATGAGAATCATCGGTAATTGTAGTGGTCCACTAGTCCACAGCGATGATGTGCAGGTGACGCTGGCATTGGGCATCGTGTGTTTTTCTTGACCTTGCCGTTTTCGTGTTTTCTGTCTTTTGCTTCAGGAGCGAGTATGGCACCGAGGAGGAGCTCTCGCTCTCAGCAGGGGCAGTCGGCTGGAGGCCAGGAGATCCAGCAGGGGGTCCAGAGGGACCAGGAGGAGCATAGTAGAGCGCCACCGGGGGCTACCGAGGCCGCGGATACTGCGAGAGTTCCGGGGGCCGAGGATTTCTTCCGTGGCATGTACCAACTTATGTCTCAGCAGTTCGGCGGAAAGGCTGGTGAGGGCTCGTCAGTCAGGGGTGGGTCAGGCCGAGCAGTGAGGGACTTCATGCAGTTCCATCCCCCTTATTTTAGCGGCCAGGCAGACCCTGATGCGGCTCGTGATTGGCTCGATGAGATGGAGCGGGTGTTCAGTTCTGCGAGGAGTGCTGCCGAGGACAGAGTTGTGTTGGCCTACAACCAGTTACAGGGTACGGCTCGGAGGTGGTGGTCTTCCGAGTGGAAGACGTCTTTTCAGCTTCGTCCACTTGAGCAGATCGAGTGGGATGACTTCGTCATTGCTTTCGAGCGTACGTACTGTCCAGATATTGTTGCTACGCAGCGAATGCGGGAGTTTCTGGAGCTGGTGCAGGGTGACATGTCTGTGTTGCAGTACAGGGCCCGATTTGTCGAGCTGGGTCGGTATGCACCTCACATCATGGAGCATGAGAGGGTGAGGACCACGCAGTTTGTGCAGGCCTTGAGGCTGGAGTTGAGGCACCATTTGATTGCGAACGGGGCCACTGATCTAGAGACAGCGTCTCGTGTTGCGATTTCTTTGGAGATGGATATGCAGAGGACTCGAGGACCGATCAGCCAAGGGCAGTCCTTGTCAGGTCGCAGGCAGCAGTCGGCTACCCAGCAGCAGGGTTTCTTCCAGCATGTGTCGGGTGGTTCAGGAGTACCGGCATCGGCAGCTTCGGCGACAGGATCTGCGTCCTTCGGCTCGAAGGTCAAGAAGTTCTTCAAGAAAGGGTTCGGCAAGAAGAAGTCCAGGGATCAGGGGCAAGCTCCATCGGGCAGTGCACCGCAGCCGGTTCCCTTGCAGCGTCAGGGATCAGTGGGTGGATCGTGAGGACCTTGTCCACGGTGTGGTGGGACCCACCCAGGCAGGCAGTGCACGGCGCCGATCGTCTATTTTCGGTGTGACCAGCCATGGCATATGGTGCGTGACTGTCCCCAGAGGCCGCCGCAGCAGCAGTTTCCTCAGCAGCAGCAGGTTCCCCAGCAGCAGAGGCAGCAGCAACAGCAGCAGGGACAGTATCCGCCACTACCTAGGTCAGCTAGTGTGGGAGGCAGGCAGAGAGCTCGGGGCCAGATCACGCACATGACCAGGGCAGAGGCAGTGGCTTCGCAGCTCGTGGAAGGTACCGTTCAGATTTTGGGTTGTGCGGCTTGGGTTTTATTTGATTCTGGCGCGTCTCATTTGTTTATTTCGGAGGATTTCACGTCGAGCGTCGAGGAGCCGGTGACCCAGTTGTCCTGTGATTTGGCAGTGGAGTTACCTTCGGGTGACTTTATGATCACTCCGTATTTCTTCGATCAGGTTCCGGTTTGGATCGATGTGCGGAGTATGCCAGGCAGGTTGTATGCGTTGCAGCTTCGGGATTATGATGTGATTACCGTTCAGATTTTGGGTTGTGCGGCTCGGGTTTTATTTGATTCTGGCGCGTCTTATTCGTTTATTTCGGAGGATTTCACGTCGAGCGTCGAGGAGCCGGTGACCCAGTTGTCCTGTGATTTGGCAGTGGAGTTGCCTTCGGGTGACTTTATGATCACTTCGTATTGCTTCGATCAGGTTCCGGTTTGGATCGATGGGCGGAGTATGCCAGGCAGGTTGTATGCATTGCAGCTTCGGGATTATGATGTGATTCTAGGCATGGATTGGCTCGAGACCCATGGAGCGGTGGTGGATTGTGGAATGAAGAGAGTCTACTTCCAGCATCCGAGCAAGAGGACCTTCTATTTCCAAGGTATCCGTTCCGCCTCTTCTCGATTCCTTATCTCTGCTATTCGAGCCCGTCGGTTGCTTGATTCTGGTTGTGAGGGTTTTCTCGCGTCAGTGGTTGTGTCAGACCGGATGGAGCCGGATGTCGAGGACATTGCGGTGGTGTGCGAGTTTCCCGACGTTTTTCCCGAGGAGTTGCCTGGATTACCTCCCCAGCGGGAGATCGATTTCGTGATCGAGGTTGTGCCTAGTACGGGACCTTTGGCGAAGGCTCCCTACCGTATGGCCCCCGCTGAGTTGAGGGAGTTGAGGGCGCAGTTGCAGGAACTGTTGGCCAAGGGGTATATTCATCCTAGTTTTTCCCCTTGGGGTGCGCCCGTGTTGTTCGTGAAGAAGAAGGACGGTAGTCTGCGGTTGTGCATTGACTATCGGCAGCTGAATGAAGTGACCATTAAGAACAAGTATCCGTTGCCGCGGATTGATGATTTGTTCGACGAACTTCAGTCTGCGCGAGTGTTCTCGCGGATTGATTTACGGTCCGGTTACTATCAGCTGAGAATTCGCGAGTCCGATGTGGAGAAGACTGCATTCAGTACGAGGTACGGGCATTATGAGTTTCTGGTGATGCCGTTTGGACTCACCAATGCCCCTGCAGCCTTTATGGACTTGATGCAGAGGGTGTTTCATCCGTATTTGGACCAGTTCGTGGTCATCTTCGTGGATGACATCCTTGTTTATTCGCAGTCTGCTGAGGAGCATGCGTACCATTTGGGTGTGGTGCTGCAGACGTTGCGAGATCACCAGTTGTATGCGAAGCTCAGCAAGTGCGAGTTTTGGCTCAGCGAGGTGCACTTTCTGGGGCACGTGATTTCTGGTGATGGCATTTCCGTGGACCCCGCCAAGGTCGAGGCAGTAATGCAGTGGCCGAGGCCGAGGCCGAGGTCGGTGACGGAGATCCGGAGTTTCTTGGGGCTTGAGGGTTATTATCGCCGGTTTATCTAGGATTTTTCTCGCATTGCGACCCCGATGACTAGACTCACGCGGAAGGATGTGCCTTTCGTCTGGTCCGAGGAGTGTGAGCAGAGCTTCAGGGAACTGAAGAGATTGCTCACCTCGGCTCCGGTGTTGGTTTTGCCTTCTGGATCGGGAGGTTTCGTGGTGTGTACGGATGCTTCCGGTATTGGATTGGGTGCTATTTTGATGCAGCATGGTAGAGTGGTGGCTTATGCATCTCGGCAGCTAAAGCCCCATGAGGAGAACTACCCTACCCATGACCTTGAGTTGGCGGCAGTGATCTTCGCGCTGAAGATCTGGAGGCATTATCTGTACGGCGAGAAGTTCGAGGTGTTTACTGACCATCAGAGTTTGAGGTATGTGTTCTCGCAGAGAGATCTGAACCTCAGACAAAGGCGTTGGATGGAGTTCATGAAGGATTATGACTTCACCCTGTCTTATCAACCGGGCAGGATGAATGTCGTCGCCGATGCCTTGAGTCGGAAGGTTGCGGTCAGTACCTTGATGTTGAGGAAGTGGAGGCTCTGGGAACAAGTGCCCGAGGTATCTTTCAGGCTCAAGATTCCCCATGAGCCAGGGTTGACAGTGCTTGCGAGTTTGACTGTCACTCCTACTATCCGTCGTCAGGTGACAGAGGCTCAGCATGCGGATCCTGAGTTGCCCCGGATTCTGGCTATGGCTGACGTGGAACTTGGCGAGGACGGTGCTGCGAGGTTTCGTGGCAGGCTGTACGTCCCAGCGGAGGAGCAGGTTCATCGTGCGGTGCTGCGCGAGGCTCATGGGAGCAGGTACACCGTACACCCCGGTGCGATGAAGATGTATCGGAACTTGCGAAGGTAGTTCTGGTGGCCTGGCATGAAGAGAGATGTCGCAGAGTTTGTGGCCAGGTGCCTGATCTGTCAGCAGGTGAAGGCGGAGCATCAGCGACCAGGAGATACTCTCCAGCCCTTGGATGTTCCTGCTTGGAAGTGGGACCATGTGACCACGGATTTTGTGGTGGGGTTGCCGAGGACCCCGAGTGGGCAGGACAGTATTTGGTTGCTGGTGGATCGGCTGACGAAGGTGACGCGGTTGTTACCAGTCAAAGTCAGCTGGAGCGTGTCTAAGTTGGCTCGTTTGTATGTGGAGCGGATCGTTCCGTTGCATGGGGTTCCCATTTCGATCGTGTCGAATCGGGATCCGCGCTTCACTTCCGGATTCTGGAGGAGTTTCCAGCGAGCTCTTGGCACGGAGTTGGCTTTTAGCTCGGCGTATCATCCTCAGTCAGATGGTCAGTCTGAGAGGACCATTCAGACCTTGGAGGACATGCTGAGATCCTGCTGCGTGGAGTGGCAGGGGAGTTGGATTCATCACCTACCGTTGGTGGAGTTTGCCTATAACAACAGCTATCATTCGAGCATCAGCATGGCTCCATATGAGGCTCTGTATGGGCATCCTTGTCGGACTCCACTTGATTGGTTTGAGGTGGGTGAGCGTGTTTTGACGGGACCGGAATTGGTGCAGCAGTGTGTGGATTTCGTGCACCTGGTTCGTCAGAACATGTTGGCGGCCCAGAGTCGGCAGAAGAGCTATGCTGACCGTAGGAGGCAGCCTCTCGAGTTCGCCGTGGGCGATCATGTGTTCTTGAGAGTTTCTCCGATGAAGGGGGTGATGCGTTTTGGACGGCGTGGGAAGCTGAGTCCCCGCTATATTGGTCCTTTCGCGATTGTGGAGCGCATCGGTGAGGTTGCTTACCGGTTGCAGTTACCTTCTGAGTTGGCGTCGGTGCATGACGTGTTCCACGTCTCGATGTTGCGGAAGTATATGCCCGATGACTCTCATGTGCTCGAGTTTTCCGTTTGGCCTGAGGTGACTCCAGATCTTTCTCTCCCAGAGTTTCCGATCCGCGTGGAGGATAGGCGAGAGCAGCGCCAGCGGAACAAGGTTATTCCCTTGGTAAAGGTCATGTGGCAACGACACTCTGGTGGTGAGGCTTCGTGGGAACGTGAGGACGAGATGCGTCAGCAGTTCTCGTACCTGTTTGAGTGAGTCTTCCTCTTCTTTCCCCTTGGGTTGTTCTCAATTTCGAGGACGAAATTCCTTAAGGGGGGAGGGCTGTAATATCTCGGACCTTTCGGATCCTTTCTTCGCCGGTCCCGGATTTGGTTTTCGGAGTGTCCGGCTCCGTGGTGTCCGAAATTTCGTTTCGGACATCTTTCATGTTCGGATCGGCGCGATCCGGAGTTGTTTCGGAGACCCGGAGGCGTTCCGCGGCTTTTCCGCGTGTGTTTTCCGATTCCCGGTGTGTGTTTCGACTTTTTCTTCGGAAGCTCGCTGCGGGCGAACCGGGCGGTTCCCCCAGGCACGAGTGGTACCGTTGCGATCGGTGCGTTCCGAGGATTCCGGAAATGTATTTTTCTAATTTTTGATATTTTTCCTAAAAATCAGATTATCCTATATAATCCCATTTCTTTTCTTTTTTCTTTTCTCCTTTCTCTTTCTTCTTCTTCTTCCTCCTTCCTTCCCCAACCGTGGCCGCCCTCCTCTCTCCCTCTCTCTCCCATTCGGACGCGGTGAGCCCCTCCCCGACTGTTGACGGCGGCAGGGCGACGGCGCGGACGCGTGGGTGGCGGCGAGGCGAGCTCGTGGGCCTGCGGCAAGCGTGGGAAGCGTGGGGAGTTCGTGAAGCTTCAAGCGTTCTTCGCGATTCGTGGGTGATTCGGCGGAGCATTTGCTCCATTGAGGTAGGGTGACGTTCCTTAGCCTCTTGTCGTTCATTTCCGTGGTTTGTAGGCCGCGGGGAGGCCGAGAGGGGCTTGTTTGAGCATGCTTGGGGTTTTTTCATGATTTGGGGAGAGCTCGCCCGATCTATGGTTTTAGCCCGCGATTTCACGTTTGGATGGCTTAGATGCATGCTAGGGGTCCCCAGGGGTCTTCCCCTTTGTTTTCCCCCTCTCCGGTGGAGGCATGGGGGCGTGGATGGTGTTTTTGGCCGTTTCCCGCCGTTCTCGGTTTTCCGAGATGGTAGCGGTCTACCAGTAACCGCCTTCATTGGTAGCGGTCGGGTGGGGACCGCCTTCACCAGGGTTTTTGACCGTTGGGACTCGTTCTGTCGGCAGGCGGTCGCGGTCGTGCGACTGATCGCGACTGCTGGTGGCGGTCAGGGGGCGACCGCTTTCAGCATGGGGTCCGGCACGGTCTTCGACATGGTTTTTGACCGTTGGAGTCTGGTCGCGGTCTCCTGGAGACCGCTACCAGGTGAAAACGGTCATCAGGCGACCGCGTTCACTTTTTGCGCACCAGGATGGTCGTGGTTCCAGGAGGACCGCGACTAGGTGGTAGCGGTCCTGGGTCGACCGCGACCACTGGAGGCGGTCTTCCGGTGACCGCGACTCCTTTTCCTTGCCAATTCGAGTCTCGGACGAGCTAGTCTCGATCCCTGTGCTGACCCGTAGTCCGACTGATGCGGGGCATCATGTGGGGGCTACACGTGGGGGTGCCGTGGGGTCTCGGGAGGTGGTGACTTCGGTTTGCGTCACCGTGCGTTAGTATGGGTACAAGGAGCGTTCCTCGTACCTGTGGTTGCGACATTGTTTTCCGTAACATGAGAGTCTACTCTTTCAGTGACCCTCCACTAGTCGTAGCCTACCAGCACGCGTGTGCTGGTCGCACCAGGGAGTGGTGTACGGGCTGACCTTTAGAGACGGTTTGTGGACCGATTACCGTTGGGCCCCACGTCTTGCAGCCAGAGTCCGGCTGAGGGGAAAACCAGTCAGAGGGCCAGACCAGGGACGCGCGGTCTGTGTGTGCACACGTGGTTGGGGACAGTGGACGCACGTCGACGGGCGTGACCCCAGCTAGTCACTTGTTTGTGGTTACTTGTACGGTGTCTGCGCCTCGGGTAGGACCTACCACGTCAGGCGGTTCACCTGCGGTGCGGTGTAAGACGTCAGGGGACGCTACCGGCTGTGCTTCTAGTGGGTGGTACTCCTGTCGAGTACGGAGTGACAGACTGTCAGTCAAGTGTTTCTGACCTTCGGGTTTTGTCGGTTCGACCTTTGAGCTTTGGTCTTCTCTCCGTGGCACGTGTGTCGGTTTGCGTGCCGTAGGGTCTTGTCTTGTAGAGTACAGGACTTTCCCTTCCGAGGTACTCTCCTACTGCTAGTGTAGTGATTTCTCGTTTTACGAGGTAGGGTTCGAGTGATCCCTACTGAGTCTTGTTTCGAGACTCATTCCCTGCGTGTTTTCACCGTGTTTCAGGTGTGGCGCCGCCCCAGGGGAGCGCGTCTGGGGTGCAGCGTGGTGCGGGTGCCCAGAGGTAGTGCCAGAGGTCAGAGCCGGGGTATGCCCCGTATAGCTGTACTTTCCTTTCTTGTCACTGTACTAGTCGTGGACTATTGTTATTGTCGTTATTTTCTATTGTGGACCATGTAAAATGTTAATTTATTTCCTACTTAATATTATAACTGTTTAATTTCTGCAATTATTTGTGATACTTGTGTAGTTTCCACACCATCCTTTTAACCCTTCCGAGTCTTCGGGCTCGTGGGTGGCGGTGCGAGTCTCGGGTTATGGGGCCTTCCCGGTAATCGGATTCTCGGGTCGTTACAGCCCAGTTTGAGGAATTAGATGCAGGATATGATGGAACGCATGTCGAGTACATGCAAGTGGGAGAAATTACTGAAAGTTCAAACCAGGGAAGACTAGGTGTAGTTCGCTGCATCCTCGCACACCCACAAGAGGACGACTGGCGTCGAACCTCCATCTTCCAAACCTACATCATGGTCAAAACTCAACCCTGCAAGGTGATCTTTGACAACGGGAGCTGTATCAATGCAGTCTCTTCAGACTTTGTATCCCGTCTAGGTCTACCTACTCATCCTCATCCGAGGCCATACAACGTGGCTTGGGTTGACGACACGTCTATCCCAGTCACCACTACATGTGTCATTCCCATCCAGTTCCAGTCCTACCAAGGACAAATCCTATGCGATGTAGTGCCTACATTCGGTCGGTCCAACCAGTGTTCCTTCTCCCACAATGGGAAGAGGATTCAGTTGCTCCCAACACCCCCAAATGTGGCCACGGGAAAGAGTCCTACCTCCACACCCACTACATCCCCCAAGAGTCAGGAAAACTCCCCAACCCCTGCTACAGGGAAACCTTCTATTCCCTCTTCTCCTAGACCTATCACTCTCATCCCTAAGGCCCCTAAGGTTAACAATGACCCGATTAGGCGCCTTAACTTCATAGGTGTCCGTGAGCTGAATAGGGAGGTTGCCGAAGGTGCCCCTGTCTGGGCTGTTATTGTCACCATCACCCCCGAGGAGTCTCGAGTCTCAGTCCCACCCGAGGTCCAGGCAATTCTGCAGGACTTCCCAGACATTTTCCCAAAGGATTTGCCCTCTAGACTCCCTCCCATGCGTGACATTCAACAGACTATTGATCTTGTCCCTGGGTCCACCCTACCCAACCTTCCTCATTACCGATTGAACCCGAAGGAGCATGCTGAGCTCCAAAGGATTGTCGAGGACCTTATCCAAAAAGGTTTTCTCAGGGTGAGCAAGAGCCCATGTGCTGTCCCTGCCTTGCTCACACCCAAGAAGGATGGCACCTGGCGAATGTGTGTTGACAGCCGCGCCATCAATAAGATCACTGTCAAGTATAGGTTTCCCATTCCCCGTCTTGATGACATGCTTGACATGATGAGTGGAGCCACCATCTTTTTCAAGATTGACTTGAAAAGTGGCTACCACCAAGTCCGAATCCGACCAGGGGACGAGTGGAAGACAGCCTTCAAAACCAAAGAAGGTCTGTATGAGTGGCTTGTCATGCCATTTGGGCTATCCAATGTCCCCAGCACTTTCATGAGGCTTATGACAGAAGCCCTTCGTCCTCTCATTGGTCGCTTTGTTGTCGTCTACTTTGACGACGTTCTCATCTATAGCCACAACCCTCAGGATCACATCCACCATTTGAGGGAAGTTTGCGAGACTTTGAGGAGAGAAATCCTGTATGTCAACCTTGCTAAATGTGAATTCATGACAGACCAGGTCACTTTTCTCGGATTTGTGGTTTCAAGTCATGGAGTGTCTGTGGACCAATCCAAGGTCCGAGCCATAGTAGACTGGCCAGAGCCCCAGAATGTCCATGACGTTCGAAGTTTCCACGGGCTAGCCACCTTCTACAGACGCTTCATTCAGGGATTTAGCACTATTATGGCACCCATTACGGATTGCATCTGTAAGGGGAATTTTGAGTGGACCAAAGTCGCCTCCCAGGCTTTTCTTGCCATAAAGGAGCTTATGACCAAAGCCCCTGTCCTCCGCCTACCAGACTTTTCCAAAGTCTTTGAGGTTTCATGTGATGCATCTGGCGTAAGAATATGTGGAGTGCTTAGCCAGGAGAGCCACCCTGTGACTTATTTCAGTGAGAAGCTTTCTGATGCAAAGTTTCGATACTCCACATATGATAAGGAGTTTTATGCCGTGGTCCAAGCCCTCAAACACTAGAGACACTATCTCTTACCACAAGAGTTTGTCTTATACTCGGACCACGAGACTTTGAAATTCCTTAGCTCTCAAAAGGGCTTCAACCCAAGGCATGGTCGGTGGGTAGAATTCCTCCAGTCCTTCACCTTTGTCCTAAAACATAAGGTTGGAAAGGACAATAAGGTGGCCGACGCCTTGAGTCGAAGGGTCTCCCTTCTTTCCACTGTTCGGGTAGAGGTCACCGGATTTGACCGCATGAAGGAACTCTATGGAGAGTGTCCTGATTTTGGCCTTGCCTACTCTGCTCTGTCCGTTGGACCCTCGACATTCTTTTCTGACTATCTACTCCAGGATGGTTTTCTATTTCGAGGGCAGTAACTCTGTGTCCCGAGGACTTCTGTTCGGGACTTCCTGATATGGGAAATGCATGCTGGAGGTCTTGCTGGTCACTTTGGCCGCAACAAGACCATCCATTCTGTGGGGGAGCACTTCTATTGGCCTGGCCTGAAGAGAGATGTGGCCAAGATTGTAGCCCAGTGTAGGACGTGCACGATGGCCAAACATGTCAAACAGAACACTGGTCTCTACACTCCTCTCCCCGTTCTTGGTCAACCATGGGTTGATGTGAGTATGGATTTTATCCTTGGGTTACCACGCACTGCTCACAAGCATGATTCCATCTTTGTTGTCGTTGATAGGTTCTCTAAGATGGCCCACTTCATTGCATGTTCCAAAACATCTGATGCATCTAGAGTAGCCCATTTGTTCTTTGATGAAGTCGTGCGTCTGCATGGTCTCCCCTAAACCATCGTGTCTGACCGAGATATCCAGTTCACTAGCTGTTTTTGGAAGACACTTTGGCACCTAGTTGGCACCAAACTGAAGTTTTCCACTGTCTATCACCCACAAACTGATGGGCAGACTGAGGTCGTCAATAGGAGTTTAGGAAATCTGTTGAGGTGTCTTGTAGGGGAACATTCTGGCACTTGGGATCTTCTTTTGCCCAGAGCCGAATTTGCATACAACAGTTCGGTCAATCGGTCCATAGGTATGAGTCCATTTGAGGTCGTGCATGGATACAAACCTAGGAAACCTGTGGATCTCATTCCCCTTCCCCTCGAGTCTAGGATATCCAAGTCAGCTGAGGAGTTTGCACAGCATGTCACGAGTCTGTACGAATTAATTAGCAAGCAAATCAACCTCAGTAATGAGACTTATAAAAAATTGACTGATTCGCATAGGCGTCACCATGAATTTCAAGAAGGTGACTTGGTTATGATACGGGTCCGACCCGAACGACTCCTCTCGGGAGTCGTTAAAAAGTTGCAGGCCCGTAGTGATGGACCCTTCCCAATTCTGCGGAAGATTGGCTCCAATGCTTATGTTGTGGACTTACCTCCCGAATATGGGATTAGCTCGACTTTTAATGTGGCAGATCTAGTGGCATACAAGGAACCTACAACGATTCCTAGTGACCCTTTCGAGCCTTCTCCCCCCATTGAGAGTGAGCCCACCCCTGTGCATCCCACAGCCTCGAGAGTACCGCGCGAGCACATTGAGAGGATACTGGACGAGCAGGTGACCACTACACGGAGCAGGGTGTACCAGCGCTACCTTGTCCGCTGGCGGGACCGTCCACCTTCTGATGATTCCTGGATCAGCCGGGAAGATCTCCAGCGCCTCGATCCAGATCTGCTGGAGCACTACCACAACAGTGTCCCCCCTTACTCGACGGAGTCGAGTTCCAGCCGCCCCGGGAGGGTTGGTGGGGACACCACCGGTTCCACTACCGGGCCCACTACTCGGAGCCGACGCCGCACCGCACCGACTGCACCGAGCTTATGGCTCGGAGACTCGATTGAAGACCCGGCATACTGAGTAGTTATACTTGTATGTATTTTTAAGTATTGAGTATTTGTACGTGTGTCAGTATTGAGTATTTGTACATGTATAAAATACATGTTTTACTACATGTATTTACTTTTGTTTTATTAGGCAAGGTTGGTCAAAAGTTATTTGTATTTTAATTTTTTTAAACCCATAAGTCAATAGTGGGTTGGTGGCCTTTGTTTTATTAGGCTAGGATAGATATGCAAATAAAGGAAATAAGGAAGGTATGGATGTAATAGGCCTTTCCTATAAATAGGAGGCCAATGCTTGTTACGGGACATGTTATGAATGAATGAAAGAATGAATGAGTTGATGTTTTGTGTAAGAGATTTCCCCTCTTGCCTTCCCCTTCTCTCTCTTCTCTTTTGTGAGGATTGAGCGTCGCCCGGTGTGAGACCGTCCGGCGTGAGGCCGAGCTGTGTGAGATAGCAGTTATCCGTTCCCGTCCTGTTCGCGTCCCGGAGTGCCGTCGATCCATTCCCACGTCGCTGCCGCGTCACCCTCTCATCGGAGACAACCACCATGGTCCCTTTTTAATCGCTCTTGGCTTGTATTCCTTCCACCCCACATTCCAGCATGACAGTTCTCTCAACCCTGCACATGGAACCCAAAATAGACGCACGAAACATGTGTAATCATGGGAAAATCAAACTGGGTTATCTACTTCTCTCTCGTCTACTCACCCGAGAGCCTTGGCAATTCTCTCAGCTCTGCACATGGAACCCAAAATAGACGCACAAAACATATGTAATCATGGGAAAATCAAACTGGGTTATCTATTTCTCTCTCGTCTGCTCATCCCAGAGCCCCAGTGCTCTCTTCCGGCACTTGTCATGGCAGCTGCCACTGGCGTAGGCCTTTGTCCGTTCTCTCTCTATGTCTCCTTCACCTTCTCTCTCTCCACAGCCTCCTCTCCCCTTGTTGGAACCACATATTTTTACGAAATATTCGTATTCTCGTTGATAGAAATTATTCATGATAGTATTTTTACATAATTAAAATTTACACAATAATATATCTGTTAATATGTTTCAAATAATTTTTTTATAAATTTTTATTTAATAATATTTTTATATATTTTTTAAATTAATTACAAGATAAATTGTTATGTCCGTTGTCTCTCTCTCTCTCCTCTTTAATTTTCAGGTGATGAGGTAGGGCCAGGCCCGTAGCCAATCGTGATGCTGCCATGCTACCATTCCTCGATTCGCGCCAGCGACGCCATTGGCCGCGCGGGGGGGGGGGGGGGGGGGGGGTGTCGGGGGCCCCCAGGAGAAAATATCGCAAGATCGACACGTGACATCTCTATCAAACGTGTCGCAACGCACAGGGCAATAGGCCCGGCAATTATCCGTTTAAAATTCGAACCGAATTCGAATTCGTATTCGTTTAATCGAATAAATATACGAATAAAATATCCGATGGATAATTTAATCGGATATCGGATATCCGATTATTAATCGGATACGAATTCAAATATTGAGATATCCGTGTCCGATATTATCTGACCGAATATGAACCCTTAGATAAAAATCTAATGATATACATATTCTATATATAATTAACTTAAATCTTAATATATTATTTGATTATTCTTTTTTATCTTTTTTGGTCTTAAAATATAATTTAAAAATAAGAAATTTACTTACACCCACTTGGTAAGTTATCTCTTATTTTTTAGGATGAAGTATAATCTTTTGATAACATCTCTCAAAATAAAAAAAACTTTCACTCTTTCTTTATTTTTTTGAGAAAATAATATATGATGCTCTCACACGGCTAACACAACTCACTCCTAAGTAGGCCTAGTAATTATCCGTTTAAAATTTGAACCGAATTCGAATTCGTATTTATCCGATCGTTATCCGAATAAAGTATCCGACGGATAATTCGATTACTAATCGGATAATTCGATTATTAATCGGATACGAATTCGGATATCACACTATGTAACACCCGTTAAAAATAATAATAATAAAAAATAAATAAATAAAAAATAGAAAATAAATATGCATAGGAAACCTTTTACGAATATTAAATATTTAATTTCTTAATTTAATTTCTAATAGTTAAAAAGATACGAAATTATATTCTCATAGAATCAAAGAAATCAATTTTTGGATAATCAAACAAGTCAATTTCTTATTTAGAATTAATTTATAAACAATTTTCACTATAGACGTTATCATATAGAAAGTTTATTTCTCTAATAACTAACTTTCTAGTGTAGTTGGTTAAGGACTTGCCTTTCAACTCGAGGACTAGGGTTCCAATCCTAGTAATACCCATTCTTTTTGTCCAGAATAGGGAAAAATGTCACTTTCAATCCAACCTGTCTAAGCTGGCCAGCTGCGCACTCCACCGACCCAGATCCGTGTTCTACGGATCTTGCACCCCCTAGTGTCCACTTAATCATTCTAATCCCACCCCCACTTAATAATTCTAATCCCACGACCTCATACCTTATAACCAAGACCCAGCTACGTTAGCTGGGTGATGGTTGCTGTGCGTGGGAGACAAGGGTGGCAGATGTGTTGCAGTGTTGCAGAGGGAGTCTTCAGAGTTGCAGAGAGCATTTAAGGTAGGTGTTCTCAAACTTTTGACTAAATATTTAATGTAGTATGCAGGGTTTAGGATAGTTCACCTCCATGCGATGGTTTCACGTGTAACCCTGCAATATAAATCTACCTGATAATTGTCAAGATGGTTAAATGTGTTAATCTAGTAAAATGTTGCTACTATTAATTGTTAATGTTGTTAGAACAAATTGTCAATCTAGTTAAATATGGTTAATATGAATTGTTACTATAATGTTGTTAATATAAATTGTTAATGTTGTTAAAATAAATTGTTACTATAGTTAAATGTTAATTAGATTACAGTATTAGCTAATACCGGTGAATAGTTAGTTAATTGTTAAAATAGTTAAATGTAGTTAAATGATAGTTAACTGTATGACTGTTACACACCTAGGACACCTAGCAAGTTTATGTCAACTGTTAACCCGTTAAACGGGTAAAACCGTAAAGTATATATATATATATAGTTAAAGTACATATAGAGTTAAAGTATAGTTAATAAATGTTAATAAACGTCGACATTTCATATGTCCAGTACACCCATCACGTTAACACGTTATATATTGTTCATATATAGTAATAGTTATAATTAGCGTATGTTAACTGTACTATTGAAACTGTTAAAACATATATTAACTACACCTACCAAGCTAACTATATATATGTACGTATAGTTAACTGTTAACACCCGGCAAACTATTAACTGTTACCAATATATATATAGTACTAGTTATATGTTAACACTAAGCAAACTTTTAACTACACAGTGTATATAATAAAGTGTCGACACCTAGCATATATATATATATAGTGGAAGTTAGTAATGTCGACACTTACAATATATACAATAGTTATATATACAATATATGGTTAGCTGTTAACTACACCTAGCTGTTAAAATTGTTAACCTAACATGTTACTTGAACTTATAAGCCATGTGTCGACACAGGTGTCGACACCAGTGTCGACACATGTGTCGACACATGCTGTTAATTTTACCGCTTTCATAACCTTATAAGCCATGTGTCGACACAGGTGTCGACACCAGTGTCGACACATGCTGTTAACTTAACGGCTTGCAAGATTGTATAAGCCATGTGTCGACACAGGTGTCGACACCAGTGTCGACACATGTGTCGACACATGCTATTAACGTAACACCACCCGTGTGCATTTAAGCCAGGTGTCGACTCAGGTGTCGACACCGGTGTCGACACACAAAACATTCTAATGTTAACTGTACAACAGAGACCAAAAATGAATAGTAAGTGTCGACACTAGTGTCGACACATGATTTGAACTTAATGAAAAACAACATAAAACCCCTTAAATATATATATATATATACTCCCATTAATTGTATATACAAGCACCTTCATTATATATGTATATAAATTCATATATATACTTCCATTAACAAGCACCTTCATTATATATGTATATAAATTCATATATATTTCCATTAATTGTATATACAAAACACCTTCATTATATATTGTTAGACAAGAATATATATATATTTATATATATATATATATCTAATGTCTACACCTCCATTCTCACCGAATATATAAAATGGACTCCTTCATTCTTACAGAGTATAGATATAAAAAAAATATTTTCAACATGTTAAAATCTATTTAAAGCTATTTTGTACATATAAAACTTACTTTTCTATTAAATAAAGTAGTAAAGTAAGGCATAAAAATTACTTACAACATGATAACATTTCTTCCAGTATGGTAAAAATTATTCCAGCATGTTATAATTATTTTTGGCATGTTATAGTTATTTCAGTGTATTAGAACTATTTTTCAGCACGATAATTCTATTCTCCTATCAAATAATTAGTAAATAAATGTAGAAAAATAAATTTTAGCATGATAAAATTATGTTGTTATCAGAAAATTTCTGTAATCAGCATGGAAACCTTATCTTATCATCATATCAGTAAGCTAATTAATTTGAACATGTTAATAGTTAATTTTAGCATGTTAATAATTAATTTTCAGCATGTAAAAAAATTAAATCCAGCATGAAAAATTTATTTTATCATCTTACCAGTAAAGTAACATATGAAACTCATTCTCAACATGTTAATATCATTTTTAGCAAGTTAGAACTATATTCAACATAAAAACTCTGATTATTATAATAAATCACCATTTTGGCTAACTCATATAGGTATGTCGGACAGAAGGTATCCATACCTATAACCTCCATTATATTGGACAGAATTCTATAATCGGATATATATATACATATACATATTGGATAGTGTCAATACCAGCAAGTTAGTCTCAAACTCCTATTGTCATTAGCATGTATCGAACGTTACGGGTTTTACTCCTAGATCGTCCCTACATAACGATACATCTTGGACTCTATTCTACAATCCACCTTATAACCATCCTACTGGGTCAATCCTTGAAATTCCATATTGGCTATAAATGAGAGTGGATGTCGACAAATATGACCAATGCTATGCATATAGGGCCCAGTCTGGTCCTGGGAGGAGCACCCGAAGGTACTTGTGCCCATGGGAGTTTATTGACCACGGTGTTTGGCATTGCACCGGAGTATTTGCTTGCTAGACTTTAGGCATTCCACTCATTCTCGTGATATTACTTGATTGATTGACTTGAGACCCGCAGAAGGGTAAAAGTGTTTATTTGAATGCATTGATAAATAGCCAATTCCAGTTATACATGCTTGAAACTACTTACTTACTATTGCTAGCCTGATTAACATGTTTCTATTCCAGTTATCACTTCTTAGTTATCACTGGCCTGATATCATTTACTATCACTTACTATTGAAATTGTGAAATCTATATATTCTCACTTTCTACTCTTGTCGATCTTATGATTCCTTGATATCTATCTGTCTGCATGCGTAGGTTACCTACATTAAATGAACGTGTAATTCACTTAAAGCATGTTAGAACTTGAGATGTAAATCCTACTGAGCGATTCGCTCATCTAGTTGTTTTCTAACCTTTTCAGGTAGTGCGAATATCAGCCAGAACTCGGAAGGGAATGAGTCTGAGGGATGAGTGTAGAAATGGACTCATCATGTTGTCTTGTTAATTGTGGTGTAGTAATTATGTCATTTGTATCCAGTTATGTCAGATGTTAGTTGTATTAGTCTAATTTATTAGAACTGTAATAAGGGCTTGAAGCCTAGTAGTCGGACTCGAGAAATGTGTGTAATTGTCATTTGGTTAGTGGTAACAATTGTCATCTCAGATTATTTGTATTAATTTCAAGTTAAATCTTAGTTATTTACGCACTCTATTGACTATCAAAATGAAGAATTCCATCGAATAGCTAGCTCGCTTTGGTTCTATATAAAACTGTCGCGCCACGGGTAAGCTTCCGCGCTCGGGACGTGACAGCTTTCTTGGTATCAGAGCCTAGGATTAAGAATTTTCCTAGGTAAAATTTGGAAATGTCTAAGGATAGAATTGGTTAGATCCTACCTCGTGAGACTGGTAGAGCCATGGGTTAAGTTATAAAAATAAATGTCCCCCTTAACCTTAAAGCTCAATATCATTTATCTTAAAATTCTTTTGTAGGAAATGGCCGCCGAGAGGGCACAATGGCGCGAGATGCAGCGCACCGTGCAAGGGCTTACTGAGGTGCTACAGCAGGTGGCACAAGGCGGTGCTCGCGGAGCTCACCGTGGAGCCGGTGACCTTCACCGGGATTTCCGTAACATGAACCCACCCAAGTTTGCGGGTTCGGTGGACCCTGATGATGCCGAACATTGGCTAAAGGAGACCGAGAGGATCTTCTATGTAATGCAATGCACGGATGAAGAAAAGGTCTTATTGGCTACATTCCAATTGGAACGGGATGCGCGAAGCTGGTGGGAGTCCGTGGAAGCCACACTGCCCGACGGTTATGTCACGTGGACGGAATTCGTCGAGCACTTCAACGGCAAATATTTCTCAGACCGGGTGCAGGAGAAGAAGGCCGCGGAATTTGCCGCACTGAAGCAATGGACCCGGAGGGTGGCCGAATATGAGGCCCAGTTCTCGAGACTTTCCCGTTATGCACCTCACTTGGTGTGTACGGAAAAGATGAAGGCGAGGAGATTTCTCAACGGGCTACGGCCCCAGTATATTACCCAGCTTGCACCGATGGACATCCAAGTCTACTCGGAAATGGTTCGGCGTGCTCAGCTGCTGGAAGACGCCACCGAATTTTCTGAAAGGATTCGGGGCAAGGACAAGAAGGAACATGTTACAAGTTCGGGAAGCTTCAAACCTCCATTTGGCAAGAAGCGAGTCTTTAATGGAGGCGAGTCTTCCAAGGAGAAGAGATTCCAGAAAAGTCACAAGCCGTTCCTCACTATCAGCAACAAGCCCTTCTCCAATATTACGCCTTCTAAGGAGATTTGCAAATATTGTGATAAAGCTGGTCATAAGACCGAGGAGTGCTGGAGGAAACTGGGAGCGTGTCTCCGATGTGGTAGTCGGGAGCACCGAATTCCCGACTGTCCGTTGATGAAGGAGCAAGCCAACAAGGACGAGAAGCGTCCAGTTAAAAAGCAAGGCCGTCTGCAAGCTCTTCAAGGGACGGAATCTGTGGAAGGAGGAATCGTGGAAGGTACATTGACTGTTTGCTCTAAACCTGCTAGAGTTTTATTTGATACTGGAGCAACTCATTCATTTGTTTCCAAGAAGTTTACTGCTTCATTTTCCAAAGAACCTGAACGGATAGATTTAATTATATCTACACCTCTTGGAAACAAATCGGATATCATGCATCACTACCCAAGTTGTGAGGTGATGGTTCAAGATAATAATCTACCTGTCGACCTGATATGCCTTGACATGGAATGTTATGATGTCATATTGGGAGCCGACTGGTTATCCACCTACCAAGCAACGGTAGATTGTCGGCATGGCAAAATAGCTTTTGAGGATTATCCCGAGCTAGTTTTTAACAAATCTCGGAATAAAACCCTGCTCATCTCAGCTCTCCGAGCTAGTAAATTGGTGAAGAAAGGATGTATGGCTTTTCTGGCTTTTGTAACTACCACAGAAGTCGAGAAGATGAAAATTGAAGACATCCGAGTGATTCGGGACTTCTCCGATGTATTTCCAGACGAATTACCTAGTTTACCCCCGGTGAGGGAAGTGTCATTCACAATAGATATTGTTCCGGGTACCGGTCCTGTTTCTAAAGCACCCTACAGGATGTCTCCTGCGGAACTGAAAGAGCTGAAGGAGCAGTTGATGGATTTACTGAAGAAAGGGTTTATTAGGCCGAGTACTTCCCCATGGGAGCACCCGTGCTATTTGTTAAAAAGAAGGATGGCACATTGAGATTATGCATTGATTATCGGCAGTTAAACAATCTTACAATCAAAAATAAGTACCCACTGCCGAGAATTGATGAGCTGTTCGACCAATTATCAGGAGCAAAGTGTTTCTCCAAAATAGATCTTCGGTCGGGTTATCACCAATTGAGGATCAAGGAGGAGGATATTTACAAAACTGCATTTCGGAGTAGGTACGGGCATTACGAATTTACTGTTATGCCTTTTGGACTAACAAATGCGCCTGCAGCTTTCATGCAATTAATGAATAGCATTTATCGGCCTTATTTAGACCAATTTATTGTGGTCTTCATTGATGATATATTGATCTACTCAAAGACTAAAGAAGATCATGCGAAACATCTCAAGAAGGCATTACAAGTATTGCGGGACAATAAGTTGTATGCAAAATTCAGCAAATGCCAGTTCTGGCTGGAGGAAGTGTCCTTCTTGGGACATGTTATCTCCAAGAATGGAATTTCTGTTGATCCTGTAAAGGTCGAAGCCGTGCAAAACTGGGGACGACCGACGAACGCAACGGAAATTCGTAGCTTCTTGGGCTTAGCTGGTTATTACCGGCGTTTCATCAAGGACTTCTCCAAGATTGCTGTTCCTCTTACCAAATTGACTCGCAAGGAAGTGCCTTATGAGTGGAGTGAAGACTGTGAGAAGAGTTTCCTAACTTTGAAGGATCTTTTGACTACTACTCCGGTCTTATCTCTACCAATTGAAGGAGAGAAGTACGAGGTATATACTGATGCATCTGGTATCGGCCTCGGATGTGTATTGATGCAGAATGGAAGAGTCATTGCATACTCTTCCCGGCAATTAAAGAAGCATGAAGAAAACTACCCTGTGCATGATTTGGAACTGGCCGCAGTGGTATTGGCTTTAAAGGTCTGGAGGCACTATCTCTACGGAGAGCAATTCACCGTATACTCCAATCATAAAAGCCTTAAATATCTATTCTCTCAGAGAGAGCTGAACATGCGACAAAGGCGTTGGCTCGAGTATCTCAAGGATTTCGACTTCACTATACAATATCATCCTGGTAAGGGTAATTCCGTAGCAGATGCCCTTAGTCGGAAGCCGAGAGCCCTAATAACCAACTGTATGGTTCAAGAATGGAAGCTGCTGGAAAAATTCTCTGAACTCAATATAAGCATGGATGAGAATGACAGGTGTATTACTCTATCTCTCATAAGTGTACATCCGGATTTGCTAGCTGAAATCAAAAGGTTGCAAGAAGAAGATCCTACCCTAGTGGAAATAAAAGAAAAGCTGGACGAGAAATCTGATTTCAAGTCGGCACTCGATGGCAGATTATTATACCATGAACGGACATGTGTATCAGACAATCCTGAGCTGAAGAAGAGGATTCTTGAAGAAGCTCACCGATCGAGGTATACGATCCACTCTGGAGCCACTAAGATGTACCAAGACATAAAAAGAACCTTTTGGTGGCCCAATATGAAAAGGGAGATAGCAGACTTTGTGTCTAGATGCTTGACATGCCAACAGGTGAAGGCGGAACATCAGAAGCCCGCTGGAAGATTGCATCCACTAGATATCCCCAAGTGGAAATGGGAGGATATCGGCATGGACTTCATCATGGGTTTGCCCAAGTCTAGGGGCGGATATGATAGCATATGGGTAATCATCGATCGCCTTACTAAATCGGCTCATTTCTTACCTATTAAGAGTCGATGGTCGGTTGATGTTCTTGCCGCCTTGTATATCAAGGAAGTTACTAGACTCCATGGAATTCCTGTGTCTATAGTATCTGACCGAGACCCTCGCTTCACGTCTCACTTCTGGAAGGGTCTACAACGCTCTCTGGGAACGAAGCTTAATTTCAGCACAGCTTTCCATCCTCAGACAGATGGTCAGACGGAAAGGACTAATCAGGTTGTTGAAGATATGTTGCGAGCATGTATTATAGATTTCGGCGGGAGTTGGCATGACCACTTACCATTAGCCGAATTTGCCTACAATAACAGCTACCAAGCCAGCATTCAAATGGCACCTTTCGAAGCACTCTATGGTAGAAGCTGTAGATCTCCGGTATGTTGGGAGGAGGTTGGTGAAAGACAACTCCTAGGTCCTGATATGGTCAGAGATTCCACTGAGAAGATTCTCCTTATCAGAGAGAGACTCAAGGTGGCTCAATGCAGGCAAAAAGCTTATGCTGATAACAGAAGGAGAGACTTGGAATTTCAAATCGGTGATCATGCATTTCTTAAGGTATCTCCCAGTCGAGGTATCCGAAGATTTGGTGTCAAAGGCAAGCTTACACCAAGATTCATCGGCCCATTTGAGGTGTTGGAAAGAGTGGGCGAGGTAGCCTACCGTGTTGCCCTACCTCCTCAGCTCTCAGAAGTGCACGACGTATTTCATGTTTCTATGTTAAAAAGGTACGTGCATGATCCCTCTCATGTCATCGACCACACCAATTTGATGATTCAACAGGATCTTACCTACGAGCAAAGGCCGATGCGCGTCCTCGATCAAGAAATCCGGGTTCTAAGGAGCAAGACGATCCCTATGGTAAAAATTCAATGGAATCGATGCTCCGAGCAGGAAGCAACTTGGGAGACCGAGGAGTCAATGAAGAAAAGATATCCAGAACTATTTTAGACTGTAAGTATTCTATACGCTCTGAATTTCTCCTACATAGCAAAACTATCCTTATACAGTTGAATTTGGGGACCAAATTCTTTTAAGTAGGGGAGGATGTAACACCCGTTAAAAATAATAATAATAATAAATAAATAAATAGAAAATAAATATGCATAGGAAACCTTTTACGAATATTAAATATTTAATTTCTTAATTTAATTTCTAATAGTTAAAAAGATACGAAATTATATTCTCATAGAATCAAAGAAATCAATTTTTGGATAATCAAACAAGTCAATTTCTTATTTAGAATTAATTTATAAATAATTTTTACTATAGACGTTATCATATAGAAAGTTTATTTCTCTAACAACTAACTTTCTAGTGTAGTTGGTTAAGGACTTGCCTTTCAACTCGAGGACTAGGGTTCCAATCCTAGTAATACCCATTCTTTTTGTCCAGAATAGGGAAAAATGTCACTTTCAATCCAACCTGTCTAAGCTGGCCAGCTGCGCACTCCACCGACCCAGATCCGTGTTCTACGGATCTTGCACCCCCTAGTGTCCACTTAATCATTCTAATCCCACCCCCACTTAATAATTCTAATCCCACGACCTCATACCTTATAACCAAGACCCAGCTACGTTAGCTGGGTGATGGTTGCTATGCGTGGGAGACAAGGGTGGCAGATGTGTTTGCAGAGGGAGTCTTCAGAGTTGCAGAGAGCATTTAAGGTAGGTGTTCTCAAACTTTTGACTAAATATTTAATGTAGTATGCGGGTTTAGGATAGTTCACCTCCATGCGATGGTTTCACGTATAACCCTGCAATATAAATCTACCTGATAATTGTCAAGATGGTTAAATGTGTTAATCTAGTAAAATGTTGCTACTATTAATTGTTAATGTTGTTAGAACAAATTGTCAATCTAGTTAAATATGGTTAATATGAATTGTTACTATAATGTTGTTAATATAAATTGTTAATGTTGTTAAAATAAATTGTTACTATAGTTAAATGTTAATTAGATTACAGTATTAGCTAATACCGGTGAATAGTTAGTTAATTGTTAAAATAGTTATATGTAGTTAAATGATAGTTAACTGTATGACTGTTACACACCTAGGACACCCAGCAAGTTTATGTCAACTGTTAACCCGTTAAACGGGTAAAACCGTAAAGTATATATATATATATATATATATAGTTAAAGTACATATAGAGTTAAAGTATAGTTAATAAATGTTAATAAACGTCGACATTTCATATGTCCAGTACACCCATCACGTTAACACGTTATATATTGTTCATATATAGTAATAGTTATAATTAGCGTATGTTAACTGTACTATTGAAACTGTTAAAACATATATTAACTACACCTACCAAGCTAACTATATATATGTACGTATAGTTAACTGTTAACACCCGGCAAACTATTAACTGTTACCAATATATATATAGTACTAGTTATATGTTAACACTAAGCAAACTTTTAACTACACAGTGTATATAATAAAGTGTCGACACCTAGCATATATATATATATAGTGGAAGTTAGTAATGTCGACACTTACAATATATACAATAGTTATATATACAATATATGGTTAGCTGTTAACTACACCTAGCTGTTAAAATTGTTAACCTAACATGTTACTTGAACTTATAAGCCATGTGTCGACACAGGTGTCGACACCAGTGTCGACACATGTGTCGACACATGCTGTTAACTTTACCGCTTTCATAACCTTATAAGCCATGTGTCGACACAGGTGTCGACACATGTGTCGACACATGTGTCGACACATGATGTTAACTTAACGGCTTGCAAGATTGTATAAGCCATGTGTCGACACAGGTGTCGACACCAGTGTCGACACATGTGTCGACACATGCTATTAACGTAACACCACCCGTGTGCATTTAAGCCAGGTGTCGACTCAGGTGTCGACACCGGTGTCGACACACAAAACATTCTAATGTTAACTGTACAACAAAGACCAAAAATGAATAGTAAGTGTCGACACTAGTGTCGACACATGATTTGAACTTAATGAAAAACAACATAAAACCCCTTAAATATATATATATACTCCCATTAATTGTATATACAAGCACCTTCATTATATATGTATATAAATTCATATATATACTTCCATTAACAAGCACCTTCATTATATATGTATATTAATTCATATATATTTCCATTAATTGTATATACAAAACACCTTCATTATATATTGTTAGACAAGAATATATATATATTTATATATATATATATATCTAATGTCTACACCTCCATTCTCACCGAATATATAAAATGGACTCCTTCATTCTTACAGAGTATAGATATAAAAAAATTATTTTCAACATGTTAAAATCTATTTAAAGCTATTTTGTACATATAAAACTTACTTTTCTATTAAATAAAGTAGTAAAGTAAGGCACAAAAATTACTTACAACATGATAACATTTCTTCCAGTATGGTAAAAATTATTCAAGCATGTTATAATTATTTTTGGCATGTTATAGTTATTTCAGTGTATTAGAACTATTTTTCAGCACGATAATTCTATTCTCCTATCAAATAATTAGTAAATAAATGTAGAAAAATAAATTTTAGCATGATAAAATTATGTTGTTATCAGAAAATTTCTGTAATCAGCATGGAAACCTTATCTTATCATCATATCAGTAAGCTAATTAATTTGAACATGTTAATAGTTAATTTTAGCATGTTAATAATTAATTTTCAACATGTAAAAAAATTAAATCCAGCATGAAAAATTTATTTTATCATCTTACCAGTAAAGTAACATATGAAACTCATTCTCAACATGTTAATATCATTTTTAGCAAGTTAGAACTATATTCAACATAAAAACTCTGATTATTATAATAAATCACCATTTTGGCTAACTCATATAGGTATGTCGGACAGAAGGTATCCATACCTATAACCTCCATTATATTGGACAGAATTCTATAATCGGATATATATATACATATACATATTGGATAGTGTCAATACCAGCAAGTTAGTCTCAAACTCCTATTGTCATTAGCATGTATCGAACGTTACGGGTTTTACTCCTAGATCGTCCCTACATAACGATACGTCTTGGACTCTATTCTACAATCCACCTTATAACCATCCTACTGGGTCAATCCTTGAAATTCCATATTGGCTATAAATGAGAGTGGATGTCGACAAATATGACCAATGCTGTGCATATAGGGCCCAGTCTGGTCCTGGGAGGAGCACCCGAAGGTACTTGTGCCCATGGGAGTTTATTGACCACGGTGTTTGGCATTGCACCGGAGTATTTGCTTGCTAGACTTTAGGCATTCCACTCATTCTCGTGATATTACTTGATTGATTGACTTGAGACCCGCAGAAGGGTAAAAGTGTTTATTTGAATGCATTGATAAATAGCCAATTCCAGTTATACATGCTTGAAACTACTTACTTACTATTGCTAGCCTGATTAACATGTTTCTATTCCAGTTATCACTTCTTAGTTATCACTGGCCTGATATCATTTACTATCACTTACTATTGAAATTGTGAAATCTATATATTCTCACTTTCTACTCTTGTCGATCTTATGATTCCTTGATATCTATCTGTCTGCATGCGTAGGTTACCTACATTAAATGAACGTGTAATTCACTTAAAGCATGTTAGAACTTGAGATGTAAATCCTACTGAGCGATTCGCTCATCTAGTTATTTTCTAACCTTTTCAGGTAGTGCGAATATCAGCCAGAACTCGGAAGGGAATGAGTCTGAGGGATGAGTGTAGAAATGGACTCATCATGTTGTCTTGTTAATTGTGGTGTAGTAATTATGTCATTTGTATCCAGTTATGTCAGATGTTAGCTGTATTAGTCTAATTTATTAGAACTGTAATAAGGGCTTGAAGCCTAGTAGTCGGACTCGAGAAATGTGTGTAATTGTCATTTGGTTAGTGGTAACAATTGTCATCTCAGATTATTTGTATTAATTTCAAGTTAAATCTTAGTTATTTACGCACTCTATTGACTATCAAAATGAAGAATTCCATCGAATAGCTAGTTCGCTTTGGTTGTATATAAAACTGTCGCGCCACGGGTAAGCTTCCGCGCTCGGGACGTGACACACTATCCGCTCCGTATCCGACCGTTTACATGTCTACAGGGCAATAAATCGTGGCAAGGCCGATTTCGAGGTCCCCGCGGTTTTGTTGGTTTAACGGGCTTGAAAAAGGGCCAGGGCGTTCTGACACAACAGTGGGATGGGCTTGCCGCACCGTTTGGGTGCGGTAACTTTCAACAATTTAAGCGTTTTTTTTTAAAACATGCGACTCGGTCAAGAATTCTCATAAACCAAGCGACTCGGTCAAGAATTCTCATTTCACGCCAACTTTTCAAACGACAATCTCTCTCTCTCTCTCTGTGTGTGTGTGTGTGTGTGTGTGTGTGTGTGTGTGTGTGTGTGTGTGTGTGTGTGTGTGTGTGTGTGTGTGTGATGCTGGTGCCAATCACCAGCGTAACGGTACATTTAAACAAGTAGAGACAGGAGCACACACTGTCATAAAGTAAGAATAATTATAATCGTCTAAACACTTTTGCACTCTCTTTCAGTCTGTTCACACATAATGTATTTATTTTCTACATAAAAAGCAATAGAAAAGTATTCCATCTGCCAACAAGAAAATTTAGCCAATAGATCTTTCAAATTTATTTGTAGCGTTCAATTTCTCTGGGCTTACTTTGAGAAAGAGTTAGGATAACTTGGACTAAGTTAATCGGCTAAAAAAATATCCCATTTAACCCACTTTTGGTTTGAGAATAAAAAGAGTTAAACTCACCTGTAGAGGCATAAATATGATTTCTACGTCACATACCATCTTCTCTATTTGTTTGTTAGAGACGTCGCCCGGCACCCGTGGAAGCTTACACACGCCAAAAGTCAAAAGGGCATCATAAGGAGCCATGGGCGTTACCTAGGGGACAACTCTCCGATGCTTAAGTCAGCATCTTTGTATAAGGAGATTTAAGAAGGCACAAAGAAGAGCGGAATAGAAAAGAGGAGGATGGAGGACGCTGCAGTAGATCTGAGGGACGCGTAGGCCTTCCTGACGAGTGCTCGCCGCTCCCAGTGGTCACTCGGAGAGTGCTCGTTCGGTGGTAAGATCGCGCAGGAGAGGTTCTCTCTCTGGACACAGGGTGACCTCTCTATCACTATAACAAGACTAGCCGTTCTATTCTCTGGGTGAAACTTTTGGCAGAAGTTCTCCCGTGTCTTATCTTCTCTGTCAATTGTTGAGCTATAGTTTTGATGATAACTAAACTTAGTGGGTAATGCTATGATTTTGATGCTAACTACACTTTATGTGTGATTAAGTGAATGATGATAACCAAACTAAATGGTTTATTGTTCCTGTCGACCGGTTGAATATGATTGAGTTGAACATGTGCTTTGAATGCTTCCTATGCATACTCTTCATGGAGCTTGGTTACATGATGCATTCATATTGGACAAATGCATATCTATTGATCTTGACCTTTAGTCAATCATGTTTTCCAAGTGTTCACTTGTATATGTGCATGGCTAAATTGTTCTCGTACTTTGCTCACTTGCATAGAAATAATTCTTGACCTTTAGCTTAAAGCTTTTATGGTTCAAGTGTTTGTATGCACTTTGAGCATGGGCTTTCATGTATGCATTTCACACATTTATCGTATTGATTATTAAGCTAAAATTCTAATCATTTTTCTTATGGTTTTATAGGTTAAATTCTTTGTATAATCCCTCCAAGATCAAAGGAGTTTGATGCCACAGAGTTTGGAAGGGTTGCAATGGAGTTTGGGGCTAAAATGTAGTGGTCTGGAATTTACTGTAGCTGGCGGTCGACCGACCTGTAGCTGACGATCGACCGAAATTACCAGAATTCAGAAAACTACAATTTTTCTCAGAGCGGTCGACCGCCGGCCTGATCCCGGTCGACCGAAAATTACAGCAACGTTCTGCCTACAGTGTTTTTACAGAACGGTCGACCGCCAGCCCACCTCCGGTCGACCGCCAGCCCCGAAGCCTCCAACTTTGACTTTTTATTTCCAATCCGTGGAGAGATCCTCTCACCCATTTCTTTAATCCCAATACTCTCAATCACCCCATAAATTGTGGATCTGGGTCTGAGGCTTGTCTCCTAACCTTCCAAGGGTTATAAAACCTCTCTTTGAGGTCATGAACCATAAGAGACTCTAAGAGAACAAAAGAGGGATCAAGGTGGCTCAAGGAAGAAGAAGAGTGTTACTGTAGCATGAACAGTAGTCCGTGAATCAAATCTCCATCCAACAACTGAAGTTTCAAGGTTCTTCTAAAGCAATCATCTTCCATAAGTTGAAGAAACAAACATCCAATCAGAAGAGATCAAGGTGTGCTTATCAACCAAGAGAAATCGAAAAAGAGCCTATCAACCAAGGAGCCTATCAAGGGAAGAAGAAGAAGGATGCTACAAGGAAGAAGGAGCCATTCAAGCATCATCTGAAGGTACTCTAGCTCCGTTTAAAGTCAGCAATCTCAAAGGAAGAGAACAAGCTCACAAGCATCAAGGAGATACAAGGATTTGTCCAAGGAAGAAGGAATGGTACTGTAGCCATGAGCAGTATTCCGTGCAAGGAAACCTACATCCATCCAAGGCCATTCAAGCTGGGTCTCAAGCCATTCAAGTAAAGAAGGAATCAACGCAAGATCTGCAGCATACACTCAGGGGGAGTCTTAATCAGGAGTTTCCTAAACTGAGCCTCATTGTTTTAATGTTTTGGGTGTTATATTTGTGGTCATCATAAACTATAAGAACTTGTGTGTGTGTGGATCATTTTGGATTCGTGGTCTTGTGTATGGTCATCATGTTCCATTCGTGTGTGCGTAGTGTTAGTGGTGGTGTGCTACAGGCCAATCTTGGGTCGGGTAGGCCCGATAGATGTGCGATCATATTCATTATTAATAAAGTGATCTTTGAGCGTAAATATGTGATTGTATATTACTTTACGATGTCCCTAGGATATGTGGTTGTAAAGTCAACTCGAGATAGGATCTCGAACGTGAGATTGACTTTACATGGACACATACCTTAAACTGTTCCTGGTTGGAGGGTAATCACTCGGGGACTTTGATTACCTATTAAACCAGTACACATGATGTGTTATGGACCAGTCTCATGGTCTCTAGTGCGGGGCACCAACACATATGTGTAGGTGTATGTCCTTGGAGGATGTACACTGAACTGATCCGCTATTGGATCTTCAGATGGTTGATTATACCTAATATCAACTGAAGATTCAACGGTCTCAGTAGCATCGTTGGTCCTTTGACCTGAGACATTGATCGAATCTTACACGAGGACTGGAATGGTTTAATTACTTGGCTAAGTGACTTTAACCATAAGTCATGAGTTGTCGAGTCATTAACCACTCCAAGATACGTGTGAAGATCATCAATGGTCAAGAGGGGATCGCTCACTGTCGGGTATATATCAGACAGTTTGTCACGCCCCGAGCGCGGAAGATACTCGGATATGCGCGACGAGTTTATATCAATCATGTTAATCAGAGTAGTAGTGTATTCGACACAAAGACAGAGATGCGCAAAAGTAAAGATAACCCAATCCTTTATTTCATTATGGATAGACTATTACAAATCCAATACTCTATTCAATTAAAAAGGAAAAGTACATAGTTGACTCAAGAAAATAGGGAAAAGACTAGATGACACTTGGAGAAGTTCTATCACTTTCACTCTTGACCATTCCCATCTGATTGACTTCCCTCGTCGTCGGAATTACCTGAAAAGTAGGGAACACACGGAGTGAGCGAACGCTCAGTAGGAAATTATATCTCAAGCGCTAGCAAGGGGTTTAAATAATTACATCTTTCATGTATGTACTGTAGCGATGCATGCTCGTATAAAACGACAAGATAGAGAGAGAATTTATCAATAAGACAGCAAGATGAACTAGTCATGAGCTTTCAAGAAGAGATAACAAGATATTCAAACAAGTACTCTTTAGCAAGTCATGTCAAGAACTTTGGCTATCATGTATCAAGCAAGCAAGTAATTACCCTTTCTCGGGTCACGCAATTCATGTCATGTCAAGTACGAGTCAAGTACAAGATTTGTGTGGAATATCCAATCAAGCTAGTCATGCACTCGGTATAATGCCAGATACCTTATCATTCAACTCCCATGGGCACAAGTACTTTCGGGTGCTCCTCCCAGGACCAGATCGGGCCCTATATGCGCAGGTATTTATCATGTATATTTTTGACATCCACTCTTGTATATATATATAGCCAATATGGAATTTCAACAATTTAAGCTTGTAGACACGTAGGATAACTTTGAGAGAATGGAGTCCAAAAATACGACATTGGACATAGATAGGCGATAACAACGGTACAATCACGATGAACGATGAAACTAGGTGGAATTAGGTTCCCTTAACTTGGGTACCATGACAAGTATGGACATTCTTTATATAGAATTGAGGTCCACATGAACAGTACATCAAAGGTAAGATACCCTCATTCTTATTATAGAATTGAGGTCCACAAGAATATCAACAAATGGCATGATATCATCATCCCATTAAGAATTCTCATGATATACTCTTTGCATATCATAAGGGCCGGTATACCATATTTTCTTTAGAGTGACATGGCATTCAATAGTGTAATGGGTTTTTAGGATACAACCAGCTCAGTCGGCCTTGAGGGAATCCAAGGCTCGAGGAGTCTTACGGAGGTCTCTATGACTAACTCGCTAGTCCAAAGGAACGGAATGTCCAATGGAGAGCTTGTATGTCAATGAGAATTGAGGGCGATCGATAAAACATCATGAAACGTGGGACTATACTCACGGAGTGGAGATATAGTGCCGATATACATATATATATATAGATATACTGAAACCATCGGTTATCAGAAACAGGCAAAAATATTTTTACAGGAAAATAACGACTTAAGTAAAGTCACTACTCAAGTAATTAACGCCTTAGATAAGGGCGTTTATCTATTTTTCCTATTTTGCAGGAATTTCAATAATTCAGTATTCTACCAAAAACGTGCCTTGGTGAAGGGCGTTTATTTACAATGTGACGACGTAATCAGTGGTCGTCCATTCTTTCCTTCTATTTTACAGAGTATATATTTTCAAAATTTTCTAAAAACACACCCTGGATAGGGGCGTTACTTTTCAATTCACGTCCTGAACAGGGGCGTTAGTCAAGTGAGAGACGACCTATACAGGGTCGTGAATTCAAGAATTTACAATATTTCAGGAAATAAAATTCCAATAGCCAAGAGACATGATTTAGCAGGAATTCACAGGTCGAGTCATGCAATATATATTAGATTGGATATTTCATATTTATTGAATTTTTAACGTGGATCAATTATTAATTACATGTGATTTTCATGAGATTAACGCCTACAGGCAGGGCGTCAAATCTGAAATTGACGACCTGGTGCAGGTCGTTTCTTTAAAGTAGCGCCCTGGACACGGGCGTCTCTTGCAAAAATATTACAGAAACGGGTAGAAACTATCAGGAAACTTATATACATGACATGCATGATGTGTTATTATGAATTTAACCTGTTTGGGCTACGTTGCTTGAGAAAACCTACCTTGATGATGATAAACTGACGGATGAACAGATGTAGGTTCTGAACGATACTCTGTTTTATAAACAGAGTCTTTTTGAAGCTTTCGATCCTAATAGCAGCAGCAAGGGTAGTAATAGGTTGCAGATGAAGAACCCTCAATTCTTCAGTAGGTTATGATGACTTCCCTACAGAAAAATAAGATGAAGAAACATTAATTTTTCTTCATAATACTTACTGAAGGTAGAGGAAAGAAGAACTTACCCTTTCGTTCTTCACAACGTGAATCTTCTTAACCTGTAAGAAGAGAAGAAGACGAAGAACCTGTTAATGTTCTTCATACCATCGTAAACAGAAAAGAAGAAGAAAGAACCTTGGTTCTTCACCTACCGTAGAATAGTCCGAACGCCAAATAGCGTTCTCGGTTCAAGCAGTAGGTTATTTATAGGATTTAGGTGAACCTAATAGAGTTAGTGTTCGATTGGAAGTAACACTTCCATGATAGAGTTATTACTACATTCGAACTCTTTCTCATAGTTATCATCTTATCCTGGATAGACTCCTGGGTCGAACGAAACTCAAACTGAATTAGCGACCTAGGTCAGGGCGTCGAATTTAAATTGACGCCTTGTCAAGCGTCGTTTCTTGTTGAAACGCGTCCACTTAAGGGACGTTACGCTAACTTGCCCTTTTTATTTATTTTGGTCGTTTGAAATTTGACGCCTTGATGTGTGGGCGTCCTTTCTTCAAAACACGCCTTAGGTAAGGGCGTTTTATTTTAAAGTAGCGCCTATATCTGAGGCATTATTTTCATCAGGTTTTAATTATTTTTATTCCAAGCTCTTTCGTTTATTTATTAAATCTTTTAATCTATTTTGATTTATTTTATTTATCAGGGTTGCTACACCCTCCCCCACTTAAAAAGAATTTGGTCCCCAAATTCCATATCATATATTTACATATGGAGAGTGTAGAGTATGTACCTTCTAAAATAAGTCTGGAAATCGCTTCATCATAGATTTCTCGGTCTCCCATGTAGCTTCTTGTTCTGAATTCTTATTCCATTGTACTTTTAGCATGGGAATAACCTTACTCCTTAGGGTCCGTACTTCTCGATCTAAGATCTTCATAGGCTTCTGTTCATATGTGAGATCTTTCTGGATCACTAGATTTCCATGCTCAATAATATGTGATGGATCATGCACATACTTCTTCAACATAGATATGTGGAACACATTATGTACTTCGGACAGTTGAGGTGGCAATGCGATGCGATAAGCAACCTCGCCAACTCTTTCTAGTATCTCAAAAGGTCCGATAAATCTTGGTGTAAGCTTGCCTTTAACACCAAATCTTCGTATTCCACGTCCAGGCGATATCTTGAGAAATACATGATCTCCAACTTAGAATTCGAGATCTCTTCTTCTTGTGTCAGCATAAGCCTTTTGTCTAGACTGAGCAACTTGCAGTCTTTCTTTGATCAATTGTATCTTCTCGGTAGTGTCCCTTACCATTTCTGGACCTAACAGTTGTTTCTCTCCAACTTCGTCCCAGCATAAGGGTGATCGGCAACTCCTTCCGTATAAGGCTTCAAAAGGTGCCAGTTGTATACTTGCCTGGTAGCTATTATTGTACGCAAATTCGACCAGAGGCAAGTGATCATGCCAGTTTCCATCAAAATCAGTAATGCATGCTCTAAGCATATCTTCAACTACTTGATTTGTTCTCTCGGTCTGACCATCCGTTTGAGGATGAAAAGCTGTACTAAAATTAAGTCTCGTCCCCAACGAATGTTGTAGTCCCTTCCAAAAATGAGAAGTAAAACGGGGATCTCTGTCAGACACGATTGAAACAGGAATACCATGTAATCTGACTATTTCCTTGATGTATAGTGCAGCTAAGACATCAACTGACCATCGACTCTTGATTGGCAAGAAATGCGCTGATTTGGTCAATCGGTCAATGATAACCCATATTCCATCATGTCCTCTTTTTGATTTAGATAAACCCATGATGAAATCCATACCAATATCCTCCCACTTCCATTTAGGGATATCTAGAGGATGTAGCTTTCCAGCAGGCTTTTGGTGTTCCACCTTGACTTGTTGGCATGTGAGACAACGTGATACGTAGTCTGCTATTTCCCTTTTCATGTTGGGCCACCAAAAATTTCTTTTCACATCTTGGTACATCTTGGTAGATCCAGGATGAATCGTATACCTTGACCTATGAGCTTCATCTAAGACCTTCTTCTTCAATTCTGGGCAGTCCGGTATACAAGTTCTATTCTTGAACATTAATCTTCCATCCGAAGCTAATTGGAAATCCGATTGTCCTTCTAATCTGCCCTTGATTTCTACTAATGTAGGATCATCATTCTGAAGTGCTTGTATTTCAGACAATAAATCTGACTGTATGCTTACATGAGATAATGTGACACATCTAGGGTCCGTGTCCATGCTTATATTGAGTTCAGAGAATTGTTCCAGCAATTTCCATTCTTGAATCAGACAATTGGCTAACAGTGCTCTCGACTTTCGACTAAGGGCATCTGCTACATGATTACCTTTTCCGAGATGATATTGTATATTGAAGTCGAAGTCCTTGAGATATTCTAGCCATCGTCTTTGCCTCATATTTAGTTCCTTCTGTGAGAAAAGATATTTGAGACTCTTGTGATCGGAGTATACAGTAAACTGTACTCCATAAAGATAATGTCTCCATATTTTTAGTGCAAATACTACCGCGGCCAATTCTAAGTCATGGACGGGGTAGTTCTCTTCATGCTTCTTTAATTGACGAGAAGAGTAGGCTATAACCTTCCCTTGTTGCATTAGAACACACCCGAGGCCAATGCCAGAAGCATCAGTGTATACCTCGAACTTTTCTCCTTCAATTGGCAATGCTAAGATAGGAGCTGTAGTAAGATGATCCTTGAGAGTTTGGAAGCTTCTTTCACATTCCTCATCCCATTCATAACGGATCTCCTTGCGAGTTAACCTCGTAAGTGGCACGGCGATTTTTGAGAAATCCTTGATGAATCACCTGTAATAGCCGGCAAGACCTAAGAAACTTCGGATCTCGCTAGCATTGGTCGGTCTTTCCCAGTTCCTTACAGCTTCAACCTTTGATGGGTCTACAGACAAGCCATCCTTTGATATAACATGTCCGAGAAAAGTCACTTCTTCAAGCCAGAATTCACACTTGCTAAGTTTTGCATATAATTGGTTTGTCCTTAATATTTGTAATGAAATCCTCAAATGTTCCTCATGCTCTTCCTTGGTCTTGGAATAAATCAATATATCATCAATAAAGACCACCACGAATTGATCTAAATAAGGCCTGAATATACTATTCATTAACTGCATAAAGGCAGCAGGGGCATTCGTTAGTCCGAAAGGCATAACAACAAATTCATAATGGCCATACCTGCTTCTGAATGCGGTTTTATGAATATCCTCGTCCTTGATTCTTAGTTGGTGATATCCGGACCTAAGATCAATTTTGGAAAAGTACTTGGATCCTGAAATTTGATCAAACAATTCATCAATTCTCGGCAGTGGATACTTATTCTTGATAGTGAGATGATTCAACTGTCGATAGTCGACGCATAACCTCATGGATCCGTCTTTCTTCTTTACAAATAATACAGGCGCTCCCCACGGGGAAGTACTTGGTCTAATGAATCCTTTCTTAATGAGTTCCATCAATTGCTCCTTTAACTCCTTGAGTTCAGCAGGTGACATCCTATAAGGTGCCTTTGAAATCGGAGCAGCACCAGGGACTAAGTCAATGGTGAAGGCCACTTCTCTTTGCGGGGGTAATCCCGGCAAATCTTCCGGAAACACGTCCGGAAATTCTTGCACTACTGGAATGTCTTCTAGCTTAATCTCCTTAGCTTCTTTAACTGTGACAAATGCGAGGAAAGATGCACATCCTTTCCTGATGAGCTTGCTAGCTCGGAGAGCTGAAATAATAGGGGATTTGCTCCGACTCTTGGGACTAGTAAATATTAGTTATGGAAATTCCTTGAATGTAACCTTACTATTGCGGCAATCAACCGTTGCCTGATACTTGGATAACCAATCTGCCCCTAGTATAACATCATACTCTTTCAGATCTAAACATATGAGATCAATAGGGAGATTTCTACCCTGAACCAATACTTCGCAGTTTTGGTAATGATGTGTAATATCAGTCTCATCATCCAGAGGAGTAGACAAAACTAACTTTATCCATTCCGGTTCTAGGGGTAATGGGTCAGCAAACTTCTTAGAAACAATAGAATGCGATGCACCAGTATCAATTAAGACATATGCATTCCTGGAACAAACTTTCAATGTACCTTCCACTAAGCCGCCTCCTTCTACTTGCTCAGTCTCCTTGATTGCATGAAGATGAGCATTTTTGGTTACTGGGCGTTTTCCGTCATCGGCTTGATTATTTAGTAGTGGGCAATCGGGAATCCGATGCTCACGACTCCCACAACGGAGACATGCTCCCAGTTTCCTCCAGCATTCTTCTGCTCTATGACCCGCTTTATCACAATGTTTGCACACTGTATTTGGAGAGGTAGTGGTGATAGAGAAGGGCTTGGTCTTCTTGAACTTTTGGTCTTGCGAGGGAATACCTCCATTGCTAGGCCTCTTCTTGAAGTTGGGTTTAAAGGAACCCGAACCTGTAACTTGTTCCTTCTTATCCTTACCACGAATCCTATCAGACAGTTCCGTGACATCTTCTAATAGTTGAGCTCGGCGTACTATCTCTGAGTAGACTTGAATGTCCATCGGCGCCAGTTGAGTAATAGCTTGGGGCCTGAGCCCATTAAGAAACCTCCTAGCTTTCATTTTCTCGGTGCTAACTAGATGCTTAGCATATCGAGACAATCTAGAGAATTGGGCCTCATACTCGGCCACTGACAAGGATCGTTGTTTTAATGCGGCAAACTCTGCAGCCTTCTTTTCCTGAACTCGGTCCGAGAAATATTTCACATTGAAGTGTTCAACGAATTCTTCCCACGAAACCTGATCTTGATTTATAGTAGCCTCTATTGATTCCCCAGCATCTAGCATCCCTTTCTAACTGAAAAGTGGCTAATAAGACCTTATCTTGATCCGTGCATTGCATAACACAGAATATTCGTTCTATCTCCCTAATCCAGTGTCCAGCGTCATCTGGATCAGTAGAACCCGTGAACTTGGGTGGGTTCATGTTCTTGAAAGTCTGGTGGAGACTTCCTGCTCGTTGTCCACCTCCTTGTGCTACTTGTTGCAGCACTTGAGTCATGCCTTGAAGGGTACGCTGCATGTTGCGCCATTGAGCACGTTCGGCAGCCATTATCCTACAATTACAATAACTAGGTTAATATGTGATTGTATCTAAAGACTCATATACTATGTTAACTTTAACCCTTGGTTCTACCCAATCTCACTGGTTAAAGGTTTGAACATATCCTTGGACTTGGGTTTTCCTAGGAATTGAATACCCTAGGCTCTGATACCACAAAAACTGTCACGCCCCGAGCGCGGAAGATACTCGGATATGCGCGACGAGTTTATATCAATCATGTCAATCAGAGTAGTAGTGTATTCGACACAAAGACAGAGATGCGCAAAAGTAAAGATAACCCAATCCTTTATTTCATAATGGATAGACTATTACAAATCCAATACTCTATTCAATTAAAAAGGAAAAGTACATAGTTGACTCAAGAAAATAGGGAAAAGACTAGATGACACTTGGAGAAGTTCTATCACTTTCACTCTTGACCATTCCCATCCGATTGACTTCCCTCGTCGTCGGAATTACCTGAAAAGTAGGGAACACACAGAGTGAGCGAACGCTCAGTAGGAAATTATATCTCAAGCGCTAGCAAGGGGTTTAAATAATTACATCTTTCATGTATGTACTGTAGCGATGCATGCTCGTATAAAACGACAAGATAGAGAGAGAATTTATCAATAAGACAGCAAGATGAACTAGTCATGAGCTTTCAAGAAGAGATAACAAGATATTCAAGCAAGTACTCTTTAGCAAGTCATGTCAAGAACTTTGGCTATCATGTATCAAGCAAGTAAGTAATTACCCTTTCTCGGGTCACGCAATTCATGTCATGTCAAGTACGAGTCAAGTACAAGATTTGTGTGGAATGTCCAATCAAGCTAGTCATGCACTCGGTATAATGCCAGATACCTTATCATTCAACTCCCATGGGCACAAGTACTTTCGGGTGCTCCTCTCAGGACCAGATCGGGCCCTATATGCGCAGGCATTTATCATGTATATTTTTGACATCCACTCTTGTATATATATATAGCCAATATGGAATTTCAACAATTTAAGCTTGTAGACATGTAGGATAACTTTGAGAGAATGGAGTCCAAAAATACGACATTGGACATAGATAGGCGATAACAACGGTACAATCACGATGAACGATGAAACTAGGTGGAATTAGGTTCCCTTAACTTGGGTACCATGACAAGTATGGACATTCTTTATATAGAATTGAGGTCCACATGAATAGTACATCAAAGGTAAGATACCCTCATTCTTATTATAGAATTGAGGTCCACAAGAACATCAACAAATGGTATGATATCATCATCCCATTAAGAATTCTCATGATATACTCTTTGCATATCATAAGGGCCGGTATACCATGTTTTCTTTAGAGTGACATGGCATTCAATAGTGTAATGGGTTTTTAGGGTACAACCAGCTCAGTCGGCCTTGAGGGAATCCAAGGCTCGAGGAGTCTTACGGAGCTCTCTATGACTAACTCGCTAGTCCAAAGGAACGGAATGTCCAATGGAGAGCTTGTATGTCAATGAGAATTGAGGGCGATCGATAAAACATCATGAAACGTGGGACTATACTCACGGAGTGGAGATATAGTGCCGATATACATATATATATAGATATACTGAAACCATCGGTTATCAGAAACAGGCAAAAATATTTTTACAGGAAAATAACGACTTAAGTAAAGTCACTACTCAAGTAATTAACGCCTTAGATAAGGACGTTTATCTATTTTTCCTATTTTGCAGGAATTTCAATAATTCAGTATTCTACCAAAAATGTGCCTTGGTGAAGGGCGTTTATTTACAATGTGACGACGTAATCAGTGGTCGTCCATTCTTTCCTTCTATTTTACAGAGTATATATTTTCAGAATTTTCTAAAAATACGCCCTGGACAGGGGCGTTACTTTTCAATTCACGTCCTGAACAGGGGTGTTAGTCAAGTGAGAGACGACCTATACAGGGTCGTGAATTCAAGAATTTACAATATTTCAGGAAATAAAATTCCAATAGCCAAGAGACATGATTTAGCAGGAATTCACAGGTCGAGTCATGCAATATATATTAGATTGGATATTTCATATTTATTGAGTTTTTAACGTGGATCAATTATTAATTACATGTGATTTTCATGAGATTAACGCCTACAGGGCAGGGCGTCAAATCTGAAATTGACGACCTGGTGCAGGTCGTTTCTTTAAAGTAGCGCCCTGGACACGGGCGTCTCTTGCAAAAATATTACAGAAACGGGTAGAAACTATCAGGAAACTTATATACATGACATGCATGATGTGTTATTATGAATTTAACATGTTTGGGCTACGTTGTTTGAGAAAACCTACCTTGATGATGATAAACTGACGGATGAACAGATGTAGGTTCTGAACGATACTCTGTTTTATAAATAGAGTCTTTTTGAAGCTTTCGATCCTAATAGCAGCAGCAAGGGTAGTAATAGGTTGCAGATGAAGAACCCTCAATTCTTCAGTAGGTTATGATGACTTCCCTACAGAAAAATAAGATGAAGAAACATTAATTTTTCTTCATAATACTTACTGAAGGTAGAGGAAAGAAGAACTTACCCTTTCGTTCTTCACAACGTGAATCTTCTTAACCTGTAAGAAGAGAAGAAGACGAAGAACCTGTTAATGTTCTTCATACCATCGTAAACAGAAAAGAAGAAGAAAGAGCCTTGGTTCTTCACCTACCGTAGAATAGTCCGAACGCCAAATAGCGTTCTCGGTTCAAGCAGTAGGTTATTTATAGGATTTAGGTGAACCTAATAGAGTTAGTGTTCGATTGGAAGTAACACTTCCATGATAGAGTTATTACTACATTCGAACTCTTTCTCATAGTTATCATCTTACCCTAGATAGACTCCTGGGTCGAACGAAACTCAAACTGAATTAGCGACCTAGGTCAGGGTGTCGAATTTAAATTGACGCCTTGTCAAGCGTCGTTTCTTGTTGAAACGTGTCCACTCAAGGGACGTTACGCTAACTTGCCCTTTTTATTTATTTTGGTCATTTGAAATTTGACGCCTTGATGTGTGGGCGTCCTTTCTTCAAAACACGCCTTAGGTAAGGGCGTTTTATTTTAAAGTAGCGCCTATATCTGAGGCGTTATTTTCATCAGGTTTTAATTATTTTTATTCCAAGCTCTTTCGTTTATTTATTAAATCTTTTAATCTATTTTGATTTATTTTATTTATCAGGGTTGCTACACAGTTAATGGGTCATGACATTGACGCTCCATTAAATCCCTGGCCAGGGTCGTGTGAGTTCGTTTAGAACGGACGTCATACACTTTAAGGAGGTCATGATCAAATGGCACGATCATGGGGTTTGACAGAAACCATACCCTCGATCGTACCAGACTCATAGAAGGAGCGAGGGATTATATCGATGCGGTAACTGTGGACTTACAGGTACCAGATAGGCTGGTTTAAACCCGGCGTCCTCTAGGATCACACGGATTTGCTTGAACCAACGTGATCAAAGGTTCGGAATAAATTAAACTATTATTCGGCTCTAGTAGAAGCGAATAATAAGTTTAATTTACTTCTAATTGGGAATTAGAAGTTAATGGGCCTTAAACTAGAGTGACTAAGGGCCTAGAGGATCACACACAATGGATTCTTGGGTGACGGATTATTATTGTACAAATGCATATATTAATTCACTTTAATTCCTTTTGGAAATGAGTTTAAAAGAGGGCTTAATATATATGTACAATAATAAAAGGATATATATACGATTTCGGTCCTTATGCGTTCTTTAAGTAATGGCCAAAATCCTATATATAGACAAGTAACGAGAGCTTCCTCTCTTCTCTTGGCTAACCAAGCATTAAGGTTTAAGAGAGGAGGATTAGCTCCTTCCCCCTTTCCTCCCTCTTGCTCTCTCTCTCCAGAAGGTGAAAGGGTCGGGGAAGGTCGTGCCGGGGGGGTATTGTAACGACCCGAGAATCCGGTTACCGGGAAGGCCCGATAACCCGAGACTCGTACTGCCACCCACGAGCCCGAAGGCTCGGAAGGGTTAAAGGAATGGTGTGGAGACAACACAAGTATCACAAATAATTACAGAAATGAACAGTTATATTATTAAGCAGGAAATAAATTAACAGTTTACATGATACATGGTCCACAAGATAACAATAAAATAACAACAGCAGTAGTCCACAACTAGTACAGAGACAAGAAAGAAAAGTACAGCTACACGGGACATACCCCGGCTCTGACCTGTAGCACTAACGCTGGGCACCTGAACCACGCTGAGCCTCAGACGCGCACCCCTGAGGCCGCGACTCACCTGAAACACGGTGAAAACACGCAGGGAATGAGTCTCGGAACAAGACTCAGTAGGGATCACTCGAACTCTACCTCGCAAACGGAGAAACCGCTACGCTAGCAGTAAGCGAGTACCTCGAAAAGGGAAGCCCTGCAATCTACAAAACACCGCTCTCATGGCACGAAAGCCGACACACGTGCCACAGTGAAACGACCAGAACACCACGGTCAACGCGACAAAACCCGAAGGCCGGAGTCGCAAAGACTGAAAGTCAGACACTCCCGACTCGACAGGAGTACCACCCACTAGAAGCACAGCCGGTAGCATCCCCTGACATCTTACACCGCACCGCAGGTGAACTGCCTGACATGGTAGCTCCTACCAAAGGCACGGACACCACACAAGAACTACAAACGAGTGACTAGCTGGGGCCATGCTCGTCAGCGTGGGTACAACCGTCCCCAACCACGTGTGCACACATAGACCGCGCGTCCCTGGTCTGGCCCTCTGACCGGTTTTCCCCTCAGCCGGACTCTGGCTGCAAGACGTGGGGCCCGACGGAAACTGATCCACAAACCGTCTCTAAGGGTAGTCACTCCACCACTCCCTGGTGGGACCACACGCGTGTAAGCAAGCTACGACTAGTGGAGGGTCACTATGGAGTAGACTCTCAAGTCAGCGTAAAGCAGCGTCACAATCAGACGGTACAAGGGACACCCCTCGCACCAATACCATCGCATGGTAATAGAAGCCGACAACGACATCTCCCGGTACCTCTCGGTACGGCGGGAGACCCGCCGACACGATCTGTCCCCTTGAACGGTCCACACTAGGCCGCTCAGGGTTGTGCGGTCGCACAAGGGCCGCACCAAGGGTTAAACTACCAGGACATGACCGTTTTACCCAGGCCCAAACAGACTGAAGAACGGCCAACAAGGGCCCGTTCAGTAGATGTGCGGCCAGCTTCTGGCCACACGAGGGTGAAGAATGGTCAGCCCATGGCCGTTCGTCTCCCAACGATAATAAAACTGAACGGTTAGGCCGTAGCCGCACTAAGGATGAGCGGCTATGGTTTAACCGTTCAAGGGTTCTACGGTTTAGATCTGGCCGCACACCCAGGCAACGACACTAGACAACGTACGGCCAGCCCCTGGCCGCACGAGGGGATATGCGGCTAGCTCCTGGCCGCACACCCTGGTGCACTGTACAACGGTAAAACTCAACGGTTGAAAACCCCTGGGTTGTGCAGTCGTTGTGGGGCTGCACCTTAGGATATGCGGTCCCACGACAGGCCGCACAAGCCCACTACACGCCGAGCCCAGCCACAGTGTGCCGAGCTGATGAACGGCTAGAACAGCGCCGCACAAGAGTTGTGCGGCCACTGGTTCGACCGCACATCGTTCGCCGGCGCGAAAATGGCGAACCTCGTCGGAATCACCCATTCTAACCCCAAACAAGCCCCACGAAGGGGGAAATGGTGAGAGAAGGACCCCCAAGCCCCCTAGCATGCTCCTACGCCCGTGAACCACGGAATCGGGGCTCAAAACGGCGGATCGGACGAACTCTCCCCGCGGCATGAACGGCCCTTCCCGGCGTGAAATTGACCCCTCTCGACCTCGTCTCGAGCTAAAACTCGCGGGGAAGGAAGACAGGAGGCCAAGGAACATCACCCTACCTCCAGTCCGCGACGAGGCACGCCGATCCAAGCTCAAACCCACGAAGAACGTCGTTAGAACCTCGCCTTCCCACGCTTCCCACGCTTGTCGCACGCCCGCACGATCGCCTCATCGTCACCCACGTCCTCGCGCCGTCACACCACCGTCGTCTGCAGCCAGAACGGAGGTCGCCGCGCTCAAACAGGAGAGAGAGAGAGAGAGGGGGGGGGGGCGGCCACGGTCGTGAGGGAGGAAGGAGAAGAAAGGAAGAAGAAGAAGAAGAAGAAAAAGAAAAAAATGGAGGTATTAATAGAAAATCCGGAATTTTTGGAAAATACAAAAAAATAGAAAATTACATTTTCGCGATCCTCGGAACGCACCGATCGCAACGGTACCACTCTCGCCTAGGTGAGCGATCCGGTTCACCCGCAACGATGTTCCGAAGGAATTACCGAAACACACACCGGGAATCAGAAAACACACGCGAAAAAGCCGCGGAACGCTCCCGGGCCTCCGAAACAACTCCAGATCGCGTCGATCCGAACATGGAAGATGTCCGAAATGAAATTTCGGACACAACAGAGTCGGGCACTCCGAGAAACCAGATTTGGGACCCACGAAGAATGATCCGAAAGGTCTGGGATATTATAGCCCTCCCTCCTTAAGGAATTTCATCCTCGAAATTGAGAACAACCCAAGGGAGAGAAGGGGAAGACTCACTCAAATAGGTAAGGGAACTACTGACGCATCTCATCCTCTCGCTCCCAAGAAGCCTCACCACCAGAGTGCTGCTGCCACACCACCTTAACCAAGGGAATGGCCTTGTTCCGCAGGCGCTGCTCTCGCCTATCCTCTACGCGGATCGAAAACTCTGGAAGAGAAAGGTCTGGAGTCACCTCGGTCTAAACAGAATCCTCGAGCACATGAGAGTCATCGGGCATATACTTTCGCAGCATCGAGACGTGAAACACGTCATGCACCGACGCCAACTCAGGGGGTAACTACAACCGATAAGCAACGTCACCGATGCACTCCATAATCACAAAAGGACCAATATAGCGGAGACTTAGCTTCCCACGCCGTCCAAAGCGCATCACCCCCTTCATCGGAGAAACCCTCAAGAACACATGATCGCCCACGGCGAACTCGAGAGGCCGCCGCCTACGGTCAGCATAGCTCTTCTGCCGACTCTGGGCTGCCAACATGTTCCGACGGACCAGGTGCACCACCTCCACACACTGTTGCACCAGCTCCGGTCCCGTCAAAACACGCTCACCGACCTCAAACCAATCAAGTGGAGTACGACACGGACGCCCGTACAGGGCCTCATAAGGAGCCATGCCGATGCTCGAATGATAGCTATTGTTGTAGGCCAACTCCACTAACGGTAGGTGGTGAACCCAACTCCCCTGCCACTCCAGGCAGTAGGACCTCAGCATGCCCTCCAAAGTCTGAATGGTCCTCTCCGACTGACCATCTGACTGAGGATGATACGCCGAGCTAAAAGCTAAATCCGTGCCAAGAGCTCGCTGGAAACTCCCCCAGAATCCAGAAGTGAAACGCAGATTTCGATCTGATACGATGGAGATGGGAATCCCATGCAACGGAACGATCCGCTCCACATAAAGACGAGCCAACCTGGACACGCTCCAGCTGACTTTGACCGGTAACAACTGAGTCACCTTCGTCAGCCTATCCACCAGCAACCAAATACTGTCCTGACCGCTCGGAGTCCTCGGCAATCCCACCACGAAGTCCATGGTCACGTGGTCCCACTTCCACGCATGAACATCCAAGGGCTGGAGAGTACCTCCCGATCGCTGATGCTCCGCCTTCACCTGCTGACAGGTCAGGCACCTGGCCACAAACGCGGCGACATCTCTCTTCATGCCAGGCCACCAGAACTACCTCCGCAGGTTCCGATACATCTTCGTCGCACTTGGGTGTACGATGTACCTGCTCCCATGAGCCTCGCGTAACACCGCACGACGAACCCGCTCCTTGGCTGGGACGTACAGCCTACCACGGAACCTCACGGCACCGTCCTCGCCGAGCTCCACATCAGCCAAAGCCAATATCCGGGGCAACTCAGGTCCGCATGCTGAGCCTCTGTCACCTGACGGCGGATAGCAGGAGTGACAGTCAGACTAGCAAGCACTGCCAACCCTGGCTCCTGGAGAATCTTGAGCCTGAATGAAACTTCAGGTACTTGTTCCCAGAGCCTCCACTTCCTCAACATCAAGGCACTGATCGTGACCTTCCGACTCAAGACATCGGCGATGACATTCATCCTGCCCGACTGATAAGACATGGTGAAGTCATAATCCTTCATAAACTCCATCCAATACCTCTGCCTGAGGTTAAGGTCCCTCTGCGTGAACACATATCGCAGACTCTGATGGTCAGTGAACACCTCGAACCTCTCGTCGTACAGATAATGCCTCCAGATCTTCAGCACGAAGATCACAGCCGCCAACTCCAGGTCATGGGTAGGGTAGTTCTCCTCGTGGCGCTTCAGCTGCCGAGATGCATAAGCCACCACTTTACCATGCTGCATCAACATAGCACCCAATCCGACCCCGGAAGCATCTGTACACACCACAAAACCTCCCGATCCAGAAGGTAAAACCAACACCAGAGCCGAGGTGAGCAATCTCTTCAGTTCCCTGAAACTCTGCTCACACTCCTCAGACCATATGAAAGACACATCCTTCCGCGTAAGTCTAGTCATCGGGGCCACAATGCGAGAAAAATCCTGGATAAACCGACGATAATAGCCCGCAAGCCCCAACAAACTCCAGATCTCCGTCACAGACCTCGGCCTCGGCCACTGCATTACTGCCTCGACCTTGGTGCAGTCCATGAAAATACCATCACTAGAAATCACGTGCCTCAGAAAGTGCACCTCACGAAGCCAGAACTCGCACTTACTGAGCTTCGCATACAACTGGTGATCTCGCAACGTCTGCAGCACCACACCTAAATGGTACGCGTGCTCCTCGGTAGACCGCGAATAAACAAGGATGTCGTCCACAAATATGACCACGAACTGGTCTAAATACGGACGAAACACCCTCTACATCAAGTCCATGAAGGCTGCGGGGGCATTGGTGAGCCCGAACGGCATCACCAGAAACTCGTAATGCCCGTACCTCGTACTGAAGGCAGTCCTCTCTACATCGGACTCGTGAATCCTCAGCTGATAGTAACCGGACCGCAAATCAATCCGCGAGAACACTCGCGCAGATTGAAGCTGGTCGAACAAATCATCAATCCGCGGCAACGGATACTTGTTCTTAATGGTCACTTCATTCAGCTGCCGGTAGTCAATGCACAACCGCAAGCTACTGTCCTTCTTCTTCACGAACAACACGGGCGCACCCCAAGGGGAAAAGCTAGGACGAATGTACCCCTTGGCCAGCAGCTCCTGCAACTGCACCCTCAGCTCCCTCAACTCAGCGGGGGCCATACGGTAGGGAGCCTTCGCCAAAGGTCCCGTACCCGGCACAACCTCGATAACGAAATCAATCTCCCGCTGGGGAGGCAATCTAGGTAAGTCTTCCGGAAACACATCGGGAAACTCGCACACCACCGGAATGTCCTCGACATCCGACTCCATGCGGTCATTCACAACCACGGAGGCGAGAAAACCCTGACAACCTGCATCAAGCAAACGACGAGCTCGAATCGCAGAAATAAGAAAGCAGGAAGAGGAAGACCTGATACCTTGGAAATAGAAGGTGGGTCCGTGAAGTCGCCGAAAATAAACCCTCTTCGAGCCGCAATCCACCAACGCATGATGTGTCTCGAGCCAATCCATGCCCAAAATCACATCAAAGTCCTGAAGCGGCAACGCATAGAGCCTAGTCGGTAAACTCCGCCCTTCCATCCACACAGGAACCTCATCGAAGCAATACGGAGTGATCATAAAATCACCCGAAGGTAACTCCACTGCCAAATCACAAGACAACTGGGTCACCGGCTCCTCAATACTCAGCGTGAAATCCTCCAAAATAAACGAATGAGATGCGCCAGAATCGAACAAAACCCGAGCCGCACAACCCAAAACCCGAACGGTACCTTCCACAAGCTGCGACCACTGCCTCTGCCCTGGTCATGTGCGTGATCTGGCCTCGAGCTCTCTGCCTGCCTCCCACGCTAGCTGACCTGGGTAGCGGCGGGTACTGTCCCTGCTGCTGCTGCTGCTGCCTCTGCTGTGGGGGAACCTGCTACTGCTGAGAAAACGGCTGTTACTGCTCTCTTTGAGGACAGTCACGCGCCATATGCCCTGGCTGGTCACACCGGAAACAAACTATCGGCGCTGTGCACTGCCTGCCTGGGTGGTACTCGCTACACCGTGGACACGGTCCTCGCGATCCACCCACTGATCCCTGACGCTGAAACGGGACCGGCTGCTGTACACTGCCCGATGATGCCTGCCCCTGACCCTTGGACTTCTTCTTACCGAACCCCTTCTTGAATAACTTCTTGACCTTCGAGCCAAAAGACGCTGGACCTGTCGCCGACGCTGCCAGTGCCGGCGCTCCTGAATCACCCGACACACGCTGAAAGGAACCCTGCTGCTAGGCAGCCGACTGCTGGCTACGACCCAACAAGGACTGCCCCTGGCTGATCAGTCCTCGAGTCCTCTGCATATCCATCTCCAAAGAAGCCGCGACACGAGACGCTATCTCCAGATCAGTGGCCGCATTCACGATCAAATGGTGCCTCAGCTCCTATCTCAAGCCCTGCACGAACTGTGCGGTCTTCACCCACTCATGCTCCATGATATGGGGTGCATACCGACCCAGCTCAACAAATCGGGCCCTGTACTGCAACACGGACATATCGCCCTGATCCAGCTCCAGAATCTCACGCATCCGCTGCGTAGCAATAAACTCTGGACAGTAGGTACGCTCAAAATTACTGACAAAGTTGCCCCACGTAATCTGCTCAAGTGGACGAAGCTGGAAAGACGTCTTCCACTCAGAAGACCACCACTCCCGAGCCATACCCTGCAACTGGTTAGAGGTCAACATCACTCTGTCCTCCGCAGTACTCCGCGCGGAACTGAACACCCGCTCCATCTCGTCGAGCCAACTCCGAGCTGTATCAGGGTCTGGCTGACCGCCGAAGTAAGGTGGATGAAACTGCATGAAATCCCTCACTGCTCGGCTTGGCCCACCCCTGGTCGACGAGCCCTCACCAGCCTCTCTGCCGAACTGCTGCGACATAAGCTGGTACATGCCACGAAAGAAATCCTCGGCCCCCGGATGTCTCGTAGTATCCACTGCCTCGGTGGCCCCCGGTGGCGCTCTACTAAGCTCCTCCTGATCTCGTTGAACCCCCTGCTGGATCTCCTGACCTCCAGTCGACTGCCCCTGCTGAGAGCGAGTGCTCCGCCTCGGCGCCATACTCGCTCCTGAAGTAGTCAAGAAAAACGCACGATGCTCGATGCCAGTGTCAACCGCACATCATCGCTGTGGACTAGTGGACCACCACAATTACTTATGATTCTCGTATAATCCCACAATCGCTGCTCTGATACCACTCTGTAACGACCCGAGAATCCGGTTACCGGGAAGGCCCGATAACCCGAAACTCGTACCGCCACCCACGAGCCCAAAGGCTCGGAAGGGTTAAATGAATGGTGTGGAGACTACACAAGTATCACAAATAATTACAGAAATGAACAGTTATATTATTAAGCAGGAAATAAATTAACAGTTTACATGATACATGGTCCACAAGATAACAATAAAATAACAACAGCAGTAGTCCACAACTAGTACAAAGACAAGAAAGAAAAGTACAGCTACACGGGGCATACCCCGGCTCTGACCTCTGGCACTAACGCTGGGCACCTGAACCACGCTGAGCCTCAGATGCGCTCCCCTAAGGCCGCGACTCACCTGAAACACAGTGAAAACACGCAGGGAATGAGTCTCGGAACAAGACTCAGTAGGGATCACTCGAACCCTACCTCACAAATAGAGAAACCGCTACGCTAGCAGTAACCGAGTACCTCGAAAAGGGAAGCCCTACAATCTAAAAAACACCGCTCTCATGGCACGAAAGCCAACACACGTGCCATGGTGAAACGATCGGAACACCACGGTCAACGCGACAAAACCCGAAGGCCGAAGTCGCAAAGACTGATAGTCAGACACTCCCGACTCGACAGGAGTACCACCCACTAGAAGCACAGCCGGTAGTATCCCCTGACGTCTTACACCGCACCGCAGGTGAACTGCCTGACATGGTAGCTCCTACCAAAGGCACGGACACCACACAAGAACTACAAACGAGTGACTAGCTGGGGTCACGCTGGGTCCAACCGTCCCCAACCACGTGTGCACACACAGACCGCGCGTCCCTGGTCTGACCCTCTGACCGATTTTCCCCTCAGCCGGACTCTGGCTGCAAGACGTGGGGCCCGACGGAAACCGGTCCACAAACCGTCTCTAAGGGTATCCTCTCCACCACTCCATGGTGGGACCACACACGTGTAAGCAGGCTACGACTAGTGGAGGGTCACTACGGAGTAGACTCTCAAGTCAGCGTAAAGCAGCGTCACAATCGGACGGTACAAGGGACACCCCTCGCACCAATACCATCGCATGGTAACAGAAGCAGACAACGACATCTCCCGGTACCTCTCGGTACGGCGGGAGACCCGCCGACACGATCTGTCCCCTAGAACGGTCCACACTGGGCCGCTCAGGGATGTGCGGTCGCACAAGGGCCGCACCAAGGGTTAAACGGCCAGGACAGGACCATTCTACCCAGGCCCAAACAGACTGAAGAACGGCCAACAAGGGCCCGTTCAGCAGATGTGCAACCAGCTTCTGGCCACACGAGGGTGAAGAACGGTCAGCCCATGGCCGTTCGTCTCCCAACGATAATAAAACTGAACGGTTAGGCCGTAGCCGCACTAAGGATGAGCGGCTATGGTTTAACTGTTCAAGGGTTGTGCGGTTTAGATCTGGCCGCACACCCAGGCAACGGCACCAGACAACGTACGGCCAGCCTCTGGCCACACGAGGGGTTATGCGGCTAGCTCCTGGCCGCACACCCCGGTGCACTGTACAACGGTAAAACTCAACAGTTGAAAACCCCAGGGTTGTGCGGTCGTTGTGGGGCTGCACCTTAGGATATGCGGTCCCACGACAGGCCGTACAAGCCCACTGCACGCCGAGCCCAGCCACAGTGTGCCGAGCTGATGAACGGCTAGAACAGCGCCGTACAAGAGTTGTGCGGCCACTGGTTCGACCGCACATCGCTCGCCGGCGCGAAAATGGCGAACCTCGTCGGAATCACCCATTCCAACCCCAAACAAGCCCCACGAAGGGGGAAATGGTGAGAGAAGGACCCCCAAGCCCCCTAGCATGCTCCTACGCCCGTGAACCACGGAATCGGGGCTCAAAACGGCGGATCGGACGAACTCTCCCCGCGGCATGAACGGCCCTTCCCGGCGCGAAATTGACCCCTCTCGACCTCGTCTCGAGCTAAAACTCGCGGGGAAGGAAGACAGGAGGCCAAGGAACGTCACCCTACCTCCAGTCCGCGACGAGGCACGCCGATCCAAGCTCAAACCCACGAAGAACGTCGTTAGAACCTCGCCTTCCCACGCTTCCCACGCTTGTCGCACGTCCGCACGATCGCCTCATCGTCACCCACGTCCTCGCGCCGTCACACCACCGTCGTCTGTAGCAGGAACGGAGGTCGCCGCGCTCAAACAGGAGAGAGAGAGAGAGAGGGGGGGGGGGGCGGCCACGGTCGTGAGGGAGGAAGGAGAAGAAAGGAAGAAGAAGAAGAAGAAGAAAAAGAAAAAAATGGGGGTATTAATAGAAAATCTGGAATTTTTGAAAAATACAAAAAAATAGAAAATTACATTTCCGCGATCCTCGGAACGCACCGATCGCAACGGTACCACTCTCGCCTAGGTGAACGACCCGGTTCACCCGCAACGAGGATCCGAAGGAATTACCGAAACACACACCGGGAATCGGAAAACACATGTGGAAAAGCCGCGGAACGCTCCCGGGCCTCCGAAACAACTCCGGATCGCGCCTATCCGAACACGGAAGATGTCCGAAACAAAATTTCGGACACAACGGAGTCGGGCACTCCGAGAAACCAGATCCGGGACCCATGAAGAAGGATCCGAAAGGTCCGGGATATTACAGGTACCGTCGCTACACAAGGATCCGTGTGGATCAACTCTAGAGGCCGTGCATATGTACGGCTCGGTATTCTGCATCGGGCTTTACGGACAACGTCGTTCTGCGCAAGGTATAAATACGCAACCCGTAGTTAGGGGTTGGGGCGATTAAAACGTCGATCAGAGCATGGATCTGGGATTCCATGTAGCCGGGTTCGGGCAAATGAAATTTTTGTTATCCGCTACGCTGCCCGATGGTGCTGTTCGGAACCTTACAGTGGTATCAGAACCAGGTTCGCACTATGGTCGGTGTTTTATCGCCGTACTGAACCATGTTTGTAGGGGAATTAAAATCTTCAATTATTATTTGAAGAAAAGGATGCTGGACATCTCTGTTCTTCCTGGATGCTGGGCATCAGGGCAGCAAAAAAAATTTTTTTTTTAAAAAAAATTTTGACCCGTTTTGGGCGCACTATGCCTGCCCGCGTGCGCGGGCTGCGCCCGCACGCGGCGGGCGCGGGCGTGGGCGCGACCGCCCATGCTTCCCGCGTGGGGCGGCCGCACCCAACCGACTTATTTTTTTTAATTTTAAAATTTTTTTTGCTATTAGTTAATTTATTGTGTTAAATATGTATATATATATTTGATATATATATATAAATACACAGTAAATTAATCTGGTTTTTTATCTCAAATATGAATTGTGTTATCTCAATAGTGAATATCAAATGTTAAATTTTATTTAACCCTTTTTGAATTTACTAAGTTGAGATAATTACTATTTACCTTGAGATAAATTGTAATAATTGAAGTTACTTCAATAAAATTTAATTTTCGAATTTTTAATTATTAGATAATTAGTAAATTTAGAATTTGAATTTCATTGAAGTTAAATGTATAAAATTCAAATATTTAAAATTTTAATTATTAGATAATTGTTAAATTCAAATTTTAAATTTTTGAATATTGATAGTTGAGTATAATTACATTATTTAAATTTACTTTCAAACAAAATTATTAGATAATTAGTTTGAATTTAAATTTAAATGATTGTTATGTTTAAATTTTCAATATAAATTTGATTATTGGATAATTAAATTTAAATTTAAATTTAAATAATTATCTTAATTATCTAACTTATTTGAATTAGATTCAAATATGTATGCCTCTGTTATAAATAATGGTTCTTTACGTACTTTGCATTATTTACCTTGCGTTGGCTTGCTTATATGTTTAATTTTAGTTAATCCTGCTTCGATTTTTAAAATTAAACAAAGCTAGCCTATTTTTGTTTGCACGTCCCATTTTTAAATCCAAAAGTAAGAATTATTTTCAGAAAATAACACTTGATTGATTTTGATTGAATGGTTTGGCAAGTGATCTTGGACTTGGTTAATGTAATTAATTGGGGTCTGCGAACCTCCTTTCTCTCTCTGTTAAAATTCCAATGTACTTCTATCTCCCTTTAAAGTTGTACTCGCCCTAAGGGCTGCTGGAATTTTTTTGACATGTAATTTATATTTTTCCCGGCCTGCGTGCCGTGTAAAAGTTATAATTAATGCGGCGTCGGAGTTTGGAAGCGCGGAGCACACCCGACGAGGACGATCCAGCTACTTCGGAAGCGGGCCGGATGTCTTAGTTACATTAGGATTAAAGTCCATGATCACTTGCGATTTAATTTTGCATTGGATGCATTTACTTTGTACAAACTACTAGGTACGGTAAATATATTGGATATATTTATATTACCACCTTGGGTGAGATCAAGATAAAATCAAAAAATTCCCTCACGATTAAATTTTAGATCTAGTAAGCGTGGCTCTAGGAGTCGTCATGGCCCTCCATCATTATGGAGTGAATGAACGTCTTCATTTCATGGATTTGTTGTACTTTCCACAAGGTCCATGAGTTTGGGGGCGGGATATAACTCCAAGGCTCGACCTCAATAGGGTGAGGAATTGAACTCGGCCTTGTTGTACTTTCTACAAGGGTCGGGTCATGAACTCATTGCTATGTAGCAATGATGGTTAGATCTAACCGAGAATATTCTTTGTTGTGCTTTCCACAAGGGGATGATTTCTCGGGGGCCGAATATCGGATATTGCATTAGATGCAAGTGCCTGTTGACTGCCCTTGAGATGGTGTATGGCTTGTTGTGCTTTCCACAAGGTCGTACCTCAGTCTCGTTGGGATTCCGACCCACTAGGTTGATCTCGATGATCTCCCGTTCTATATACTGAGGGTTATATAGTTCGATCGAAAAATAGTGGGACTAACTAAGATAGAAAACCACATCTAAGTTAGAATTTGAACACATGCTAACTTGTCTTTTATTTCTTATCCAGATTACAATGTCGTCATCCAACCCCCTCTGCGGCATCTTGGATGCCAACAGAATGACTGGACCGAATTACTCGGATTGGCTGCGTAATCTACGCATAGTCCTCACCGCCGAAAAAATAGCCTACGTGTTGGACACGGTTCATTCTGAGCCAGCTCCCGATGCCGACGAGGGCGAGTTAATAACTTATGCCAAATGGTATGAAGACTCTTCCCTTGCCCAATGTTACATGTTAGCCTCTATGGCTCCCGAGCTGCAGAGGTAATTCGAAAAGACTGATTGTAGAAGCATACTTCTTAATCTACGCCAGCTCTTCGAGAGCAGGGTAGGATTGAGAGGTATGACATCTCCAAGAAGCTTTTCAGGACACGTATGTCAAAGGGTACTTCAGTACAGGCTCATGTACTGAAAATGATGGAGTGGATTGAGAGACTCAATGCATTGGGGTTCAAGTTGGATCTTGAATTGTGTATTGATCTTATACTCCAGTCATTGCCCGATTCCTTTTCTTCCTTCATCATAAACTTTAACATGAATAGAATTGATGCAACTCTCCCGGAGCTGCTCACATGTTAAAGAGTGCTGAAGGAACCATGCAGAAAGATAAACCATCTTCTTCTGTAATGGTTGTTGGTCGGGCCAACAAGAAAAGGAAGACCACCCAGATATCCACCAAAGGTGACAAAGGGAAGGGAAAGAAGAAGGCCATGGGTAAGCAACTCGCCAAAGTTGACAAAGGGAAGGGCAAGAAAAATGAAAAAGAGGACAAGTGTTTTCGATGCAGGGAAACAAGGCATTGGAAAAGGAATTGCAAGGCAATTCTAAATGAAGGTATTTTTGTCATAGACCATAATTTGTCATATATGTAATCCACATCATGGGTATTAGATACTGGATGTGCATCTCATATCTGCAATTCTGTGCAGGTGCTGGCAAATAGAAGGCGGCTAGGCAAAAAGGAGATTGAACTGAGGATGGGCAATGGAGATTTAGTTGCTGCCAAAGCTATCGGGACTGCACGCCTCAGTTTACCTTCAGGAGTCATTCTGGAGTTGAATGACTGTTATTATGTTCCTAATATTATTAAGAACATTATTTCAATCTCTGGTTTGCATAACATTGGATATACATTAGCTTTTAATAGCACTGGGTGCTCTATAATGAATAATGGTTTTGTTATAGCCAATGGTTCATTAGTCAATGGTCTTTATATATTAGATACACGTTCTAATGTTATGCAAGTTTCCAATGCTGATGAAGTGAATTCTGCATATCTATGGCATTGCAGGCTTGGTCATGTAGGCGAGAAAAGAGTCTCACCTACACTCAAATGGGTATTTGAATACATTCGAATACAAGTTATTTGACACCTGTGAGTCGTGTCTCATGGTGAAGATGACCAAGGCTCCCTTTAGTGGACATGGTGAGAGGGTTGTTGACCTTCTCGAGCTCATACACTCGGATGTGTGTGGACCCATGTCCATGGAGGTAAAAGGGGGTCACCTCTATTTCATTTCTTTTATTGATGACTTCTCGAGATATGGCTATGTCTATTTAATGAGGCATAAATCACAAGCCTTTGAGAAGTTTAAGGAATACAAGAATGAAGTAGAGAAACAGACTGGTAAGAGTATTAAGGCTCTTCGATCGGATCGAGGAGGTGAATACCTTAGCCATGAATTCACTTCTTATCTTAAAGATAATGGAATAGTTTCTCAGTGGACTCCACCGTATACACCACAACATAATGGTGTATCCGAAAGGAGAAACAAGACCTTGTTATGTTGTGTCCCTGAAGTCATTTGAGTCATTCTGTGGTCACTTGGGTCATTCGACCTCATTCTATGGTCATATGCATTCTGTGGTATTCTTGGTTTTGATAATGGCTAAACACTATTAGTCATTGTTATTTTTCACTCTTATATGACTGACATATGTGCTGTTGTGTTCATGACAGATATGCAAATGAATGGACAAGTGAAAGCTCAATGTTGCGCCCTCGCACGCGGATCGACCTGCGCGGTCAGGTCGCGGGGATCAGGTGACTTTTGGATTAAAGAAATCCATGTTGAATGGCCCTTTTCGAAGTTGGAAACAAAGTCAACATTGAAGGCTCGGGGCTGGCGGTCGACCTGCAGCTCCTGGCGATCGACCGCTATTGTAAAACTTGCATTCGGGTGATCCCTGGGAATTTCAGTCGACCGCCACTGGCTGGCGGTCGACCGCCAGTTGAAAGACTACAGACTGGCGGATGCTGGCTGGGGCGGTCGACCGCCCCTATGCTGGCGGTCGACCGCCAGCTGGGCAGAACCTGGATTTTCCCGGGTTGGTCTGTTATCTATCTTAGCTCCGCCGCTTAAGTCCTTTAGCAGCCCGTGCATGTTTGTGGCATCGCCCTTGACAATCTTGAAGATTTTATTATTGAGTCTTCAATCAAATTTTTGTTCCGGTTGATCCTATTCAGAGTGAAACACTGACACTACGGAGATCTGGTAGACTACCAAGAGAACCTGAGAGATATGTTGGACATGTCTCAGAGGGGTCCTCTAAGGTATGTATCGATGAGGATGAAGATCCTCAATCGTACCAGGTTGCAATCCGTAGTGCGGACTCCGATAAATGGCAAGAGGCAATGGATTCAGAGATCCAGTACATGTACACCAACAAAGTTAGGAACTTAGTTGATGTACCCGAAGGAAAAGTCCCTATCGGCTGCAAATAGATTTTCAAAAGGAAAATCGGAGCAGATGGACATATTGACACATACAAGGCTAGACTAGTGGCGAAAGGATATCGTCAAAGGTAAGGCATTAACTATGACAAGACATTTTCACCAGTAGCCATGGTTAAGTCAATCAGAATCCTTCTCATCATTGCTGTATACTTGGATTATGAGATCTGGCAAATAGATGTGAAGACAGCTTTTCTTAATGGAAATCTGTCAGAAGAGGTGTACATGGTACAGTCTGAAGGATTCACCTCCAAGCTACATCCTAATATGGTATGCAAACTTCAAAGGTCCATTTATGGATTAAAGTAGGCATCTCGAAGCTGGAACTTAAGATTTGATGAGGCTGCCAAATCTTTCAACTTCATTCGGAATGAAGATGAACCCTGTGTTTACAAGAAGGTCAGTGGGAGCTCTGTGACCTTCTTGGTCCTTTATGTTGATGACATCTTACTCATTGGGAATGATGTAGGGATGTTGACATCAACTAAGTCTTGGTTATCCAAGACCTTCTCCTTGAAGGATTTGGGAGAAGCATCCTATGTGCTGGGCATAAGGATCTATCGAGATAGATCTAAAAGGATGCTAGGATTATCCCAATCCATATACATAGACACTATTCTCAAAATGTTTAGGATGGAAAATTCCAAGAGAGGTCTCATTCCCATGAGACATGGAATTTACCTATCCAAGGGGATGAGTCCTAAAACTTCTGAGGAGGTGGCACATATGAATAAGGTACCCTATACTTCGGCGATAGGGTCAATCATGTATGCAATGCTATGTACACGGCCTGATGTTGCCAATGCTTTGAGTATTGTCAGTAGATATCAGGCAGATCCAGGCGAAGAGCACTGGAAGGCAGTAAAGGGCATCCTTAAGTACTTGCGAAGGGCTAAGCATCTTTTTCTACTTTATGGAGGAGAGGACCTGCAGCTTAGAGCTTACACAGATACTAGTTTCCAGTCAGATCCAGATGACTGTAAATCCATGGCAGGGTTTGTATTCATGTTGAATGGAGGGGCAGTCAGTTGGAGAAGCTCCAAGGAAGATACGACTGCAGATTCGACGACAGAGGTAGAATATATTACTGCAGCTGAAGCTGTTAAGGAAGCAGTCTGGATGAAGAAATTCATCTTGGAACTTGGCGTAGTTCCCGAGATATCAGCTCCCATCCCATTATTTTATGATAATAATAGGGCCATCGCCCAAGTAAAGGAACCAAGATCTCACCAAAGGTCGAAGCATATTCTCAGGCGCTTCCACCTTATTCGGGAGATTGTTGATCGTGGAGATGTGGCGGTAGAGCGTGTACCGTCAGAAGATAACATAGCAGATCCACTCACTAAGCCTTTGACACAGACTCTATTTGAGCGCCATCGGGATAAGATGGGCCTCAAAGTTGTGGGCAATTGGCTGTAGTTAAAGTGGGAGATTGTTAGTGTTGGTGTGCTACATGCCAATTTTGGGTCGGGTAGGCCCGATAGATGTACGATCTTATTCATTATTAATAAAGTGGTATTTGAGCGTAAATATGTGATTGTATATTACTTTACGATGTCCCTAGGATATGTGGTTGTAAAGTCAACTCGAGATGGGATCTCGAACGTGAGACTGACTTTACATGGACACATACCTTAAATTGTTCCTGGTTGGAGGGTAATCACTCGGGGACTTTGATTACCTATTAAACCAGTACACATGATGTGTTATGGATCAGTCTCATGGTCTCTGGTGTGGGGCACCAACACATATGTGTAGGTGTATGTCATTGGAGGATGTACATTGAACTGATCCGCTATTGGATCTTCAGATGGTTGATTATACCTAATATCAACTGAAGATCCAACGGTCTCAGTAGCATCATTGGTCCTTTGACCTGAGACATTGATCGGATCTTACACGAGGCCTGGAATGGTTTAATTACTTGGCTAAGTGACTTTAACCATAAGTCATGAGTTGTCGAGTCATTAACCACTCCAGGATACGTGTGAAGATCATCAATGGTCAAGAGGGGATCGCTCACTGTCGGGTATATATCAGACAGTTAATGGGTCATGACATTGACGCTCCGTTAAATCCCTGGCCAGGGTCGTGTGAGTTCATTTAGAACGGACGTCATACACTTTAAGGAGGTCATGATCAAATGGCACGATCATGGGGTTTGACAGAAACTATACCCTCGATCGTACCAGACTCATAGAAGGAGCGAGGGATTATATCGATGCGGTAACTATGGACTTATAGGTACCAGACAGGCTGGTTTAAACCCGGTGTCCTCTAGGATCACGCGGATTTGCTTGACCCAACGTGATCAAAGGTTCGGAATAAATTAAACTATTATTCAGCTCTAGTAGAAGCGAATAATGAGTTTAATTTACTTCTAATTGGGAATTAGAAGTCAATGGGCCTTAAACTAGAGTGACTAAGGGGCTAGAGGATCACACATAATGGATTCTTAGGTGACGAATTATTATTGTACAAATGCATATATTAATTACCTTTAATTCCTTTTGGAAAGGAGTTTAAAAGAGGGCTTAATATATATGTACAATAATAAAAGGATATATATACGACTTCGGTCCTTATGCGTTCTTTAAAAAATGGCCAAAATCCTATACATAGACATGTTACGAGAGCTTCCTCTCTTCTCTTAGCTAACCAAGCATGAAGGCTTAAGAGAGGAGGATTAGCTCCTTCCCCCTTTCCTCCCTCTTACTCTCTCTCTCCAGAAGGTGAAAGGGTCGGGGAAGGTCGTGTCGGGGGGGGGGGGTACCATCGCTACGTAAGGATCTGTGTGGATCAGCTCTAGAGGCCGTGCATCTATGCGGCTCGGTATTCTGCATCGGGCTTTACGGATAACAACGTCGTTCCGCGCAAGGTATAAATACACAACCCGTAGTTAGGGGTTAGGGCGATTAAAACGTCGATCAGAGCATAGATCTGGGATTCCATGCAGCCGGGTTTGGGCAAATGAAATTTTTGTTATCCGCTGCGCTGTCCGATGGTGCTGTTCGGAACATTACACGTAGGTCTTCCTAGATCTACGACTGTGTGTGTGGGGGTCTATTTAGATCAGTTCTGTCTCGTGTGTGTAGATTGCTGCACTTGCGGCAGCGTGTGTTTGTGTTGGTGATCCGGTTGTCAGATCGTGTTGGAGACATCATCTCCGTGTGTGTGTGTGTATTGGGGCGCGTCCCCGTGTGTGTGCGCGGGCATCGTCCCGTGTGTGTTTGGAGCGTCATCTCCGTTTGGGGATTTATCCCCAAATGAAGCCTCACCGGGTTTGGTGAGAGGTGGACGTAGGAATGTCGTTGTTGCATCCGAACCACCTTAAAAACTGCTGTGCAATGTGTGTTATTTGTGTGGTTTAATTGTATTCGTTATATGGTCGTATGGGAATAGAGAGATTGAGAGAATTAGTTAAACAGTTTTCAAATTGCTAATTAGTGTTTATCACATATTTTATAAAAGGCCAAAAGTTTCTTTAAAATTTATAAACACCTAATTCACCCCCTCTTGGGTGTCATTGATTGCGGGACTACAATTGGTATCAGAGCTAAGGCTCTAATTTCATAGATCTAACGATCTAGAGTGATCCGGATCAATGACTACCATGATGTACACCTTGAACTCTCTACCCGTGTTTGATGGTTGTAATTTCGATTTGTGGTTAGGAAGGATGTGCAGTTTTGTCAACTCATATGACCCTAAGCTATGGAAGCTTGTTTCATATGGCCCTTATGAGTTGCCTAAGGACAAAAATGTCTGGACTGAAAATCAAAAGTTTAAACATGATCAAAATTGTTTAGTTTTAAAGTTGCTCACTGCTACAGTTGATTCTAATTATTTCCCTTTTGCCTCCCATTACAGATCCGCGAAGGATATCTTGGATGGCCTAACCAAAATCCAGGAAGAGGATGGAGGCCAATGTCTTGTGGCAAGGACGAGTGAACAAAGGAGTGATCAGTCAAGTGGATCAAGCTCACCAAGTGGATCAAGCTCAAAGGTAAATTCTGATTCAGATAATGAAGATGAATTTAGCTATGAAGATTTGTTGAATGCATATGATGAGCTTGCTGAAAAGTATAAGAAAGTTAAGTCTGAAAACAAAAAATTGAAAAAGAAATCTGAACATGCTTTTCTTGAGAATGCTTCTTGTGATAAATGCTCGGAACTTGAAAAGGAGATTAGTGTTTTGTTAATTCAGAACTCCTTACTTGAAAGCAATGTGAAAAATCTTAAAAATTTTCAAAAAGAAAATTCTTCATGTAATAAATGCTTGGAATTCAAAATAGAAAATGAATCTCTTATGACTGACATCAAAAACCATGAAGAAGTCATTTCATGCATGAGAAAAGAAAATGAAGGATTGAAACAGTTGAATAATGCCATTTCTGAAAGATTACTTATTTTTGAAAAAGGAAAAAGTTTGCTGGTTGATGAATGTGAAAAGGTGCATGTGTTAGAACAAGAAGTGGAAAACCACAAAACCATCAATACACATTTGAATGAAAAAATCAATTCTTGTGAAAATGTGATTGTTTCCTATGAATTGCACATTTCATCACTTGAAAAAGAAATCTCTGACTTGAATGTTTCATTGTCTAGATTTGTGGATGGTCAAAATAACCTAGACAAATTGTTAGGAATGAAAGTAAACTTTCAAAGAAAGGGGCTGGGATTTAATCCTGTGAATAAAAAGAAATTTGAAAGTAAATCATATACTTCATTTGTTCATGACAATTGTGCACTCAACACCTCCACATCTCACTCCCAGCAACCCACTGTATCAAGAACCCAATCAAATCAGAAAAACAGTGTGAATGACCAAACGATTCAAAAAGAAAATAAAAATCAGAAAATCAACATGTATCAAAAATCTAAAAATGTTGCTAGCATCACTATACATGTTAAGCATACGTCTGCCTCACATATGATAGGGTGCAAGGCCCGGATACAGAGGGGGGGTGAATGTATCCCTCTTCAAATATTACCTAATTAAATCTCTAATGCTCAGATATGCGAATTTAAAACTGTTGCAGAAATATACTGAGAATACTTAGAAGGATCAAAGCAAGACAACAAATCAATTCGCCCTCACACGATCCTAAGCAAGCATCTAATGAGCGCAGCAATGAAAAGAACACATAAGGAAAATCAGAACACAAGTGAACACCAGGATTTTTAGGTGGTTCGGTCCACAGACGTACGTCCACCCCTCACTCCAAACCGGAGTGAGGCTTCCACTAGCAAGGCTAGAACAGCAGACTCAGTCTGCAACAATTGCTGCCAAACAGCTTGACCAGGGGAACAACCTCCCCTCTTCCTCCAAACCGGAGGGAACCACTAGTGACACTGATGAGGGATGAGACACGGACAAGACAAGCTCGCGATCGTCCCTTAACGAGGGAAGCGTCGGACGTGCCCGGTTGAGAAACCGGCAAGAGCTAGGGTGGTCGTCTCTCTCTTTCGTGCCCGGATCGGGTCACGGGACGGTAACGCTCTCTCTCGCAGTAGCGGTGATATAAATAGAAAGCGAGCTAATTACCCTATCATGCTCTCTAACAGCGGCATAAACAAGCATATATGAAATTAAGCAAAATGCCAAGTAAGGGAGCGAATGCGATACCTCCACGCGCTCGGCGTGGAGAAGACGGACCCGGCCGAAAACTCGTACTCCCGGGAAACTTAACACACAATAATTACAGCAATGGGAACATGCCCACTCCATGCAGGGAGGTAAAGGGCTATACAAATGGGCCCAGGAGGACCGAATTTGGGTTGACGGGCAGCTTCGGGTGTTGATTCGGCTACACGCGTGTTCACGACCGTGGGGCCCACGTGCTGTCCGGAGGGGCCGTGTGGGACCCGGTGGTACCGCTGTAGTGGAGACACTTGGGGAAGCGCTCCCCGGGCTGGCGGCACGCTGGTTCGCCGGCCGAAGGCCGGGTGGCTCCGTTCGGCACTGGTCGGATAAACCAATCGGAAATCTGCCGGTTCTGTATTTCAGCGCGCGCTCCGGCGAGAACGAACGCTGCGATCAGCACCGATGTCAGAATGCGATGAGATCAGAGCCGTTGGAAAGCTGCTTCGAAGTACTACAATCTAGTGGCCTTCAGAAAAATTCACCAGATCTGTACTTTGTGTTGGTGAATTTTATATGCTGCTGTTGTACAGTAATCGAAGACTCAGATCTGCAGACAACTTCCCTGTTGATTGTCTTTGACCGTGAAGTAGATGTCCGAATTTGAAGATATGTTATTCAGAAAGGTTGTAGGAAATTGAACAAGAAAACCAGGACTATTTTTGGATTTGGATTTGGAGGTGGTGGTGATTAGTTCTGATTTTTTAAGTGGAGGGTGGTCGGATCTGGGATCTGACTAAAAACACTGTATCAGAGGAAGAACATGAATTTCTAAAAATAGATAGAAGGATGATAAAAAATTAATAAAATTTTTGGAGGTAGGGGGTGATGGACAGAACTCCCAGTAAAATTGGGAGGGCTTGGACAAATCAAAAAGGTGGTCGGAGGGGGAGAACTCAGAGGTTCTGTCACTGTAGATAGAAACCTGGCAGATCTGGGATGACAGGTTGGACGAAAATGTAAAAATATGAAATGGTGGATTTTGGATTTGATTTTTGTTGTGGAGAAGGGGATAGAAGATAGGAACACACCATAAAAATTTGAAGCCAAGAAGAATCCGTGGCTGATAGCAGGATTTTCGTGAAGGCACCTCTGTCCAGCAGGACAGAAAACCGAAGACAATTCCGCGGCGGCTCGAAGGCGGCACGAACGGCGGCGGCGGTGGCACCAATGAAGATCAGAGGTTGAGAGGGGGAGATAGAAGATGGATACACTCTAGAACTTGAGGTTTGAGGAGAAGAACACCAGGGGGAGAGAGGAATAAGGGCACACCCTTCAATGGCTCAAGCCAATTTTATAATTTTTTTCTTCATTAAAATCTCTAATGACACTATACATAGGCTTATATAGAGAATGGCAAGGGGTGGGGGGCTGGGAATTTCGTGAGAAATAAGTCATTTTCTTTCCCCATGTGGTCAAAACTCAAAAAAAATAAATTACATATGAATGGGGCACTCCTTTGACTAGGTAGGTAAGGTAGGTGGCCTACCTTTGAAATTTTAACCCCTTTGTCTCCCATGTGGTCAATTAGCATTCAAACCTTCTAGATGGTCACCTAGGATGGTTGACCAGCCCCACATGGATTAGGTGGACCAATGGAGAAGGGGAGGGGGCCCCCTAGCTGGACCTACTACACATTTGCACAAAAACCCACACAATCATAGGGAATGACACATTGGCTTACAAAGCCTTACAATTGTACATATACTCTCCCAAGGATATAAAAGTAAACTAAAGGACACAAATACAAAATAAAAATGTCAGTGCTCGGCGTCGATTCCCATCAATTCTCCCCGGGTGGGAGGAACTCGACCCCGTCGAGTAGGGGTATGGATGCTCGAGTACTCCGGCGGATCCGTCACCATGCCAAGTAGCGCGGGTATACTCCACTCCAAGTGACCGTCACCTGCTCATTCCATATATACTCGATATGCACAAGCTGCCATGGGCTAGAGGTGGACACTCCGGGTGGGGCACTCTCAAAGGGAAGGAAACAGCTCGAAGACTCACTAGGAATCACCGCTGAGTCCCTATAGGTGACTGATCCGGGTATAGATGTGGAACCGATCCCATACTCATCAAGTGAGTCCACTCGCCTCTTACTCATAAGAGACCGACAACGAGCTTGCACAAGACACATGCAGACTCTCAAACTACACACAAACCATGCAAACAAGAAACTTACTCATGTATGCCCTCTAGACACACCTATTGTTAGTCCGACCCGTACATGGGTGAGGGGGGGCCAGGACACCCAAACGTATGCCATGCATGCATCTGACGTAACCGGTGGTTGATATCATGTGGAAATCCTAGACATCCTAAGGTGGGCCATGCATGCATATGGGATGTGGATGTGGGAGGGCCAAGAGTATCTCCCCTAGATGATGGCGTATTTTGTAAGTGTACGGGCTTGGTGGGCATAGACGACCCGGCCCATGGGGAAGGGGTGTGGTAGTGGACTCCCTCGAAGAAGTGAAGTGAATGTGGAGGGTCTAAGGATCCACTAAGGAATGGGTCAAAGGGATCAAAGAAGGTATGACCCCTTGTGGTGAGTTCCCACAAGTCACGGTCCCACGTGTAGAAGTTTTGAAGGTGTGGATAGTCACCTTCTTGAATTGTGACGGGTGGGACGGGGATCGTGGGCAAGAAGTATGATTCCTCCCTCGGACAAAAGGTATGAATTCGGGCTCGTCCGGTAAGGGAAGGAGTAAGAGGACCTCCGTGGTGACACAACCCACGGTGCACTCGGAGGTAATGGACCCTAAGGCCGGATGGGTGAAGCTAAGACTAGCGGGTTGGTCAAAGCCTCGGGCCAATAAATGTGTAAAGGTCAACTGCCGGTCTAACCCTTTAAGAAGGTCGTCCAATGTGTCCACATAGTGACGAGACCGGAAGGTGGTGTGAAATGAGTTGCTTGACACTAGAGGTAGGGTGGGGTCCATGGATGGGAAGGGAGGTGAGACCAAGCCTTCTTTGAGCCATCTAAGAAGTGGCTCGGCTATGTATAGCTTACCCGTTAGAAACACGGGTGGCTCGGGCTCAGGTGGCTCCAAATGAGATGGTCCCGAATGTGGAGTGGACCGCTGGGGTTGGGTGGCTGGACATGCGAGGGTGATCTTTCCGGGTAGGTAAGGTGGGTATAAGGTGCAAGTCCTCTTGCCCCAGTCAAGATTGGCTCTTCGTTCTCCTAACCACATTTGCCCTAAAATGATGCATGAACCAGCAAGTGTGCCGATCCTACACCATGCGCCATCAGTGTAGAGAACAGAGCCGATCCTCTTATAGAACTCAACACAAGCAAAATCACCATCGCGGACAATCTCGCCTGTCTTGGAGAGAGACTCCACGATGTCAAGAGAAACCCAATTATCCGACTCCTTATCGGTGAAATGGAGTTCCGTTGTGGACCCGTTGGGTAGAGTGACTTTCATAGTGAGAGGGGTAAAACCAAGGGCTCGGGCCATGAGGATATTGACTTTGGCCGTAAAGATTGACCACTCGGACGTATGGCCTTGGAGAACGGCCATGGGTAGCGGACATGGACATGCATACACACGGTGACAAAACACTAGACCGACTATGCAAGTTTGGAATGCAAGCACACTAAGGACCCTAGACGTAAACCAAGACTCGGTACGTGGTGGAGATAACCGATCCGAAGATCACTCGCGCAAATGTGTGGCCTTCCCGATAGGCGTAGCCTAACGTTCGAACAACACCTTTTGATATACCGAGTAAAGGGATGTATGCGACCCAAAAATGACTCTTTTTGTTGTTTTAAAAATATGATGATCCTAAACATGACTTAGACAATGACTTAAATGACACTCTTTTTTTTTGTTTTGGACACCCTAGACTCAAACTCACTCTGATACCAAATTGATACGGGACGAGACACGGACACGACAAGCTCGCGATCGTCCCTTAACGAGGGAAGCGTCGGACGTGCGCGGTTGAGAAACCGGCAAGAGCTAGGGTGGTCGACTCTCTCTTTCGTGCCCGGATCGGGTCACGGGACGGTAACGCTCTCTCTCGCAGCAGCGGTGATATAAATAGAAAGCGAGCTAATTACCCTATCATGCTCTCTAGCAGCGGCATAAACAAGCATATATGAAATTAAGCAAAATGCCAAGTAAGGGAGCGAATGCGATACCTCCACGCGCTCGGCATGGGGAAGACGGACCCGGCCGAAAACTCGTACTCCCGGGAAACTTAACACACAATAATTACAGCAATGGGAACATGCCCACTCCACGCGGGGAGGTAAAGGGCTATACAAATGGGCCCGGAGGACCGAATTCGGGTTGACGGACAGCTTCGGGTGTTGATTCGGCTACACACGTGTTCACGACCGTGGGGCCCACGTGCTGTCCGGAGGGGCCGTGTGGGACCCGGTGGTACCGCTGTAGTGAAGACACTTGGGGAAGCGCTCCCCGGGCTGGCGGCACGCTGGTTCGCCGGTCGAAGGCCAGGCGGCTCCGTTCGGCACCGGTTGGAAAAACCGATCGAAAATATGCCGGTTCTGTATTTTAGCGCGCGCTCCGGCGAGAACGAACGCTGCGATCAGCACCGGTGTCGGAATGTGACGAGATCAGAGCCGTTGGAAAGCTGCTTCGAAGTACTACAATCTAGTGGCCTTCAGAAAAATTCACCAGATTTGTACTTTGTGTTGGCGAATTTTATATGCTGCTATTGTATAGTAGTCGAAGACTCAGATCTGCAGACAACTTCCCTGTTGATTGCCTTTGACCGTGAAGTAGATGTCCGAATTTGAAGATATGTTCTCCAGAAAGGTTGTAGGAAATTGAACAAGGAAAGCAGGACTATTTTTGGATTTAGATTTGGAGGTGGTGGTGATTAGTTCTGATTTTGTAAGTGGAGGGTGGTCGGATCTGGGATCTGACTAAAAACACTGTATCATAGGAAGAACATGAATTTCTAAAAATAGATAGAGGATGATAAAAAATTAAGAAAATTTTTGGAGGTAGGGGGTGATGGACAGAACTCCCAGTAAAATGGGGAGGGCTTGGAAAAATCAAGAAGATGGTCGGAGGGGGAGAACTCAGAGGTTCTGTCACTGTAGATAGAAACCTGGCAGATCTGGGATGACAGGTTGGACGAAAATGTAAAAATTTGAAACGGTGGATTTTGGATTTTATTTTGTTTTTGGAGAAGGGGATAGAAGATAGGAACACACCATAAAAATTTGAAGCCAAGAAGAATCCGTGGCTGACAGAAGGATTTTCGTGAAGGCACCTCTGTCCAGCAGGACAGAAAACCGAAGACGATTCCGCGGCGGCTCGAAGGCGGCACGAACGGCGGCGGCGGCGGCACCAATGAAGATCAGAGGTTGAGAGGGGGAGATAGAAGATGGATACACTCTAGAACTTGAGGTTTGAGGAGAAGAACACCATGGGGAGAGAGGAATAAGGGCACACCCTTCAATGGCTCAAGCCAATCTTACAAATGTTTTCTTCATTAAAATCTCTAATGACACTATACATAGGCTTATATAGAGAATGGCAAGGGGTGGGGGGCTGGGAATTTCGTGAGAAATAAGTCATTTTCTTCCCCAATGTGGTCAAAACTCAAAAAAAATAAATTACATATGAATGGGGCACTCCTTTGACTAGGTAGGTAAGGTAGGTGGCATACCTTTGAAATTTTAACCCCTTTGTCTCCCATGTGGTCAATTAGCATTCAAACCTTCTAGATGGCCACCTAGGATGGTTGACCAGCCCCACATGGATTAGGTGGATCAATGGGGAAGGGGAGGGGGCCCCCTAGCTGGACCTACTACACATTTGCACAAAAACCCACACAATCCTAGGGAATGACACATTGGCTTACAAAGCCTTACAATTGTACATATACTCTCCCAAGGATATAAAAGTAAACTAAAGGACACAAATACAAAATAAAAATGTCAGTGCTCGGTGTCGATTACCATCAGACACACAGTCACTAGCAAACCAGAGACCGAGGTCTCTCTTCCTCCACCTAGGAGGGAACCCACAAGCAACACCCAGCCGCTTGCAACCGGAGGACCAATCCTCCCTTCCTCCAAACTGGAGGGGAACCCAGAGACCCAAGTCTCTCTTCCTCTGAAACCCAGAGGGAAACCGCTAGTGACACCAGTCACTAGCAAACGGAGGCTCCAAGTCTCCCTTCTCCTGAATCAACAGGAGGAACCCCGATCTCCAACCAGAGAATCAGAAGAACAAAGTGTGTACGGATAAAAGGAAAAACAAAAAATGATAAAAACGCAGCGACTGAAAGCTGGAAAATGAAATGCACAAGGTAGCTCTCGCAGGAGCAAACTAGATTGGATCTGATCCAAAGTCCAGTGAAGACAACGAAGCTTCTCTTCCTCTTCACGAGCTCTCTACCTCTCTCTTCCTGCAAGCTCTCTCTTCCCTTTTTCTTCTTTAGCTTTCACACTCTGCTTTTCTCTTCTTCTTCTTCTTTTCTTTCTTCTGCTCTCTGCTAGCTCTTTCTCTTCTGTTTGATTCTTCGATCACTCTCTTGCTCTCTCATTATTGATCTTCTCCAGATGGAGGAAGCTTCGTATTTATAGCAGCAGCAATTAGGCCTTGTGCCCTCTTTGTCCTCGGATCACGTGCCAGGTGCCAACCTCAGATCACGTGCCCAAACATTTTTTTCTCGAAGGATGTACCTGTCAAGCAGTCATAAGAAGATATTAGATGGATGTACAGACTTGGTTCAGGCTTTTAACAAAGTGTGTACATGCATGATGAATCATTGAGTGTATAGACTTGAAGTGAATGCAATGCAGACACAAGAGTGTATAAACTTGAAGTGAATGCAATGCAGACACAAGAGTGTATAAACTTGAAGTGAATGCGATGCAGACACAAGAGTGTATAGACTTGACATGAATGCGATGCAGACACTAGAGTGTATAGACTTGAATGCTTGGAAAGGATTGTATAGACTTCTTCTTGGTGTTTATGCATGAGTCTGTCAACGAATGTACATACTTTCTATGCTGCATGCACAAGACGCTAAGAGAGACACTGTATAGACTTGACAATGCATGGACTATGCACATAGACGCAGCAAGACTCTGTGAGCGTCAAGCCGATGTACAGACTTTACGAGCGCCAAGTCGATGTACAGACTTTGCGAGCGCCAGGACCATGTACAGGCTTTGCGAGCGCCAGGACCATGTACAGACTTAGTGCAAACGAGATGTGCAGACTTTGTAGCATGCAATGAAGCAATGTATAGACTTAGACGTTTATGTGCATGACAAAGCAATGTACAGACTTGCTGTGAAGAACAATGCCCAAATGTAGTGTATGGACTTAGAATGCATGAGACAGCAGTGAAGAGTTGTGAAATGATGCACACGATGTACAGACTTTATGATATGCCTTGGACAGACGCACGATGTACAGACTTTGTGATATGCCTTGGACAGACTAACGATGTACAGACTTTGTCAGACGATGCATGCGCAAGACGCTAAGTGAGACTGACCGATGTACATACTTTGCCAATGTGCAGACTTTACCGATGTACAGACTTAGTGTTCTGAACGTAGGTAAAGATGACAATGTATAGACTTTGGAAGATGCAGACTAGGCAATGTACAGACTTTACTTCGTGCAAGCTACAAGACAATGCAGGCTGTACAGACTTCATGTGTGTGCTACATGACAATGTATAGACTTGTGTGTGCAGGGCAGACAAATGGATGTACAGACTTAGGCTGTACAGACTTCATGTGTGTGTTGAACAAACAATGTATAGACTTGTAAGACGATGCACGAGATGATGCAATGTACAGACTTGGTCTTACAATGCATAGACTTGAAAGACGATGCATGAGACGATGCATTGTATAGACTTACCGAAGCAATGTTCACACTCACTTAGACGCTGAGTGAGACGCTGGATAATGATGTACAGACTTCACGTATGCAAAGCTATGAACATTTACAAATGGATGCAATGACATGCCAAATGAATGTGCAGACTCAACGTGCAATGCATGAAGCAATGTATAGACATGGAGTTTTTTTTTTTAACTAAAGTTAATACTTGCAAGGGGGGAGACGGGAGAGGGGGTTCATCTCTTCATTACGGAAGAAGATGAAAACACTATCCCGGCCTCCAGGCAAGCGATTTTCATATATGAACGAAGAAAAAGAGAGGGGTACAGGGGGGTGGAGGGGAAACGCCCAAAGAGGGGGGGGCAAGAAGCGTACAAGGCCAAGGGCCCAAGAAAGTAGAAACAACCAAGAGGACCCAAGCGAGGGCAGAAACAAAAGCCCAATAACCCACAGATGAAACATGGCCCCTACAAAAAGGAATCTTCGTCGAAGACCCCTTCAGAATCGGAAGAGAACACAGAACAGACACCGCGCTGACGACCCGGAGAGAAAGGCCAATCAAGAGGGTCGACCTCCGAACCGTCTGTCTCGGGCACCTCCGTGAAGGAAGAGTCGGTCAGCGGCGGGGGCGCCAACGAAGAAGACTGGAGCCGAAGAGAGCGACGGGGAGGAAGAGCAGCGTCCTCAAACATGCACTGACGATCACGCGAGGAGGAGGTGGAGTTGGACCGTCGGAAGGAACGCCGAGGTGCTCCACCATCCATCCTCGAGGGCGGCCTAGAACGGTCCGGGCCAGAGGTGCCCACAAAAGCCGTATGAGCCGCCGTAAGGTCACGGAGCCCCGAAGCAGGCTCAAGCCCGGGGACATGAAGCGCCTGGACGAGCTGAGGGAACCTGAGAGGCATGCCAAGATCCGGGGGGGCACAAAACCCACGGGAAGCATCGGAGCAGGAGACGGGGCGGAGTCGAGGATCGGCCCGGGCGGGGCCCGGTTGATTTTCTTCTTCAAAGCTTGGGCAAAGGAGAGGCGAGGGGCAGCCGTCGGAGAAGAGGAGGAAGCCAAGGACCCTACAACGGCAGCCGCCTGGGAGGAAGGCTGCGCTCCAGGGGACCAAGCTGCCGCATCGGCATTAAGTCCAGCAAGCGGCAAGGAGGGGCCGCCATGGGGGTGAGTATCCGGTGCCGGGAGGCGAGGGACGCCCATCCCGGAAGGGTGAGCTGCCCGGGGGATGGACGCGAAGGCCACTGTCGATGGAGACGGAGGGCAAACACCACAAACACCTGTGACCGAAGGAAGGGCGAGGCCAATAAATCTCGCATGTGCTGCCGGCAAGTCCGGAAAGTGAGACAAGGGCTCCAATCCTGGCACAGAGAGCACTTGAATAGTGCGGCGCAGAGATAAAGGGCGCTCCACGGCAGGGGCGGGAGGCCCCTCATCTCCACGGGCCGGTGAGTGGATAGCAGCAGAATCAGCCACCGAGCGAGGAGCCGGTGGGGCTAAGCTGGTACCCGTAGGTGCAACGCCAACAGCAAGCTCGGGGGCAGAGCACAAGGGAGCAGAGGGCTGCACGCTCGGATGAAGGCCAGCAGGAGGAAAGTCAACTCCCAGGGGGTGTGAGTCAGCTGGAGCGCTGACCAATGCGCTAGGAGGCTGAGCGCCATGCAAGAGCTGAGCGAAGGAAGAGGGCGAGCGAACCGTAGCCAGCTGCGGTGAAGGCTCCAACGGAATGGGAGCAGAGGGTAGGGAACAGAAGGCCGGCTGGAGGGAGACAACTGCCAAGCTTGGAGGTGCATCGCCTGGTAGGACCTGGGAGGCGTGGATGCTAGCAAGAGGCAAGTCCACGGGAGCCGCCACACATGCGAAGTCACCCGAGGGCAAGGGCAGGGGCCCGTAGGAGGCCATGGGCTTCACGGACAGCGAACCTGAAGGTGGAGGGGGAGCAGAGGAGGCAGGGGTTCCATGACCAGCTAGCCCGAGCGTGGATGAAGCCGGAGGTGCCGACGTGGAGGAGCCCGGAAGGGCCGTAGGCGGACAAACTCCGGACGACGCCTGCGCAGTGCCAAGGCAAGCCTCGGTAGGAACTGAGCAGCAGACAGCAAGAGCTTCCTCCGACGCAGAGGGGGAAGCAAGGCACGGAGCCGGGACGGTGGACGCAGGGTGGGTGTCGACACCCACGTTGGGAGGCAACGTGAACGGAGCAGAGCAGGGCACCGAGGGAGCGAATGTGGGGGAACCACCAGCTGAGAGGGGCACGGCTGCGTGGGCCTGTTGGGCACCTGTAGAGGCAGGCGTCCCTAGCGGTTGACGAGCTACGTGGGCGAGCTTTGAAGGACCAAACACCGAAGGGCCGATAGGGCGGCCTTTGCACAGAGCCGAGGAGTGACCCAAGCGCCGGCAAGAGGAGCAGAAGTGGGGGATGCTCGGGTAGATAAGCTGCTGCCAGAAGCCCCAGCCCCCACAGTTGATCCAAACACAGGCAGGAGGCTTGTTGGAGACGTCCATCTGGACGCAAACTCTAGCAGCTGTCAAGCGGGTGAGGCGGAGGGAGTCACGGTCCACTTTGAGGGGCTTGCCAACAGTGCCTGCGATGGAGAGGAGCATATGTTCGTTGTAGAAGTTGGCCGGGATGGACGGCATCTCCACCCAAACAGGGGCTACGGGCGAGTCCTCCTCAGGAGAGAACCTCACGTGCCATCTAGAGAAGAAGAAGGGGCGACCCTTCACATAGAGCACTTCCTTGAGCAGGACAAGGAGGAAGTCCTCCTCATTCTGAAAGCGCAGGAGTAGATGCCGGTTGTCCAAGGCGCTGAGGTAGAAGTCTTGCCGGAACTGGAACCTTTGGGCGAGGTGAGCTCGAATATCCTGGAACGGAGGCCGGCCTCGAAGGGTCCTGGCGACAACCGCAAAGGCCAGAGGTTGGCATGAAATGAGAATATCCTCTGGGGTGAAGAAGATGGCCGGCTCACCAGAATCAGTGGAAGCAGGCGCACGGACGGGTAGGGGTAGTGAGGGGGGGGTGATGGACTGGAGGACCGCCTGGGCAAAGGAGGGCCCAACGGTGGCACCGGGAGAGGCCCCTAGGAGGTCCACCCCAGGGAGACTGCCAGCACGAGGTGCAGGTTGCCAGGGGGGGGACTTTGACGGCACTGTGAGGCGGCAGAGTGCAGCAGCGGCCTGCCGAGGGGCAGGTCGCTCCGAACCGTCCACTGCCGAAGAGGACAGAGTAGGAGGGAGATCAGGATCGGTCGCAGACGTGACCGCCGAGGAGGAGACAGCATGTAAGGCACAAGCTGCAGCGCCGTGGACGGCAGGAGGGGGGGCGGCAGGCGCGAGCAGGCCACCGGCCGCTGCAAGGGGCGCGGCTGCAGGGGTTGCTAGCAGCCTTGAACCAAGGTGCGACGCGAGCGAAGACCCACCGGCAGAAGGGGCACCCGCCTGCGGGGGGTGGTCGGGGGGGTCCACCGGAGCGTCCGGAGGCCGCGCGCCGAGGATCCCGACCGGCGTGGCAGCAGAAGGCACCGCCGTGGGGGCCAAGGAGCCAAGAAGAAGGCCTGCCGGAGTAGGGGAGGGGGCCCCCGTCGAAGTGTTGGCGGGAAACAGAGCACCGTAAATGGTGCAAGTCCCATCGAAGGAGGGGTCGGTCAGCGCAGGCAGGCAGGTTGACTTGGTGGCGTGTCCAGCTGACAGAGGGTGCATGGGACGATGAGGGGAAATCGACGGTGGAGAGATGCCCACGCGGGGTGGCGTGCTGAGAGGGCCAAAAATGTGGCAGCTTAGATTGGGCATCGGGTTAGGCAGAGAATCGCGATCGACGCCAACGGGAGAGGAGGAGATGGCCGGAGCAGGGGCTGCAAGCAGAGCACCACCGTGATGACCGTCGATGGGAGTGGCAAGGACACCACCCGTTGACGACGCAGGGGCATGGGCAGGCCCAACTCCGTCCACGGCAGGAGCGAGAGAGGGGCCTTCCGCGATAGAAACATCATGGAGGAGCGAATGAGGACCACCTGGGAGCTCATGGGCCGGATCTAGGGCAGCAGGTGACTCCGGCGAGAGAGCAGGAGGGGGAGGGGGAGGCAAGACGCCTCCCCCCCAGCAGCCATGGCCGGAAGAGGATCACCAACAGTGGCAGCCGCCGTGAGGGAAAGGGCGGGAGATGGGGTCGCGAGAGCGGGAGGGGGAGAACGTGAGGAGAGAGAATCGCATGGAGAAAATACCAACACATTGACTTTTTGGATAAACATGGAGTTCAATGTGCAACTAATGTACATACTTTGCAATGCCTAGTGTTAAAGCATGGGAACACAATGCATCATGTACAGACTATGCGATATGCAACTAGACGATGTCTAGACTTTGTTAAATCGATGCTCAACAAAAAGACGCCTCTTTCCTAGGCGTCAGTTTCAGAAGTGACGCCACTGTTGATGGGCGTCAAATTTTGAGCATAGTGGACTGTATAGACTTTCTATGGCATCGAGGCAACTATGACGATGTGCTGTGAACAATGTATAGACTTTGCATGGATGACCAGACAATGTATAGACTTGCCACTAAGAAATGTGCAGACTTGACAATGCAATGTATAGACTTAAAGTTGATGCACAAACACAACTGCAAGAAATGTATAGACTTTGTGCAATGTGCAGACTTTGCATGCATGTGAATGTATAGACTTTGAAGGCTTGCATGCTGTGCGATGTACAGACTTGCCAACCACGATGCAAGAATGTATAGACTTTGAAAAGGCTTAGCTCACGATGTAACAAGGCTCTGTACAGACTTAAGGCTCTGTATAGACTTAGCCCGAGCATAGTTATAAAATGCATGAGTCTAGACATCCATTGATTGATGGCCACCATGAAACATAGTTATGAAATGCACCGAAAATGCACACAGCCAGTTCGATGGAATGACACTCAAGAGACGCTCAATCAAACGTCCATATGCAGACACAAACAAATGATGACTTATAGTGTTTGTTATCGTCAAAATCACAGGGACACAACAATCTCCCCCTTTTTGATGATGGCAACACTATGAGTCTCATGAATGAAAGAAATGGAATATTCAGACTAGACTCATCAAAGTATTCTCCCCCTTTGACTTCATCAAAAAGAGAAAAATACTTTGATAATCTAGTGATGGCATATGAGACACCCAAAATAGTTCAGCAGATGAGGGAAACACAATATCAGAAGCAATTAAAACAATTCTCCCCCTTAGGCAAACAACTTATGCAGACATGCATATGCAACAAATACTCCCCATTTGACATGGCAGAAGGTAGAGAGCTAATGCAGACAAACAACATAATCAGACACACTTGACCAGAGAATTCTTCCCTTATGATCCATGATGTAAGAGTAAACTACAAGGATGAACTCTGGTTATCCAAAGGCTGCAAGTTAACAGGTTATACTGAGAGTTGTGTCTCACATAAATGAGAACCAATGTCAATCAAAGCACAGTGATAGAGAGCAATAGGATGAACAGATTCAGCAAATAGTGAAAATTGAGATATAGAACTTTTCAGCATGATACCAACTTCATAAAATAGAATTTAAGTTTTAGATTCCTCCATTATAAAAGCTTATGAATCCTTGATTGTCAGATATGGTTTAAGAATGATGTAAACTGAGTTTTTTTTTTCAAAAGAAATTATACTCATATCTGAACCAACTCTTAATAAAAAGGAACTACAAGCTCATATAAAATTCTTGTTCAACCAACTTCCATCTTACTTAGTTTACTTTCCATGACTGCTTTAAGAGGTACATAAGTGAATGCATCTGAGTTTTAATTGTTCTTTCAGAATTTGATTTGCACATGTTCATATTTTTCCCTTTTTTTTAATGAACAATTTTGGTTTATCAACACCTTTTGACGTGGGGAGACACCTTGATCAGAGGCCAGAATCCCCAGTTACTCAGTGTGACAACCGTATTGCTTCTCCCATTTTAGAGAACAGAGGTAGCATTAAAAGTATCTTTGGCATGAGGATACACTTTGATCAGAGGCCAGAATCCCCAATTATTCAATACAACTATGCCATTGCTCTGCCATATTCTCAAAGTAGTTTCCAATCATCTCTTTAAACAGAGTTAACCATGGTACTTCATGACACAATCCTTTGGACAGGTTTCTCAGTAACCACAGTCATTGATCTATCCATACTTTTTCTCAGAATGGATTCAGAACAAGTTAGGTGTTTAAGAACAACTACATACACTATATATCTCAGTCAACGTAGACATGGACTTCAACTTTTCAGATTTCAGATAGTCTTACATGAATTTACATGAAGCATACAGTTAAAGTTTATTAAGAGGTTGAATCAGATATTTTCAAGTTCTTTGAGTCCAAATAAGAGTACATAAGACTTAAACCAATTCTAGTTAACAAATGTTCTTAAGCATGTATAATGGAAGGTTCCTCATTAAAGATGTTTTAACTTTTATGAAGTAGTATTCAGGCTGAAGGTTTACTTCATATCTCGGCTCATTAATTCAAGTGAGCTGACTGATATTTTAACAACCAACATGGATTCTGAAAAATTGCAGTAGGGAGACTGCTCTTGAGCAAAGTAGTTCAGAGTTGACAGATGAGGTATAAATTTAGGTTATGAATGCTTCAGAATCAGTCAAGAGAGATGTTTTGATGATGGAATCACTGACACTACAGAAATGATAAGATGAATCAGATAGATGGGCAGGAAGAGTTCAGACAAAGACACAACTGAAAAGATTAAGCATGCTCCCCCTGTCTATATGCAGTGAGACACTTCCTCCTTTTTTTTTTGAGTTTTCAAAATAAGAGATATACAATGCAATGACTCCCCCTAACTAAAAGCACTGAATCATCCTATATGTCATGAAGACAATGCAATACCAAAAGTTCTAAGTGCATCAGATTTTTCAATGGCTACATATGCAAATTCAGACAATCATGTGAAATTCAGATGTTTGCAGAGAATTCTTAATCAGGCAATGTCCATCAACAGAGTTGAGTGCAAAACATACACTTTAGATGAGGAGAGTTCAGAGAATTCAAATTTGACAATGTAGATGATGAATGAATATGTAAAAATAGATTTAACATGCTATGCAGTAAATCTAAGAACAGGAAGTGCAAGGAATTTACCTGAAAAGTTCAGAAAGGGGTTTTCTTTTGAGTGCCTTGACTTATTTACCCCTCTTTATTCCTCAGTCCCAAGGCACACCTGTAAAATAATATTCACTTTGCACAAGCAGGTACCCAAGAGGTCTTGGGTCCTGAATTAACAGTGACATTCCTAGCAGGTTTTCTCAACAATTTTTGTGCATGAAGGTCATCAGATTTCATCAAATAGTAATTTTTCATAGAATGCCCAAGGCCACCATAATAACGACATGAAACAACATGTTTTGTGTTCTTGATGTGCACATTAGTATAATCATGAAACCTATGTGCACGTGAATGAAATTCTCTAATGTTTACATGAGCATTTCTCCTATTTTTAGTTTGTCAACAATCTCTAGCTCTGTGGCCTAACTTACCACACTCAAAACATGCAAGAGTTTTCCTTTCAAAAACAAGTCCATTTGTACCAGAAGTGTTTCTAATGACAGGGAATTTAACAGATTCATAATTAGACTTCCTTCCCTAAGCATGCCAACATTGCCTAGTTGTATGGCCGGACTTACCACACTTATTGCAATAAGGTCTCCTTGGAGCATTTCTAGGAACAATGTTCCTCCTAAATGACTTACTCTTATTGTCTTTCAGAAACCAACAGTCATGCATTACATGACCGGATCTACCATAGTGGAGACATTTAAGTTGCCTTTTGTGAGTAAACTGATTCTTGAATGACTTTTTAGTCGTGTGCACATGTGTATTTCTGGAATTTCTTGTTTCCTTCATCCCTAAATGAAGAATCGATTCATCAGATTCCAGGAGATAACAGTTATGCATCACATGACCAATTTTTCCACAATAATAGCATGAAATTATCTTTGCATGACTGTGTGTGGGTGCATGCGACTTATGTGCAGTACTCATAGCATCAGCAGAAATACTTTTGGTCTTTCCATGTGAGGCTTCTTTCTTTCCCAATTTCTGAGTTTGTTCAGTAGTTTTGGGACTGACAGTGGGTTTCTGGTTCCTCTGAGCCTTGAATTGAAAGATGGGTGTACTGGCTGTGCTAGTCGGCTCAGAACACATAAATGAAGTGTGAAGCTTACTGTCAAAACTCTTTTTATTAACAAGATTAAAACCCAGCCCCTCTTTCTGAAAGTTTACTTTCATTCCCAGCAGCTTGTCTAGGTTACCTTTTCCCTCCACAAATTTTGATAGAGAATTGTTCAGATCATTTATTTCAGATTGAAGGGAAGAGATCTGATGTTCATAGTTGACTATATCTTCTTCACAGACCAGAATCTGTTGATGCATCACATCATTCAAATTTTTAAGGGTTTCTATTTCTTGTTTCAGTTTGAGCTCATTTTGATTTTTATCAACAACAGATTTTCCTTTTTCAAATGTCAGCAATCTCTCTGACATGGTGGAGTTCAACTGTCTTAGTTTCTCAATTTCTTCCTTTAGACTAGTGTTCTCCTGCTCAAGTTTATCATCATCAAACAATACATCAGTTAGGAAACTCTAGTTTTCTGGTTCATAGTTTTCAAAGTTTTCCTGAAACTTTAAATTCACAGCTCTAACAGTCTCGAACTTTTCATTAATCAATATGTTTTCACTTTCAAGACTGATTAATTTTTGTTCAGATTCCAGACATTATTTTCTGAGTTTTCCGTTTTCAGATTTGACATGATCAAGGTCAGATTTGATTTCATCTAGTTTCGACACTTGTCTTCTGAATATTTCATTTTCAGTTTTCAGAGTTTCAAGATTTTCACCTCCAGAAATAGGATCCATTTTTTTTAGCTTCTTTGTAAGACTTTTATTCTTCTTCTCTAGTTTTTCATAGGAGTGTAACAGATTGGCATAGGCATCTTCCCAGTCATCTAAAGTGTAACTAGAGAAAGGATTGATTACCTCTTCAGCATCTTCGAATTCATCTTGATCACTGCTATGGTTGCTCTTGTTAGCCATCATGCAGCTGTCCTCATTCATCCTGTGAGCTAGCTCTAGCTTATCCAGGATGTCTTTAGGGGACCTGCAATCATAAAGGCAAGAATGTAAGGCTTTGTCAGTGGCTGCTTTCATCAAATTGAAAGCTTTCTGATTTTCTCCATTCTTTGATCTGTGACTGTCGGTCCATTTGGACACTTTCTTTGGTAATCTGTGAGGACCGTGTGAAATTAACTTCCACAGATTAGGATTAACTGATATAGCATAGTTGCGCAGACTCACAAACCACACATTAAAATTAGAGCCGTTGAAAACCGGTGGATCACCCATGGAAACAGCTCAAATTAATGCAACAGGAAAAATGATGCACCAAAAGCAAGATAGCACCGAAGACTGCAGGATCGGATCTGCAGGTCACTGGACCTTTTATGCAGACACCCGCTCTGATACCAATTGATAGGGTGCAAGGCCCGAATACAGAGGGGTGGTGAATGTATCCCTCTTCAAATATTGCCTAATTAAATCTCTAATGCTCAGATATGCGGAATTAAAAACTGTTGCAGAAATATACTGAGAATACTTAGAAGGATCAAAGCAAGACAACAAATCAATTCGCCCTCACACGATCCTAAGAAAGCATCTAATGAGCGCAGCAATGAAAAGAACACATAAGGAAAATCAGAACACAAGTGAACACCAGGATTTTTAGGTGGTTCGGTCCACAGACCTACGTCCACCCCTCACTCCAAACCGGAGTGAGGCTTCCACTAGCAAGGCTAGAACAGCAGACTCAGTCTGCAACAATTGCTGCCAAACAGCTTGACCAGGGAAACAACCTCCCCTCTTCCTCCAAACCGGAGGGAACCACTAGTGACACACAGTCACTAGCAAACCAGAGACCGAGGTCTCTCTTCCTCCACCCAGGAGGGAACCCACAAGCGACACCCAGCCGCTTGCAACTGGAGGACCAATCCTCCCTTCCTCCAAACCGGAGGGGAACCCAGAGACCCAAGTCTCTCTTCCTCTGAAACCCAGAGGGAAACCGCTAGTGACACCAGTCACTAGCAACCGGAGACTCCAAGTCTCCCTTCTCCTGAATCAACAGGACGAACCCCGATCTCCAACCAGAGAATCGAAAGAACAAAGTGTGTACAGATAAAATGAAAAATAATAAATGATAAAAATGCAGCGACTGAAAGCTGGAAAATGAAATGCACAAGGTAGCTCTCGCAGGAGCAAACTGGATTGGATCTGATCCAAAGTCCAGTGAAGACAACGAAGCTTCTCTTCCTCTTCACGAGCTCTCTACCTCTCTCTTCCTGCAAGCTCTCTCTTCCCTTTTTCTTCTTTAGCTTTCACACTATGCTTTTCTCTTCTTCTTCTTTTCTTTCTTCTGCTCTCTGCTAGCTCTTTCTCTTCTGTTTGCTTCTTCGATCACTCTCTTGCTCTCTCATTATTGATCTTCTCCAGATGGAGGAAGCTTCGTATTTATAGCAGCAGCAATTAGGGCGTGTGCAGGGCTTGTGCCCTCTTTGTCCTCGGATCACATGCCAGGTGCCAACCTCGGATCACGTGCCCAAACATTTTCTTCTCGAAGGATGTACTTGTCAAGCAGTCATAAGAAGATATTAGATGGATGTACAGACTTGGTTCAGGCTTTTAACAAAGTGTGTACAGGCATGATGCAGCATTGAGTGTATAGACTTGAAGTGAATGCAATGCAGACACAAGAGTGTATAAACTTGAAGTGAATGTGATGCAGACATAAGAGTGTATAGACTTGACGTAAATGCAATGCAAACACTAGAGTGTATAGACTTGAATGCTTGGAAAGGATTGTATAGACTTCGTCTTGGTGTTTATGCATGAGTCTGTCAATGAATGTACAAACTTTCTATGCTGCATGCACAAGACGCTAAGAGAGACACTGTATAGACTTGACAATGCATGGACTATGCACATAGACGCAGCAAGACTCTGTGAGCGCCAAGCCGATGTACAAACTTTGCGAGCGCCAAGTCGATGTACAGACTTTGCGAGCGCCAGGACCATGTACAGGCTTTGCGAGCGCCAGGACCATGTACAGACTTAGTGCAAACGGGATGTGCAGACTTTGTAGCATGCAATGAAGCAATGTATAGACTTAGATGTTTATGTGCATGACAAAGCAATGTACAGACTTGCTGTGAAGAACAATGCCCAAATGCAGTGTATGAACTTAGAATGCATGAGACAGCAGTGAAGAGTTGTGAAATGATGCATACGATGTACATACTTTATGATATGCCTTGGACAGACGCACGATGTACAGACTTTGTGATATGCCTTGGATAGACTCACGATGTACAGACTTTGTGAGACGATGCATACGCAAGACGCTAAGTGAGACTGACCGATGTACAGACTTTGCCAATGTGCAGACTTTACCGATGTACAGACTTAGTGTTCTGAACGTAGGTAAAGATGACAATGTATAGACTTTGGAAGATGTAGACTGGGCAATGTACAGACTTTACTTCGTGCAAGCTACAGGACAATGCAGGCTGTACAGACTTCATGTGTGTGCTACAGGACAATGTATAGACTTGTGTGTGCAGGGCAGACAAATGGATGTACAGACTTCATGTGTGTGTTGAACAAACAATGTATAGACTTGCAAGACGATGCAATGTACAGACTTGGTCTTACAATGCATAGACTTGAAAGACGATGCATGAGACGATGCATTGTATAGACTTACCGAAGCAATGTTCATACTCACATAGACGCTGAGTGAGACGCTGGACAATGATGTACAGACTTCACGTATGCAAAGCTATGAACATTTACAAATGGATGCAATGACATGCCAAATGAATGTGCAGACTCAACGTGCAATGCATGAAGCAATGTATAGACATGGAGTTCAATGTGCAACTAATGTACATACTTTGCTATGCCTAGTGTTAAAGCATGGGAACACAATGCATCATGTACAGACTATGCGATATGCAACCAGACGATGTCTAGACTTTGTTAAATTGATGCTCAACAAAAAGACGCCTCTTTCTTAGGCGTCAGTTTCAGAAGTGACGCCACTGTTGATGGGCGTCAAATTTCGAGCATAGTGGACTGTATAGACTTTCTATGGCATCGAGGCAACTATGACGATGTGCTGTGAACAATGTATAGACTTTGCGTGGATGACCAGACAATGTATAGACTTGCCACTAAGGAATGTGCAGACTTGACAATGCAATGTATAGACTTAAAGTTGATGCACAAACACAACTGCAAGGAATGTATAGACTTTGTGCAATGTGCAGACTTTGCGTGCATGTGAATGTATAGACTTCGAAGGCTTGCATGCTGTGTGATGTACAGACTTGCCAACCACGATGCAAGAATGTACAGACTTTGAAAAGGCTTAGCACACGATGTAACAAGGCTCTGTACAGACTTAAGGCTCTGTATAGACTTAGCCTGAGCATAGTTATAAAATGCATGAGTCTAGACATCCATTGACTGATGGCCACCATGAAACATAGTTATGAAATGCACCGAAAATGCACACAGCCAGTTCGATGGAATGACACTCAAGAGATGCTCAATCAAACGTCCATATGCAGACACAAACAAATGATGACTTATAGTGTTTGCTATCATCAAAACCACAGGGACACAATAACATACACATCCACTAATAAAAAATTGTTCATGCTTTTACTGTGGAAGACATGGACATGCCATGCACAATTGCTTCGTTATGAAAAATGATGACTTGAGAGCATGTAGAAATCAAGCTGGTTTGAAAAATGTAAAGAAATCATTCACCACAAAACCCTCCATACATTGCAATCATTGTGGTAAAAGGGGACTATTTGCGGGCCTTTTCGTTCCCCTAAGGTTATCGGGTATATAGCTCTTATTTCATGCGTCGATTAACCAATTAACTAATTGGTAGTTAACTGACTGATTGACTGCGCGGGCGTGCCAGTCACATACGTGACAAATTTATCGTGCGCTCGTTCTGACTTGGTCAGACGAATGTGAGGTTCGGTTGGGACCAGCAGTCCGCCATACCATAAAGGCTATGGCGTTAATTACATCCCCCACGGGGAGGGAACACCTTTGATTAATTGCCGAGATAGTTGGATGTCGAGGCCAGAATAAAGGATGCGACACTACAAACATGATGGAATCATGCAAGATGCATCTATCTATCATGCAGGAGAGGCATGGTTTATTGAATTGGAGACCCCTGGTGCGTGGCGGAGGGCGTAGGTCTAAAGACCACCATCGCGCATAGCGGAGACTTCCGATCGGGCGTAACCCGACCTTCCGTCAGCGCCATTTGATATACCCGAGGGCCGATACAAACACGCATGCATGACGACGATGACCATGCTAAGCATGATGATAGAATTATGAAGATAAGCAGAACTTAGTCACATGTTTATTAAGCCCCGCCAACGGGGGAAAAGATGGCACAAGCATGATAGTAAGAGCAGAGTGATGACTGACATAATGGTGAAAACATGATAACAAAAAGATTTGGACTCGAAAGGCCCTCCTCTTATTCAATTTATTCCTAATTAGGGTTGATTAATTTCGACCGCGGGAAGCGAGGGTCGCTCGGGGGCGAGCCAGGGATTAGGCGGCGTAACGATCAGAAACGGCGTCGGAACACGTAGGTAAAAGACTTAAAACGGCGTGGAAACCGTAGGTAAATGACTTAAAATGGCGTGGAAACCGTAGGTAAACGAAGAGTTTTAAAACGGCGTGGCCCGATTGTGGCGCGCCGTATATAAATGGCGTCGGCTTAGCCAATCTTGTGGAAACCCAGGTTTTGTTCATTTTTTCTTGGGTTTATTAAGATACTTTGGAAAACTTTGAGAGTTTATTTAAGTTATTTATTCAAAGGATCGACCCTGGGGCATTCGGGAGCCGAGTCACGGGCTCGTGCGAGGTTCACACTCGAGCGCGGCGATTGTTCCGAGTAGGACTCGTTCGAGCCGGAATTTCGGCAGCATCTCCCCATCCCGGAGGATTATTGGGGAGAAGCGGGGTGTACTCACGTAGCGGAGCAACCCCTGAAAGTCGGGTGGCACAACGGCGGCCGGCAAACCCGAACGGAAAGGAAAACCCCGAGGCCTAGCCAGCTAGGGGCACCGAATCCGTGGGCGACAGTGAGTGAATGAGGTGACTCGTTATGGGAGCGAAAACCCCGAGGGCTAACCTACGAGGGGCACGCGACCCGAGTCACCACAACTCTCGAATCGGGACGACCGATGGAGGAAAGGAAACCCCGAGGGCTAGCCTACAAGGGGAACACAACCCACGGCCACCACAAAGCCCATTAAGGACCGTGGATTTGAACTGCAGGGCTTAGCCCCGTTGCTGCGCACTCAATGGTCAGTAGGGACATTCGTCATCAATGGACGAGCCCTCCGTCGGCCGAGTGGCTGATGTAGAAGACTGGGGGAATGTCCCCCTCCCCGGATACTGGAGTGACGCTACAGAGCATACTCCCGTTAAGGTATGAGCGGAGCGAAGAGAGCGGCGCAAGACATTGTTAGACGACGACAAGTGGACAAACGAATTACTAGAAACATATTAGAACGGCGAAACCCGTGGGCTAAGCAAGTTAATACCAGCATGCTATGTGATTAGCACGGAGGCCCGGGGAATGGATATATGTGTATATATATCATATTCGGAAACAAACCAACAGGGGCTCGCCGCTGAATGAAAAAGAACGATTGAAGCGATCTTCCCCACCCATCTGGCCTATGAAGAAAAGCACAGGGGCGGTGAAGGGTTCGCTCCCTAGGCGGAGATGGACAGAGATACGCACACAAGTGCGTCTTCGATCACAGAACCCATGGCATATACGGTGCAGAGCCCGGCCATTACATTAGGATCAAAAGGGGGAGAATGATTCATGTAGCCGGAGGGCATATCCAGCATCGGAGAAATCGATTATACAGGAGTACGTATGCCGGGAAATCATTAGATGCACATTCGAGAAGGGATTAGAGAGGGCATAAAAGAGAGATACGGCATCAGCCACAATAGCATTTCATTCATCCCATGAACAACACAGATATATATGCACAGCATGTATATTCTGGCGCCGGCGTTGTCGCTCGGCCGCCGTTTACATTAATAGGGAAAGCTCATTACAAACGAAGAGAAGGGGCAGAGGTAATGGTGAGGGAGGGGAGGTCAGACTCGTGTCATTGCCCCTCCCCTCTCTCACTTACATTGTATCAGGGGAAGAAAACCAAAGAAGAAGAAAGGGGATCGACCGGGAGAAAACACGGAACCCACCTAAACCCTTTCTTCAGAACAGAGTATCGGATCCCCCAGCTTCTCTTCTCCGACTCCGGAGGTATTCAAAGGAACAGACGAGGAAGGCGACGGCGAGAACCCTCGGTGGAAAACCCTACTTCTCCCCCAAGCTCTTCTCCCGGACGAACAGAACTCTCTCCTCGGATTTGCTCTCTTCTGTCTTTTTTTCTCCTTTTCGTTTCTGATCCCTTGGCTTTTTTCATGTGTTCTCTCCTTTCTTCTTTTTTCGAAGGTAGGCTATATAGCCTTTTGTTAATCCGGCGCCCCGGGAAGGGGCGCGCCGGATTTGATGGCGCCGGGGAACACATCCCCGATCAGAATTGGCGCGCCGGTTTTGATGGCGCCGTATTAAGAGGTGCCGACATCCCTTCATGCGCCGTTTTAACTTGTTTGCTCGGCGCGGCTCGGCCGATGGGTCCAGAGATGATTCCGGAGGCTCCCGTTGATTGTTCCTCTCGCCTTGGCCCTTAGAAAACCTTGACGGGTTGTCGACAAAGCTCTTGATATGACGAAAGGCCTTAATCAGAACTTTACGTGTGTCTGGCCCGAGCACACGGGTGTCCTGCTCGTACAGCCTTCGGCACTGTGATTTGTGCTTCTGGTTTAGACGGACTCGTGCTCGTAGCTTCCTTGCGGGATGGTGTTGCATCCTGGATAATTCCGCCTTGCATGGCGATCAATCGGCCACTAACGGGCCCATTATGGCGAGAAGCCGAACCCGTGTCGGGTGATCGGGGCCTTCCGCTGATAGAACCCTCGGCACCTCATCGTGGACGGCCGAGGACATTCTTCCTCTTTAGGAGAGTCATTGGGTGGACCGTCGTCCTTGGTCGGACGACGGATGTAGGGTAGTGGCATGACGAGGTCGACGCCGGATCATTGGGCAGGCTTGATCGCGCTGCCGGTTGGTTGTGCATTCCTCTTAACTCTCCTAAGGTGAAGTCCCCGGTGCTCACTTTTAAGGTGACTCGGGGCCCTCGCTACTTGAGGATCCTCTAGTAAACTGATCTCCATCGGCTTTTGTGCTTCAGTGGGCCGTATCATTTGTACCTGCGGCTTGGTCGCCTGAAGGATTATATTTTGAGTGCCAACAAATGCCCCCCAGACGTGGGCGGTGCAAGTGAGGCAGGAGTGTAGCAAGGCCTACGGATGAGCTTCGTTCGGTGACGGAAGCTCGAACGGCACTTAATTCTGGCTTCGGAGGTTAATCCGGCGCGGTAGGAAGCTTGAGCCTCACCATTTAAAACGGCGCGCCCTTTATCCAGAGGTTAAAACGGCGCGGCCAAATCCGGCGTGCCCTGGGCTTTGGATGTTAAAACGGCGCCGCTAAAAGTGGCGCGCAAATTCCTTAAAACGGCGCGCCCCGGGGCGCGCCGTTTTAATAGGGGTAGAGCCCCCTATAAATAGCTTCTTTCTTCATTTTTTCTTCACAACTCCTCATTTGTGAAAGATTTTTCTCTCTCCTCCTTCCTCTCCACCGCGGCGCCGAGTGGGCTCTGGGTTTTGAGCGAGCCAGTGAGTTGAGTCGGTGTGCTTGGGCTTTAAATCCGCTCTTCGGGCCCCGGGAGGCTCCTCGTAGGACTTGTCCTCGGAGCTAGATCCCTCGGGTGTCCCATTTGGCCTTGGCTTAACGCCTATGACTACTTTTAGGGGCTGCTCCCTTTATGGACAGCTTCCACTTTTCTTTTGGCAAAACCCCGAGCTGGGGAGATGCTGTCGAAATTTTGTCAGAAATATTGCTTTGATCAACTGATTTCTGACTTTGCTTGCCCTCTTCTGGGCGTTATTTTGCAGATAACATGGCATCCGGCCCTTCTTCCTCTGCATCTCGAGTTGCCGTGACATGAGGGAATGTCTATTCCCTTGACCGGGGGCCTCGACGGATAGCCGTGGTAGCTGAGTCCTCGGACTCGGAGACCGACACTGTTGACACCGGCCGCCTATTGATTCTTGACGGCAACCACTTCAAGTATGATCGAGGGGATGGCGTCAGGCTGGACCATCCCAAGGACAAACACTTGATGGCATTCCTTGAGCGCTTCAACCTTGGTGGGAAGCGCGATATAATTCTCATCCGTCGAGCCGAGGGAGCTCTACTGGCGGAGAGAGACAACCTGACCGAGTCAGTCACTCATGGTATGCCTATATATATCCCGGGCGAGCCCAGAAAATGGGGGGCCGTTCTTGGAGTGCAGGAATTATCTCCAAAGGCCGGGTTGCTGACAAGAGCACCGCAGTATACACCAGCCCGCTGGAATGAGACTGCCGGGCGTGTTGACAGGGAGAAGCCCGTGTATGGTTTATTCCTCACCCCGCTTCATTGGGGGTACCGAGATGAGCCTTTCCTCTTGGACTGCTTAGCGGTCCGGTTCAAGCATCAGGTTTCAGTAGGGTGGTTCGGAGAACTCAAAGCCACCGATGCTCACGCCTTCAGACCGGGCGCCGTCAAATTTACAGATTTTGTATTGCGGCAATATGCTCCCATCCTGGTACATGCCGGTGTTTATCAGAGTGTATATGCTTCCCGGTATAGGTATCCGATCTCCCGAGGTCTGTGCTGCGGGATGATTGAAGTCTTTTGCCCAGAATACAACACTTTTTATACTGCAGAGGGTGAGACTTCACTGGATCTCTGGAGTCTTTCCCAGTTGAGCGGCTTGCCGATGGACGGGGAGCCGTATGAAGAAGTTTATTTCCCGGACTGGCTGAAAGACCAGATAGATGGTGAAGGTAAATATTTCACGGGCTTCTCCTACCGCTATCTGATGAAGGCATACCGCACCCTGCTGCGCTTGACGCTTGACTCGCGGGAAGCGCGAAAGCCTGGCGAAAAGAGGCGCGTGCGGATGGGCACTTGGCTTCAATATTTCTTTGGTGGGGAGCAGCAATATGAGGACTTCCCCACGGTAGTCCCGACAGCGGTGAAGCGGAAGAAGAGGGCTTGACGCCAGGCGACATACCCTGCTGTTTCAGGGAGAGGGCGGCAAGGGGGCCTGAATCCCATATGAGTTGACGCAGTCACACACTGTGCTGCGTATCTGACATATTGGCTCTGTTCGTTCGCCCTCCCTCAAGGGGACGAGACGGTGATCAGGCCGGAGGCCATTTACCCTGCCTGTTTGATGGCTTGGGGGACGAAGTTGTCCCTGTGCCCGGTGGCCTTATGCCTTATATACAAGATGCTGGGGGATTTGAACAAGTCACGCATCCCCAGAAATTCACGGACAGTTGGTCCCATCCACTTCTTCAATGCCTGGGTCTGCACCTTGTTTCCTGAAGCAGCTCCCCGGTCGATGCAATCAGATCGTCCCTTGCCGCGGATGATCGAATTTGCTAGTGCTGAACCATCTTCACTGGCGGATCAGCTCTTTGCTATTCGGGGGAAGCTGACTACAGTTCCGACAGATTCCCCAGGGGTTCTGCATTTTTGGAGCTTGGCTGCTAGCTCCAGTCCTCTCGTCAACAGGATGCGGCAATGCCGGTTGTTTGAGACGGAGGAATTCATTCACCAGCTTACCGGGGCCAAGAGCACGAGGCCAATCTTGGAACCAGAACTGATTGATTGGGCACTGTCCATTCGCCCCAGTGTCCTTGTATTCAGAAAGAGCGGCTTACTGTGGTTGGAGCCGTACCATCCCTTCCGCTTTGGCCGAAATTTTGGATACGACCAGCAGATTCCTTCTTCCTCAGCCCGGTTTAACCTCCCAAATAGACATCGGGCTGGTCAAACATCTACGGATGAAGCCCGCGCATGGTGGGACTACTTCCATCATCGGGAGGATGTATCATTCAGGGTGCCAATCCCGGCCCGTCTGCCCCGAGTGACTCTAGACTTCATCAAGTGGTGGAATGCAAGGACGGGCTTCTATCGGAACTTCCGGAAAGACTATTGGCATAGTGCCAAACGTCGTTTCTTAGATTCGCAGGGGGAGCCTGTTTTAGATGTTGATCCATTCTATTTGAAGAAGCTGAAGTCCTGGTCCAATACCGAGGTGATGGCATATCTGGAGGCCAGGAAGACTACGAAGGGTAGGTCGTCTAAGGCCGACCCGAAGATGCCAGAGATCCAGAAGGATGACTATATGAAGACTCTCTGGGGGCTGTGCCGGGTTAGCAGTGACTGGATTGCTCTTCAGACGATCCCCCTTCCGGTGGAAGAATCTCTTCCTACAGTGGCGGGTTGGCGCCCAGAAGCTGACCGTTTTCATCCCTACCGGACCTTCATTAGGAGGGAAGACAGGCGGGCTGACTTGTATTCCAACACCCCCTGGATATTCGCCCTGCTTCATTCTCATGGGCTTTCAATTTCTGGTCCATTAGAAGCCATCCGGGACCATCAGCTTCTGGTATCTTTCAAGTATGTCGACGGCTGGGGATTCGACCACTTGGGCCTATATCATCACTTATCCTCCTGTGGCCATGAAGACTTGGCGCAACTGGCGGAGAAAAGTGAGAAGATTGGTGATGTATGCTGGCTTGTACGCGAAGCAGCTTCACGGGACAAGGCACCCGTGTTGCTTTACTGGTCGCTCAACCCCAGATACACAGGGCCGCCAGGTAATGCTTATTTTTCTTTCAGCCTTGAAATTGCTTCCTTTATAATTAGTATGCATCTTTCTCACCTTACGCACTTTTGCAGCTCACCTTTCTATGGAGGCGACCAAACATTATAGGGAGTTGATTTCCAAGGCGCAGAAGCCTTCATATTTTAATATCCCGGAGCCAGCTCCAACCACCACACCGCTGCCCCCTGGGGATTCGCGAAAGCGAACCAGGTCCCAGGTCAGGGAGGCTATCAGTAGGGCCAAGAAGGCCAAGAGGGCAGATTCCCGCGCTACTCGGGCGCACCGGAGGAAGGCCGCTGAAGAGGAGCCCATAGCCACCCCTCCTCGGGTTCCATCATTCTCCGAGTTTGAGGCCGCTTGGATGCAAGGGCCTGAGGGCGAAGGTGACTTCTTGTTCCTGTATGGCTTGTTTGTTTATTTCTGCCACCTTGGCTGATCTTCCTTCATTTATTAGCTGCTGGCACTACCTCCGCCGTTGTTGGTTTGGAGGAGGTGATCGGAGCCGCGGCTGAGGAGAGAGAGGAGGAAGCCCCCTCGGCCTCTGTTGAGGGTGACTTGCCTTCACCGACACCCCATCAAGAGATAGAAGGTAACTTGCAGCTTGCCCTGTGGAGCTCAGCGGTCTACTATGCTTTTAGTTGGGTCTTGACTGTTTATTATCTTTTAACTCCAGTCGATGTCCGGCCAACGGTGCTCCCCGAGGTCGGTGCCATGGCAGGAGCTATTACTGGAGAGCAGGGGCTTCCAAAGGATAAATCCCTGGATATTCAGCCAACGGGTGCTTCCGAGGCAGAGACCACCGAGGAGGTTCCGGCTAAAGGGCCTTCTCCTAGTAGCATGGTTCCCGCTCAGGTACTGGAGGTTCGAGAACAAGCAGAAGAATCATCCTCCTCTGAGCAAGTTGATTATGGCGGCGGCTCCGACGACGACGAGGGGTTCCCGCCGGTTGACACCGAGGCCGAAGACGCCGGGGCTTCTTCAACTTATGAAAGTGACCTTTTAACATTCAGCCCTCCGAGACTACTGGGAGTCGAGCGTAGGCCATCATACCCGACCGCAGGAGAAGGGCCAGAATCTTCAGAGGCCACTTTTGGAGGCCTAAATATAGTGCCGGTTGAGGTAGGAAACGTTCCGATTCTCGCCTGCAGCACTTCTTTTTATTTCCAAGCCAACTGGCTGATGTACATGTATGTGATGCAGGCTGAGATGGTACCGCCAGCTGTGATGGTCCGCATACCCCTTCCGGACGTGGGCATGAGCCACTCAGCCTTTCCACCTATTGTGCGGCCCATCGCTATACGGCTTCCACGGACTTATGTAGCTGCAGCGGCATCAGAGGAGCCCGACGTAACTGCCGAAGCCGGCGGCCTGACCGAGGTTGCAGGCGAAGAGTTATTGCTGAAGCCAAGTGGTCCCCCGGAAATAGAAGCGGGAGAAATTATTGCAGAAGAGGCCGATGCTATTAAAGCCTTGTCTGTCGTAGAAAGCTCCCCTCCTTTAACGGCCGGTGAGACTGTTCAGGAGGAGCAAGCGCCCTCAGCTGCTGAGACGGCCGTCATAACCTCACCTCAGAGGGCAGGCAAGGAAATTGCTATCGTGGAGAGCCCTTCGGCTGCTGTAGCTGCAATTGTCAGTCCAGGCGTCGGTGCCGTACAGACCATGCCATCGACATCCCTCGGGGTGGCCGATGACATCTGGGCCGAGATAGATAGCAGGGTGGACTTTCAGCTCCCTGAGACTTCGCCACTAGGCCTATAATTCTTTGGCGACATGGTATGGCAGTCTCTGGACAATCTCCAGCGGGCCATGTCAGCTTCCCCGGGCCTGACCTATGTGCAGCTGAGAAGCTTGGTAGACCACCTCTCCCGGTCGCTATTAGCATTCGGCTGCCCAATGGATGATTGGACTCCGCGGGTTGTAATGCTATTGAAGCACGCCAACAGGCGGGAGTTCCTCAGCCGAGAGGTGTCTGATCAGCTGACGGCTGTGAAGCTGGAGAGGGCAGATTGCCGCACCACCGCTACTTCATTGAGGGTGACCGTGGAACAGCTGAGAAACATCGCCGGCAATATCTCAGAACGCCGACTGCTCCTCACGGCACGGATGGCAGAGTTGCGCGCTGAACTTGCTGAGGTTGAAGCCGAACTGCGGGAAGGCGAGCACCTAGAAGCCCAGACAACGGAAGAAGCCGATATGGCCGAAGGACAACTTGTCTCGCTGGACGAGAGGTTATCGCAGCTGACAGCCACCGAAGCTCGGTTAGAGGAATTGACCCAATATCCCTCACTAGGCCTCTTGGAGTTGGCAGATATCTTTCGGCGTCCTTTGCCATAGCCTTGCTTCCTTTTTTTTTTTGAGTTCTGCTCCTTTTTGCCTTCGGAGCTTATGTATCCCCGGGGGATGTCCCGAGCACAAATGTATTCCGCCAATTCTCATTTAATGAAAACATCTCTCTTTGTCGCCTTAATCGTGACTTTTCCTCCTTTCTTCTCTTTATTCTTTTGGCCGATCGTCCGAACTTAGGGATACGCACTGATGGTGCAGGAGAGTGCTCACGCCTTCAACGAAGGGGCGAGGTGTTCGCTCCATCGCGGCATAGCCGTTCCCGGAGCAGGACCTTTTGCCAGGGCGGGACATAGATAACATAGGCGGATGTGCCTAGTGAACTTTGCCAATGATGATGAAAAGTGTGTTATAACCATCGACATGGGTTAAATGTCAACATAATGATGCTTTGTTGATCAACGAGGGCGGAAGGCCCAGGTTAGAGGGTAGTCGACCGGGCTTATCGATGATGGCGAGGGTCGAAAGGGTAGCGACCGATCTTGCCGATGATGACAAGGGTCGAAAGGGTAGCGACCGATCTTGCCGATGATGACAAGGGTCGAAAAGGGTAGCGACCGATCTTGCCGATGATGACAAGGGTCGAAAAGGGTAGCGACCGATCTTGTCGATGGTGACAAGGGTCGAAAATGTAGACGGTCTTGCCGATGGTGACAAGAACCGGAAAGGGTAGCGACCGATCTTGCCGATGGTGACAAGGGTCAAAAATGTAGACGGCCTTGCCGATGGTGACAAGAACCGGAAAGGGTAGTGACCGATCTTGCCGATGGTGACAAGGGTCGAAAATGTAGACGGTCTTGCCGATGGTGACAAGAACCGGAAAGGGTAGCGACCGATCTTGCCGATGGTGACAAGGGTCGAAAGGGTAGACACTGGATGTGTATAAGTGGGATATCGGATGAAGACTCCGCCTCGACCTTGTGAAGGGTCTTCAGGACGGAGGATGGTTCATTACTATTCATCATTGATTTATAATTTTTTCTTCTCTTTTTTTTTATTCATATTACTGACCTAAGCGCCCTTTCGAGTTTTCGCCGAAGCCAGCCCCCTCTTGCTTTTGCCCACGCGCCCTCTCGGGTTTTCACGTGGCGGGGTACCCGATTTTGCCTGTGACGCCCTTTCGAGTTTTTGCCATAGCTGGGTTATAGCCATTTTTACACTTGTCCTAATATAGGAGCAAGTCTGACGGGGTATCTCTATTTTTAACCCCATTTTTATTTTCTTTCTCTTTTTTTTGATTTCGAATTCAGAGTACGGCAGAACTGGACCGCAAGAATGCCGACCGTCCTTGTCGATGATGACAAGGATTGGGCATGGGTTTACTTCGTCAACATTGGTTAAATGTCGAAGCAAAGGCGGGATTATCAACAGGGACGGAAGGTCCAAGTTGGGGGTAGAGATCGACCGATCTCGCCGATGATGACGAGGGTCGAACATTGGTTTATTCATCAACATGGGTCACATGCCGAAGCAAGGGTAGGATTATTAACAGGGACGGAAGGTCTAAGTTAAGGGTAGAGATCGACCGACCTCACCGATGATGACGAGGGTCGAGCATGGATCTATTCATCAGCATGGGTGACATGCCGAAGCAAAGATATGGTTATTAACGAGGACAGAAGGTCCAAGTTAGGGGTAGAGATTGACCGACCTTGTCGATGATGACGAGGGTCGAACATGGATCTATTCATCAGCATGGGTGACATGCCGAAGCAAAGGTAGGGTTATTAACGAGGACGGAAAGTCCAAGTTAAGGGTAGAGATCGACCGACCTCATCGATGATGACGAGGGTCGGGCGTGGGCTTGTTAAAGGATTTCCGGTGGGACTTTTGATGATTGTCCCTTGTGGAGTTTCATCAGGTGGAGGACAAAAGAAGAATTCTTTTTTTAAAAAAATTACCACTTTACTGACTTAAGCGCCCTTTCGGATTTTCGCCGAAGCCAGCCCCCTCTTGCTTTTGCCCACGCGCCCTCTCGGGTTTTCACGTGGCGGGGTACCCGATTTTACCTGTAACGCCCTTGCGGGTTTTCGCCATAGCTAGGTTATAGCCATTTTTGCACTTGTCCTAATACAGGAACAAGTCTGGCGGGGTATCTCTATTTTTAACCTCATTTTTGTTTTCTTATATATATATATTTATTTTTTTGATATAAAAGGTGGTAGGTCGAAGTGTGATGTCTGACCTTTGGCTGATAGTAGACGGCTGTTGGCCAGCTTACCGGGCCCTGTGCCGAGCGGAGCGGTATATTCGTTAGCAAGGGCTGAATGCTAACACAAAGGAATGATCTTTCGCCAATTCGAGCATGAAGCCCGTAACGGCAATATGGTGTATCTTTTTGAGAGCTCGACCATGGCGGAGTGCCACTAGGCCAAGGAAAGGTAGCTCGATCAGGGCGGAATGCCACTAGACTAAGGAAAGGTAGCTCGGCTAGGGCGGACTGTCACTAAACCAAGATAAGGGTAGCTCAGCTAGGGAGAAGTGCCGCTAGACCGAGGAATGGTAGTTCGATCAGGGCGGAGTGCCACTAGACCAAGATAAGGGTAGCTCGGTTAGGGCGGAGTGCCATCGAACCAAGATAAGGGTAGCTTGGCTAGGGCGGAGTGACACTAGACCATGGAATGGTAGCTTGGCTAGGGCGGAGTGCCACTAGACCAAGATAAGGGTAGCTTGGCTAGGGCGGAAAGCCACTAAACCAAGATAAAGGGTAGCTCGGCTAGGGCGGAGTGCCACTGAACCAAGGTGAGGGTAGCCTGATCAGGGCAGAATGCCACTAGACCAAGATAAGGGTAGCTCGGCTAGGGCGGAGTGTCACTAACCAAGGAAAGGTAGCTCGATCAGGGAGGAGTGTCACTAGACCAAGATGAGGGTAGCCTGGCTAGGGCGGAGCGCCACTAGACCAAGATAAAGGTAGCTCGGCTAGGGCGGAGTGTCACTAACCAAGGAAAGGTAGCTCGATCAGGGCGGAGTGCCACTAGACCAAGATGAGGGTAGTCTGGCTAGGGCGGAGCGCCACTAGACCAAGGAAAGGTAGCTCGATCCGGGCGGAGTGCCACTAGACCAAGATAAGGGTAGCTTGGCTAGGGCGGAGTGCCACTAGACCAAGGAATGGTAGCTTGACTAGGGTGGAGTGCCACTAGACCAAGATAAGGGTAGCTCGGTTAGGGCGGAGTGCCACCGAATCAAGATAAGGGTAGTTTGGCTAGGGCGGAGTGCCACTAGACCAAGGAATGGTAGCTTGGCTAGGGCGGAGTGCCACTAGGCCAAGATAAGGGTAGCTCGGTTTGGGCGGAATGCCACCGAACCAAGATAAGGGTAGTTTGGCTAGGGCGGAGTGCCACTAGACCAAGATATGGGTAGCTCGGTTAGGGCGGAGTGCCACTAAACTGAGATAAGGGTATTCCGACTGATCACTCGGGGAATGTCGGTTGCGCTGCATGATACAGCTTTATATGCTTTCCGTTGAGGGGAGAGAACTGGATGACTCCTTTGTGGTCTACCAGGACGTAGGCACCCCCTTCGTATACTCGGCAGACGATATACGGTCCGATCCAGTTTTCGACCAACTTCCCTTTGGGGTTGGAGGCCATCACTTCTCTTCTTTTGACCATCACCAGGTCTCCTTTCTTGAATTCTCGTCCCTTGACCAGCTTGTCAAAAGCACGGGCCATGCGAGCTTGGTAGAGTTGGATGTTTTGTTGTGCCCAGAGGCGTTTTCCTTCGAGCTCAGCGAGCTCTTCTAATCTACTTTCTGCATTGGTTTATTCACTGTCGACTAGTCCATGCTGGATGGCAACTCGCAGCGAAGGAACTTCCAGTTCAATTGGCACCACAGCCTCTGACCCATAGACGAGGGAGAAAGGCGAACAGCCGGTTGGGGTCTTGTAGACAGTACGATAAGCCCAGAGTGCTTCGTACATCCTTTCTTCCCAATCTCTTTTATTAGACTTGACAGTCTTTGCCAGCAACGTGAATAGTGTCTTGTTGAAGGCTTCTGCAAGTCCATTGGCTTGAGGGTTGTAGGGGGACGATGTCCTCCAGTCAATCTTGATTTTGTCGGCTAGCCGATAAACCTTCTGGTTTCTGAAATGGCTGCCATTATCAGAGATGATTCGGCTGGGTATCCCATACCGGAATATTATGTTCTGGCAGAGGAATCTTGCAACTAGTTCCCCCGTTACATCTCTTAGTGCTACCGCCTCCGCCCATCTGGAGAAGTAGTCTGTAACGGCTAAGATATATTTGCACCCTGATAAAGATGCTGGTAGCGATCCTACCACGTCCGTGCCCCACTGAGCAAACGGCCAGCTTGGTAGGGTCGGATGTAATGGCACTGGAGGTCTCCTTGCCACATTAGCGTGTTCTTGACACTTCTGACAAGCTTTGGCAAACTTGTAGCAATCATCAAACATAGTGGGCCAATAGTAGCCCAATTTCTTTATCTCAATTTTCATCTTTGGGCCAGCCTGGTGTGCTCCAGCTGATCCCGCATGGACTTCTTGCATCACCTGTCCTGCCTCTGTCGAAGATAAGCAACGAAGTAGGACTTTCCTTCGGGCATCTGCCATTATTCGGAACAGGGTTCCGCTCCTCATCTCGTAAGAGTCCTTGACTCTCAAGAGCTTCATTCTCTGTTCTTTTTCTTTTGGAAGTTGCTGGTGTTGAAACCATCGCAAGAGACGTTCTCGCCAATCGGGCTACTGAACCTTTTCGACGACTGACACCTCGATCTCTTGTTCGTCGGCTAAGACTTCTGTTACGCTGGGGACCTGCCGGCGGTTGATCACTGTTATATTCAGGCTTGTGTCTGGCGGGACTGCCAATGAACTGGCCAGCTTAGCGAGGGCGTCTGCCTGAGCATTCCGACCTCGGTTGATGTGCTTAATGCTGATGAAGTAAAATCTTGACATCAGGCGGGTTGCCAGCTGGTGATAGGGGAGAAGCTCTTGCTTTCGTACATCGAACTCTCCCTCCAGCTGTTTTACAACTAGTAGGGAATCTCCGAATGCCTCCAGCATCTGAATTCCCATAGACAGAGCGATCTGCAACCCAATTATCATGGCTTCATATTCTGCTTCATTATTTGTGCAATGTTTGTTTATGGAGCAGGATGTGTGCACCACTTCTCCTTCTGGGGATTTCAGGACTATGCCTTCTCCTGCCCTGACTCTGGCTGATCCAGTGGCAGAAGTGTCAATTCTGGAAGCGCCATCAAAATATAGCTACCATAGGGAGGGCTGCACCTGAACGGCTTCCAGGGTTTCATCTTCAGGAAGCTCCGGCTCCAACGGGCAGTCCCCGGGTACCGGGTGCTCAGCGAAGAAGTCTGCAATAGCTTGGCCCTTGATGGCCTTGCGCGGTACATAGGAGATGTTGAACTCCATAAGGATTACCGCCCATTTGCCCAGGCAACCTTTGAGTGCCGACTGGGACATGATATACTTCAGGGGATCCTCTTTGGATACCAAGCTGATTTCATGCGACAACATATAGTGTCGGAGTTTCTTAACTGCGAAGACCAGTGCCAGACAAACCTTCTCAATATAGGTATATTTTTCCTCGGTCCTGACTAGTCTCCGGCTGAGGTAATAGAGAGCTTGCTCTTTTCCTTCTTCATTATTCTGGGCCAGCATTGCCCCCAGGGAGTTATGTGTAGCTGTTATATACAGTATCAATGGCCGTCCTTTCACTGGTGCGCCCAGCACTGTAGGAGTCTTCAGATAGTCTTTCAGCTTGTTGAAGGCTGTCTGGCAATCTTCATCCCAATAAAAGGGGACATCTTTCATCATCAACTTGTGGAAAGGCTGGCATCGCCCTGACAAATTGGAGATGAACCGCTGGATATAAGCCAAGCGGCCTTGTAGTGATCTCAGCTCGGAGATATTCCTTGGTGGAGGTAGCTCCTGAATCGCTTTGATTTTTGCGGGGTCTATCTCGATCCCCCGATATCGGACGATGAAGCCCAAGAATCTTCCGCTCGACACTCCGAACGCACATTTCATGGGATTCATCTTCAGCTCATGTTGCCTCAGCCTCTGAAAGACAATCCGGAGGTCTTGCAGATGATCTTCCTTTCTTCTGGTTTTGACCACCAGGTCATCTATGTAGCACTCGACCTTGTGGTAGAGCAAATCATCAAAGATTTTGGTCATTGCGGTCTGATAGGTTGCGCCAGCATTCTTTAGTCCGAACGGCATCCTCTTATAATGATAAATGCCTTTAGGGGTTCGGAAAGCAGTATGGACCCGGTCATGCTCCGCAATCCAAATCTGATTGTAACCGGACGACCCATCCATGAATGATAGGGCCTCATGGCCGGTCGTAGCATCTATCATGACTTCGGTTATTGGCACCGGAAAGTCATCTTTAGGACAAGGTTTATTTAGATCTCGGAAGTCGACACATATCCGGATCTGTCCATTCTTCTTCTTTACAGGGACGATATTCACCAGCCATGTAGTGTACTGATTTTCTTCAACAAATCCCACGTCAATGAGCTTGTCGACCTCAGCATAAATTTGGGTGATGAGTTCTGGCCTCATGTGCCACGGTGGTTGCTTCACCAGCTCGGCCTCAGGGCTGATTGCCAGCTCATGTTGTGAGACAGCGGGGCTCAGACCCGGCATTTCTTTGTAAGTCCAGGCGAAGCAATCCCGGTACTCTAGTAGCAGCTGGATGTACAGCTCCCGTTCTTCTGAGGATAGTTGGGCACTGAGGAAGGTAGGCCTAGGGTTCTTCTCATTTCCCAAGTTGACTTCTATTAGTTCATCGACTGTGACTTGGCCTCCGTCTTCTATCTCCGGAGGTGCCGGTTAGAGGTCAACGAAGTCTGGAATACCATCTTGAGGGTCGAGTACTTCGATCTCCTCGTCGGACACCACCAGAGTTTCTTGAATTTTCTCTATTTCTGGCGCCAGCGACTGTGCGGATTGTTCTTTTAGCAAATCCTCTGCCGTCGCAGCTTCCAAGGGCGAGAGAGCAGCTTCAATGTTTGTAGATAAGGTTACAGCCGTGACGGGCTGGTAGCTGTTTATTGTCGGGCTTGGACAACACCCTGATTTTGTAGCAGAAGTTGAGGAGGTCTCGCCTTCTGAGGCAGTCGTATCTTCTGTAGAAGCGGCTTTTCCCTTTTTGGTGGCTGGTTCCCCTTGATCAGAGTCAACCGAGGCTTCCCCGATTGGGAGAAGGGATGTTGAAGTTATCATCAGTAGGACTCCGTTGGAGGGAGAAACTCCTGTTTCCTCAATATCTTCGGCTTCACTACTGCTAGCCGTGTCAAATTTGGCTTGAAGGGCCACTTCTTCAGGGTAGACCTGCTCCCAGCATCGGCAAGGGGCCGAGGCCTCTATTTCTTGATTTCCGGATTGAGCCAGTTCAATATGTTCAGCTTCCGCAGGGTATTCATCAAAGGCTGCCCCCAGCGGGCTATCTTCAGCAGGATAGAAGGCGGAGATGGTGTCCACCTCATATCGCCCAATGTAATAATATTCTTCCAGGGTGAAACCCAACCCCGGATGTTGAGAGACACGTCTCATTTCCTTGTCCAGATTTGTGGGATACCACATCTGCTGGAAAGCTTCCTTGCGCTTTTGAGACTGATCGGAGGGAATGTGTTGCTTCTGAAACATCCCGGCCATCCGATCAGTTGTAAATGCCAGACCCTGGATGGGAACCGACGGGTTGCTTAGATCTTCGGGGAGGCTGCAGTCTGTGTCTTCCCGAGTAGGACCCTCCTCAGCTGTATAGAACAAGCTGTTGGGTCCATCTTCCTGTGTCACCGCCCAAGTCTTGAAAGGCTCGACAGTGGGGTCATTGAGGCCGAGGACTGGCTTGATGAGGCCGGTCGGGACTCCGATGTAATCGTGCTGTCGATTGACCTGCACTTCATTAGCTTCAGGGTAGAATGCTGGGGGTGTTACTCTGCCGACATCCCCTTAAGCTGTGATGTGGGAGACCACCTTTGGCTTGACATATCCGCGTGGCGGTGGTGGGTACCAACTGTCGCCGGATCTATTCTTAGATGCCCCCACAGGGGTCTTAGCTTCAGAAATCTTCCGGGGAGGCCCCGTATATAAGTTGGCGTCCGCCAAGTGACATTCAAACACCTCGAATGGGTGGAGGTCAGCAAATATCCTCTCCTCCTTCCCCTGGAGGCTGTATTTGATGCATTGGTGGAGCGTGGAGGGCACCACCATATTTTCATGCAACCATGGGCGACCGAGCAGTGCCTTGTAAGAGGTGCGGGAGTCAATGACATGAAACTGCACCGTTGTAGTGAAATCTGCGAGGGTCAGTGTGAACTCCGCCACTCCCATTGATACTTCACATTTTTAATTGAAGCCGGCGATACGCATATCCCCGACTTTATCGAGATGCACATTAAAGTGGTGCCTCTCATATATTCTGTATGGCAGGATGTTGACCGCTGCATCGGGATCAACCAGTATTCTGTTCAGCTCCCTTCCATTCAGGTGCCCCTTCATATATAGCGGCATGTTGTGGCTGGCGGTAGGTAGCAGCATGTCTTCTGGAGAGAATGTCATGCTGGCTTCTGGTACAGCTTCAGCTATGCAGGTTTCGAAATGAGCAGGCGTCTGCAGTGCAGTGATGATTACCTGTCGAGTTTCTTCACTCAGAGAGAGGATCTCCCAGATTGTAAATCGGGCAGGGAGCTTCTTGAGTAGCTTCATTATTCGGCTCCTAGCTCGGACATTGGAGAGCTTCATCTCTTCAGCCCACCTGGGCTTGGGGAGGTTTTGATTTGCGGGCCCTGACGGACCTGCTTCATCTTCCTCAGATTCGGCGCCCTTCTGGCTGGTACCGACTTCTGGGTCTTCTTTGTTAGTTACTGCTGGGAAAGCTCCGCCTGTATCTGGCTCTTCAGCAGATTGTGCTGGCTGCGGGTGAATGGCCCCGGGTGTAGGGTTAGCCTCCTGACAAGGCCGCTTCTCCTTGGACATCTTCATGAATTCAAGAAATGAAGGGACCCCTTTGCCCCCACTCTTGTTGTATAAGCCTGACGGAGGAGGGATTTGGGCTCCCCTGACCTCCGGCGGAGGTGTCTTGTAGGGCTACTGGCCCCTGAACATGATGTTGTGATTGGGTGGCGGCTGGCGCCCCCATTTTCGGCCTGACCGGGTGGCATGTGCAGCAGTTGCGGCCTCGGCCTTGCCTCCCCCAGCATGGGGTGTGAAATAGATTTCCTCTTCTTCCTCCTCTCCGGGTAGGTTGAAGAGTGCTGATAGGGTATTGCAGGAGACAACGTGCACTTTATTGGCCCCAGCGGCCTTTCTTTTCTTCTTCTTTTGTTTCTTCTTCTTTGTTTCCGCGGGCGGATGCCCCCTGAATATATTGCCCTCTCTGTCGAGCGTCTCTTCAGCTTCCTCCTTTTGTTCAAGTGAGAGCTGCTCTAATTCTTGCCACGGGACGTGGTCCCGCACCAGTAGAGGTTTCAGTTCGGGCTGCACATATTCATCTAGCCCTTCAATGAGGTTTTGCAGTCGAAGGACCCCAGGATTGGTTTCCTTAATCATTGGTAGCGGAGTTTGTCTTCTCCGATTATGTGTATGTATCCTGATAGTTGTAGGTGGAGTGACCCATGCGGGTGCTGCCACTGGCGGAGCAGGCCGGGGTGTAACACCACGGATATGTGCCCCCTCTTTCGGGTGGGGTGCCCTCTTCTTTTTGTGCTTTACAGGGGCCTGCTGCCATCCCTGCTGTTCTTTCGCGGGCTCCAAGAAATGAGCTTCGTAGGTGCTCCGCGTGCTTGCTTCAGAGATCTCCTCGGGCAATGCCTGGTAGAGGGAGATCATGTTGACCGCTGCCCTCCTCCGAGGGGCTTCATGTGGCTGAGGAGGGTCCACTTTGTACTCTCCTAGCTCAATTTCATTCTTCTTCACCATCCCTTCGATGATGTCTTTGAAAACATAGCAATCTTCGATTGGATGTCCCAACATCTGGTGGTAGGGGCAGAATCTTGGACTGTCTTTTCTTTTCAGGTCCTCCGGTCTTCTCGGCTCAGGCCGGGTGACCATGTTGTATTCTGTTACCCAGTCGAACAGGACTCGGGTCTTGTCTTTTGGAAAGGAATAGGCCTTCTTCATTTTGTCCCTCAGCGAAGGACCTTCTTTGCCGTCTAGGGCTTCTGCAGGCTGCGGGGTAACTCCCTTCTTGCCTTCACCTTTTTGTTGTTCAAACGCCTTTATGTCAAGAGCATTTGCTTCTTTGGGCGAGGAGCGCCGGTCCACTGCCTTGCCCTTCTGGGTTGTGCTGGCAGCAGATGTAGGGGTAGGTCTGGCCAGGAAAGCTTCAACTTCGGCCACGACATTATTTAGTCGGTTGAACGACCATATTTCTATTCCGATCATTCTCTCTAGAACCTCCCTTCTGAGATTCTGTTTGCATATTTGCACAGCGTTCTCCTGATGCGGGGGCCGCTTGCACCTCATTCCGAGGTTTCTCCACCTCTTAATATAATCGAGGGCTGTCTCATCGGCCCTCTGCCTTGTTGAATAGAGTTCGGTCACTGTGAGCTCCATCTCTGTGACATGGAACCTTTCTCTAAACTTTCTCTGCATATCCGACCAGTCATTGATCGACCCGGCTGAGAGGCTAGAGTACCATTCAAATGCGAGCCCCGTCAGCGAGGACCCGAAGAACTTCAACAAATATGACTCGTCGGTGGCCAGATCACCCATGACGGTCATGTAATATGCAATGTGCTCCTTCGGGGACCCCTTCCCGTTAAATTTGTCGAACTTAGGCGGCTTGTTGACCCCGGGGGGAAGTCGTTTAGCCGCGTGGTGTTGCGGGTAGGGCACCCGATAGGCATCAAATGCAACATAGTCGCCTTCACTTTTCTCTGCGAGCTTCAGCTCGATCATCCTTTCCACCATCATCCGGTTCATGACCGTGGGGTCAACTGGCTCCGGATAGAAGTGCGCTGGCTACAGGTACGGGGTGACCAGGGTGGTCGCCTGTGGAGGACGCAGCAGCGGAGGTGTCTGGTGCGCTTGAGGGAGCACCGGAGGTAGCAGCGGCTGGAGCTGTGGTGGCCGTTGTTGCATTGTCGCCATGCTTGGCTCTGACGACTGGGGAAGTGTGTAGAGTGGGGGAGGGCCGTCACGACGGACTGCTCCCCGAGATGATTCACCCTGGACTTCAGGTGGCTTGAAAGCTGAGGATTGTTCAGTTTTCTCCATCAGCTACTTCTTCAGCAAGTCTATCTCTTGCCGATATTACTGCAGTAGCATCAAGACTGATGGGTCTATAGTGGTTGTAGCGGGGGTAACTTCTGCTGTCTCCCAGGACGTACCCTCGGGTAGGATGGCGAGGGGGACGTCGTCCTCTTCCTCTGCCGTCACTACATTAGCTGTCAGGACGGGGGCCTTGTCATCCCACTGGTGGTAGACATGGGGCTGTTTTCCTTTAGTCATCATCAGGAGTTCCCTCGCTGCTTCTGTTCTACAAGTACTCGGCCCCGTCCGTGCGGCCAGCTGAGCCAATTCTCGGGGATCTTCGGGAAGCTCCCCATATCGGTTGGATATACCAGCCATATTGCAGGTAAAGACATGCATCCTTCTCCTCTGTTGATGGACCCTCCTTCTAGTTTCCTGCGAGAAGGTCAGCCTCTCGAACACAGAAACTCTTCTTCTTTCTTCCCGCTCGGGGACAGCTTCGTCGACTTCGATCTCGAAGCCGTTATCATATCCATTGTCGTCGACTGACGACGCCATCATTCTTTCTCCCATATCTTCTTCATCTGCCACTGACGGGCAATAGTCTTCATCGGTGGCTGCTTGCATCAGTCGCTGTTGACCAAGTGAGGGGTTGCCTAACACTCGAAAATAGTTTCTGACCAAATAGGTCATCTCTTCTTGACCCCGTTCTAGATGTAATACGGGGGATAGTTGTCGACCTCCCGCAGGAGGGATATAGGCTAGCCGAGCTCTGTCGGTAGGTTGTTGGAATCTTCATCCCGCAGCTGGGACGTTGGCTTGACGGGCAGCAGCCCGGAAACTTTCACGGCGCGGAGGGTCCGCAACCACTTCTTTTTCCTCCTTCGGGGGCAAGCCCCTTTCTCTTCTCTCTTCCGCCCCGTCATACATAGGACGGCGGTGGATGGGAGTCAGCTGGTGGGCAGGTTGGGCCCGCTTGGGAACCCACACTTGTTTGAACTTCCTCGGCCTGGGGGCCGTTCTTCCTTGGCCATAGTGGCCGGTTTCTTCTCTTTCTGCCCTGCTTCCAGCGAGGGCCTGGTATGCATTGTGGATAGGGATGGTGGGGATGACTCGATCCGGAGCCACCCGTGTATTGCGTCTGTTGAAGAAGACGCGCATGCCGTCGACCATCATAGATTTCCCGGACTGAGATAGAGTTCCGGTAATCATAGCAGCACTTCTGTGGGCCTGGCGACGCTGACGTCCTCCAAGGTGTTTGTTGACAGTATTGGGGTGGATCCCACGTATGATGTGGTGCACCAGACAGCTAGCGACCGGGGCCAGATTCTTGGGCAAGTCGTTGCAGCAGGGAGCCTTCAGAGGCTCCACTTTCCCCACAGCTTCCTTGACAGGTTCTGGGGCTTCGACTTCCAGCATATCAACAAAGGCTAACCCCAAGAATTTGGGGAAGCCGACAGCGGTAGGGAAGCTACCGAACTCCAAGGGCACCGCCAGGTACCCTTGTGCATGTCCAGCGACGATCGAAGGACCGAAGCCGACGCCAGCTAATCCATTTGATGCCATCGTTCGCCTGTAAAGACAAACAAGCCAAGGATCAGTAGCCTTTGAGAGGGCCTCGAAGCCCAAACAGCTCGACAAAGAGATGAAAGGTGACACATGTCCCACCGGGTGTGCCAGACTTGTTTGCGGGCCTTTTCGTTCCCCTTAGGTTATCGGGTATATAGCTCTTATTTCACGCGTCGATCAACCAATTAACTAACTGGTAGTTAACTGACTGATTGACTGCGTGGGTGTGCCAGTCACATACGTGATAAATTTATCGTGCGCTCGTTCTGACTTGGTCAGACGAATGTGAGGTTCGGTCGGGACCATCAGTCCGCCATACCATAAAGGCTATGGCGTTAATTACATCCCCCACGAGGAGGGAACACCTTTGATTAATTATCGAGATAGTGGACTGTCGAGGCCGGAATAAAGAATGCGACACTACAAACATGATGGAATCATGCAAGATGCATCTATCTGTCATGCAGGAGAGGCATGGTTTATTGAATTGGAGACCCCTGGTGCGTGGCGGAGGACGTAGGTCCGAAGACCACCATCGCTCATAGCGGAGACTTCCGATCGGGCGTAATCCGACCTTCCGTCAGCGCCATTTGATATACCCGAGGACCGATGCAAACACGCATGCATGACGACGATGACCATGCTAAGCATGATGACAGAATTATGAAGATAAGCAGAACTCAGTCACATGTTTATTAAGCCCCGCCAACGGGGGAAAAGATGGCACAAGCATGATAGTAAGAGCAGAGTGATGACCGACATAATGGTGAAAACATGATAACAAAAAGATTTGGACTCGAAAGGCCCTCCTCTTATTCAATTTATTCCTAATTAGGGTTGATTAATTTCGACCGCGGGAAGCGAGGGTCGCTCGGGGGCGAGCCAGGGATTAGGCGGCGTAACGATCAGAAACGGCGTCGGAACACGTAGGTAAAAGACTTAAAACGGCTTGGAAACTGTAGGTAAATGACTTAAAATGGCGTGGAAACCGTAGGTAAACGAAGAGTTTTAAAACGGCGTGGCCCGATTAGGGCGCGCCGGTAAGAGGCGCGCCGGGAAGGGGCGCGCCGGGAAGAGGCGCGCTGGGGAGGGCGCGCCGTTTTAACGCGCGCCGTTTTAAGGCACGTAGTATATAAACGGTGCCGGCTTAGCCAATCTTGCGGAAACCGAGGTTTTGTTCATTTTTTCTTGGGTTTATTAAGATACTTTGGAAAACTTTGAGAGTTTATTTAAGTTATTTATTCAAAGGATCGACCCTGGGGCATCCGGGAGTCGAGTCACGGGCTCGCGCGAGGTTCACACTCGAGCGCGGCGATTGTTCCGAGTAGGACTCATTCGAGCCGGAATTTCGGCAGCATCTCCCCATCCCGGAAGATTATTGGGGAGAAGCGGGGAGTACTCACGTAGCGGAGCAACCCCTGAAAGCCGGGTGGCACAACGGCGGCCGGCAAACCCGAATGGAAAGGAAAACCCCGAGGCCTAGCCTGCTAGGGGCACTGAATCTGTGGGCGACAGTGAGCGAATGAGGTGACTCATTATGAGATCGAAAACCCCGAGGGCTAACCTACGAGGGGCACGCGACCCGAGTCACCACAACTCTCGAATCGGGATGACCGATGGAGGGAAGGAAACCCCGAGGGCTAGCCTACAAGGGGAACACAACCCACGGCCACCACAAAACCCATTAAGGACCGTGGATTTGAACTGCAGGGCTTAGCCCCGTTACTGCGCACTCAATGGTCAGTAGGGACATTCGTCATCAATGGATGAGCCCTCCGTCGGCCGAGTGGCTGATGTAGAAGACTGGGGGAATGTCCCCCTCCCCGGATACTGGAGTGACGCTACAGAGCATACTCCCGTTAAGGTATGAGCGGAGCGAAGAGAGCGGCGCAAGACATTGTTTGACGACGACAAGTGGACAAACGAATTACTAGAAACATATTAGAACGGCAACACCCGCGGGCTAAGCAAGTTAATACTAGCATGCTATGTGATTAGCACGGAGGCCCGGGGAATGGATATATGTGTATATATATCATATTCGGAAACAAACCAACAGGGGCTCGCCGCTGAATGAAAAAGAACGATTGAAGCGATCTTCCCCACCCATCTGGCCTATGAAGAAAAGCACAGGGGCGTTGAAGGGTTCGCTCCCTAGGTGGAGATGGACAGAGATACGCACACAAGTGCGTCTCCGATCACAGAACCCATGGCATATACGGTGCAGAGCCCGGCCATTACATTAGGATCAAAAGAGAAAACCCCGGGGAGGGGGGAGAATGATTCATGTAGCCCGAGGGCATATCCAGCATCGGAGAAATCGATTATATGGGAGTACGTATGCCGGGAAATCATTAGATGCACATTCGAGAAGGGATTAGAGAGGGCATAAAAGAGAGATACGGCATCAGCCACAATAGCATTTCATTCATCCCATGAACGACACAGATATATATGCACAGCATGTATATTCCGGCGCCGGCGTTGTCGCTGGGCCGCCGTTTACATTAATAGGGAATGCTCATTACAAACAAAGAGAAGGGGCAGAGGTAATGGTGAGGGAGGGGAGGTCAGGCTCGTGTCATCGCCCCTCCCCTCTCTCACTTACATTGCATCAGGGGAAGAAAACCAAAGAAGAAGAAAGGGTATCGACCGGGAGAAAACACGGAACCCACCTAAACCCTTTCTTCAGAACAGAGTATCGGATCCCCCGGCTTCTCTTCTCCGGCTCTGGAGGTATTCAAAGGAACAGACGAGGAAGGCGACGGCGAGAACCCTCGGTGGAAAACCATACTTCTCCCCCAAGCTCTTCTCCCGGATGAACAGAACTCTCTCCTCGGATTGGCTCTCTTCTGTCTTTTTTTCTCATTTTCGTTTCTAATCCCTTGGCTTTTTTCGTGTGTTCTCTCCTTTCTTCTTTTTTCGAAGGCAGGCTATATAGGCTTTTGTTAATCCGACGCCCCGGGAAGGGGCGCGCCGGATTTGATGGCGTCGGGGAACACATCCCCGATCGGAATTGGCGCGCCGGTTTTGATGGTGCCGTATTAAGAGGCGCCGACATCCCTTCACGCGCCGTTTTAACTTGTTTGCTCGGCGCGGCTCGGTCGATGGGTCCGGAGATGATTCCGGAGGCTCCCGTTGACTGTTCCTCTCGCCTTGGCCCTTGGAAAACCTTGACGGGGTGTCGACAAAGCTCTTGATATGACGAAAGGCCTTAATCAGAACTTCACGTATGTCTGGCCCGAGCACACGGGTGTCCTGCTCGTACAGCCTTCGGCACTGTGATTTGTGCTTCTGGTAGAGACGGACTCGTGCTCGCAGCTTCCTTGCCGGATGGTGTTGCATCCTGGATAATTCCGCCTTGCATGGCGATCAATCGGCCACTAACGGGCCCATTATGACGAGAAGCCGAACCCGTGTCGGGTGATCGGGGCCTTCCGCTGATAGAACCCTCGGCACCTCGTTGTGGACGGCCGAGGACATTCTTCCTCTTTAGGAGAGTCATTGGGTGGACCGTCGTCCTTGGTCGAATGACGGATGTAGGGTAGCGGCATGACGAGGTCGACGCCGGATCATTGGGCAGGCTTGATCGTGCTGCCGGTTGGTTGTGGATTCCTCTTAACTCTCCTGAGGTGAAGTCCGCGGTGCTCACTTTTAAGGTGACTCGGGGCCCTCGCAGCTTGAGGATCCTCTAGTAAACTGATCTCCATCGACTTTTATGCTTCAGTGGGCCGTATCATTTGTACCTGTGGCTTGGTCGCCTGAAGGATTATATTTTGAGTGCCAACAGGGACACACAACTTCACATTACTGGTTATTGTCGAAGAGAAAGAACTCTCATTCAACACATCATGATCACTCACATGAACTGGCAGAACCAATGAAAAGAAAGAATATGATGCCACGTGCCCTCTACCATCATTTTGGCAAATCTGAGAATGTTAAGCATGATTATTTTCTCATGAGAAATGATGACTTGAATGTTGTTAAAAATTAGAAGTTGCATGCCAATGTTGCTCCTAACCTACAAGGACCCAAAAAGATTTGGGTACGTAAGATTGCCAATTGAGAATTCTATTTTACAGGTGTGCCTTGGAAATGTAAAGCATGAAATCTTTTTTCATCAAGAAGGTAAGGCACACGGACCAAGTGGCATGAATCAAGTTGAAAGAAAAATTAAAAATTGAACTTGAAAAATCAGGTGATATCCCTTCTATTCTCTCCAGTGACTGTGTAAGGTTTTGATTCATTTTGAGTCTTATAGTAATGTAATCATGCATATGTCTGAACATGCATTTCATCAGTTGTCAATTGCATATCTTTGTGCATGTCGAGTGTAATATGGTATATTGTTTAGAGTTATCTGTATATCTTCAATTCTTCCACCACACATATTGAGGTTGCCATATGTATTCACATCTTGTCATGTCAAAATTCACCTTTGTCAACCCTTGCCATAGTGTATTGTAAGTCTTTTGCATTCATCACATCCATGACTGCATATAGCATTAGAACTTCTCAGAATATCTTACATTCATGCACACATATTAAGGGGGAGCAACCACATTCATCATATTAATCTAGTGTCTAGGTTCACGCTGAGTCATGCATCATGTCTAGACCTTCCTAGAGGATGATTGGTTGTTCGAAGAATGTGTCATGTCATTGTTAATAAATTTGAATCGAAATTGACGAATCAAGTCCTTTTATCTTTGGATGTATATTGTACTCCCAAAATCCAAATGATGAACCTGTCATGATCAAGCTTGAATCAACTGGAAGAATACCTTGCAAGGATGAAAATGATGAGAACCCTCTCAAGCTGCTACAAGAAGATGGGATACTCTGTGTAGAACAACTTCCAGGATCAACCCAAGTACAAGGTAGTGAATGTCTTGTACGTGTTGAAGCAAGTACCCAAGACATGGTGGAAGGCTTGGAAGAAAATGGATTCTCAAGACAAAGGTAAGAAAGTAAAATCTGAAATATCAACCTTCATGAGGTTAGTGATTTTAGTGATTGAAGGCTTCCAAAATTGTCTCCGAAACAAAGATAATTCAACCCCTCTTTTTATGGAAATACAAAATCATGCAATGACCCTTTGTCACTTGGTGACACCTTTAGATGACAGGTATTGACTCTACAAACTTGATATGTCATCTACTAGCCTGCTGTGATGGACTTGTCAAAATTAGTTGAATCAAATTGAAAATCCTGAGTGTTGTGTGTGAAGTGATTGCATATTGAATATTTCCCAATTTAAATTACATTACCACATTTGTTTTGAATTACATATCTGGTATATCAAATGGCGTTTGTGGAAGAGTGGATTATGTCCACTTGGAAGCACTCCCTATGCGTTGAGTTGGGTCTTCAGACTAAAATCTCCGCCTCGTACCAGATTTTAAAAATCTTGACTGGCTTGTGATTGGTTGAGTTATGAATGAATCCTTGAGCTGAGTTATTTAAATTGAAAACATATTTTTGATTAAGTGATTCATACATTTAGCTTTTGGATGATTTCTCATTTCAAAACTAGTGAATGACCTTTGAAAATATATTGTTGAACAATTCTAAAAATTAGGTTGCATTGCCTACTTTTGATCATTTAAACACCCCTATTTTATAAAGGTCATGTCATGAAAAATATTTGTTGATTCATTAACAGAATGTGGATGATTTCATGAGAACTTGTCACACTGCCTTGAAAATCAAAGTTCTCATCTTGCTTTTGCATCATGCCTTCCGTTCTCATACAGCTATAGGTTGCATGCATTAGGTGCATTTAATTCACTCAAATGAAAAATTAAAAACTCACATTTTGCACCCATGTTAAATTTTGCATTGCATTAGAATTCATACATTAGTTGAAGTTAGTTCATTCATATGGCATCAGAAGTGTTACACCACATTACATTTTATCTTGGCATATTGCATTTCACTATCATATGATCAAATGTTGCATTGCAATAGAACTCATGCCTTAGCTGCATTCAGTTCATTCAATTGGTATCCATTTGATTGGTATCAGTTGCATACTTACATTGCATGTTGCATACATTCTCTCTGCATGCTTGCTTGATATTATATGCTATTCACCCCCATCCCTTGGTATTTCTATGGCCTTATGTCTTCTTGATAAATAATGCTGCATTTGAGTCATTATTGGAGTGTTTCATGTCGTACACTCTGGGGGAGTTCATATTTCATAAGTGCATCCATTTAGGGGGAGTTGTACTGTTATGTATTCATGATATTTTCGGTATACATGCTGAATCAAATTCGCACACTTCATGCACAAAATGTGAAAATGAGTGTTATGAATTTCTTTTCAACACTTTCGAGATGTTAAACTTGCTGCATGTATGTTGAAGAGACAGTTGAGGAAAAAGCTGTCTACCTATCCTTTTTGAAAAATCTCGAATGAAAATGAAAGGCAGAGCAATGCTAAGTCTCACTGAGTAAATTGGGCACATATCACCTGAGACGTGATGTGGTTCATTTCTAAAAAGTGTTGACTAAAGTACCTCTATTCAAAATGAGGTGAAATGGTCCAGTATTCTGAGTAACCGGGGATTCTGGCATGAGCTCCATGCGTCTACTCGCGTAAAAAAAAATTATTTGAACCTGATCACTCTTGAAAAATTCCGACTATCTGTGATAATGGTTGAGTTGAAAAATGATGGTGAAAACTCATTGTGGTAGAGCGTAGCCTCCAATACGCTGTTCTCAAAATTGAAGTGCAATATGTAAAATGTCTCCATGTGTTAATATGAAAATCTGAATATCCATATTGCAACTATCATTTTTCATGTTACTCACTTACATTTTGAAAATTTGATTCATTATGTATTCTGAAAATTGATTGACTGCATTAGCAATTGCATGAATCTCCTATATGATTGCACAATCTCCCATGTGTTATAAGTGAACATTTCAGTTGCTATGACCCTCATGCACCATTCTTATATCCATTCCCTCTTAAATAAGTACGGGGGAGCTGTGTTGCATGTATATATACGTATTTATCTGTTTGTTTATTTATTTATGCATCTCACATGTCATCACATGTATATGTTGCATCTCATGTATTTCAAACCACAAATCAAAAATTAAAAATATGAAAATAATGAAAACCCCAAAATTGAATGGACTTCACATGCTGCACACTTGTTAAATAAGCTTTGGATTTTGATTGACCAAGGGGAGAAGCGATCAACAATTGGTATCCTCTCATGCCAACCATTGGTATCACAAAACAAATAAAAATATGCAAACATGAAAATCCACAAAAATATGTTTTGGTGCCTCCCAGACATTCCATGAACTCACTTGTTTATAATTTGCTCATGCTTCATCAGAATTTCAAACGTGGGTCATTATCCCTTGCTCATTCATCATGCTGTTATTTGGACCTCAATGGTTTCTTCCTTTCATCTTGATAGTGTTAATATGGGAGATAGATTGGCATTCATCCGCCTGCTGATACTGTCAAAGGGGGAGCAAGAATTGCTCCTGCTTCGTTGTGTTCGTTTTGCTTGTTCAGTTATGTTGATAAGGGAGAAAGTTTTACCTTATCCCACTTTTTGATAATGTCAAAGGGGGAGAAAAAGATGATTCATGATTGCCTTTGTCAGGAGAAAAAGATTCATGATTACCTGTGTTAGGGGGAGAAGAACATGTTGATCTTTATTTAGTTTGTCATCATCACTAAGTTTGTCCTCATTCATCATTGAGTTTGTCATCATCAAAAAGGGGGAGATTGTTGAGCTATGGTTTTGATGATAACTAAACTTAGTGTGTAATGCTATGGTTTTGATGCTAACTACACTTCATGTGTGATTAAGTGAATGATGATGACCAAACTAGATGGTTGATTGTTCCTGTCGACTGGTTGAATATGATTGAGTTGAACATGTGCTTTGAATGCTTCCTATGCATACTCTTCATGGAGCTTGGTTACATGATACATTCATATTGGACAAATGCATATCTATTGATCGTGACCTTTAGTCAATCATGTTTTCCAAGTGTTCACTTGTATATGTGCATGACTAAATTGTTCTCATACTTTGCTCACTTGCATAGAAATAATTCTTGACCTTTAGCTTAAAGCTTTTATGGTTCAAGTGTTTGTATGCACTTTGAACATGGGCTTTCATGTATACATTTCACACATTTATCGTATTGATTATTAAGCTAAAGTTCTAATCATTTTTATTATGGTTTTATAGGTTAAATTCTTTGTATAATCACTCCAAGATCAAAGGAGTTTGATGCCATAGAGTTTGGAAGGGTTGCAATGGAGTTTGGGGTTAAAATGTAGTAGTCTGGAATTTACTGTAGCTGGCGGTTGACCGACCTGTAGCTGGCGGTCGACCGAAATTACCAGAATTCAGAAAACTATAGTTTTTCTTAGAGCGGTCGACCGTCGGCCTGATCTCGGTTGACCGAAAAGTACAGCAACGTTCTGCCTACAGTGTTTTTACATAACGGTCGACCGCCAGCCCACCTCCAGTCGACCGCCAGCCCCGAAGCGTCCAACTTTGACTTTTTGTTTCCAATCCGTGGAGAGATCCTCTCACCCATTTCTTTAATCCCAATGCTCCCAATCACCTCATAAATTATAGATCTGGGTCTGGGGCTTGTCTCCTAACCTTCCAAGGGTTATAAAATCTCTCTTTGAGGTCATGAACCCTAAGAGACTCTAAGAGAACAAAAGAGAGATCAAGGTGGCTCAAGGAAGAAGAAGAGTGTTACTCTAGCATGAACAGTAGTCCGTGAATCAAATCTCCATCCAACAACTGAAGTTTTAAGGTTCTTCTGAAGCAATCGTCTTCCATGAGTTGAAGAAACAAACATCCAATCAGAAGAGATCAAGGTGTGCTTATCAACCAAGAGAAATCGAAAAAGAGCCTATCAACCAAGGAGCCTATCAAGGGAAGAAGAAGAAGGATGTTACAAGGAAGAATGAGTCATTCAAGCATCATCTGAAGGTACTCTAGCTCCGTTTGAAGTCAACAATCTCAAAGGAAGAGAACAAGCTCACAAGCATCAAGGAGATACAAGGATTTGTCCAAAGAAGAATGAAGGGTACTGTAGCCGTGAACAGTACTCCGTGCAAGGAAACCTACATCCATCCAAGGCCATTCAAGCTGAGTCTCAAGCCATTCAAGTAAAGAAGGAATCAATGCAAGATCTGCAGCATACACTCAGGGAGAGTCTTAATCAAGAGTTTCCTAAACTGAGCCTCATTGTTTTAATGTTTTGGGTGTTATATTTGTGGTCATCATAAACTGTAAGAACTTGTGTGTGTGTGTGGATCATTTTGGATTCGTGGTCTTGTGTGTGGTCATCATGTTCCATTCGTGTGTGCATAGGTCTTCCTAGATCTGTGATTGTGTGTGTGTGGGTCTATTTAGATCCGTTCTGTCTCGTGTGTGTAGATTGCTGCACTTGTGGTAGCGTGTGTTTGTGTTGGTGATCCGGTTGTCAGATCGTGTTGGAGACATCATCTCCGTGTGTGTGTGTGCGTATTGGGGCGCGTCCCCCTGTGTGTGCGCGGGCATCGTCCCGTGTGTGTTTGGAGCGTCGTCTCCGTTTGGGGATTTATCCCCAAATGAAGCTTCACCGGATTTGGTGAGGGGTGGACGTAGGAATGTCGTCGTTGCATCCGAACCACCTTAAAAACCGCTGTGCAATGCGTGTTATTTGTGTGGTTTAATTGTATTCGTTATATGGTCGTGTGGGAATGGAGAGATTGAGAGAATTAGTTAAACAGTTTTCAAATTACTAATTAGTGTTTATCACATATTTTATAAAAGGTCAAAAGTTTCTTTAAAATTTATAAACACCCAATTCACTCTCCTCTTGGGTGTCATTGATTGCGGGACTACATCGATGTCCCTTTTATAGTGGTTTGTCCTGGAGTGAAAGGCCTATCCCTTAACAGGGAAGGGCGCAAGTAGTGGAGTAACGCCTCCCGTGATCATAGCGGGAGTTTTCCGTTGGAGAGCAATTACCCCAGTGCCGGCTGATCCCTGGGCGAGTCTTACGGCACTCGTGGGACGTGCTCGCCTGCTATGGGGTCTGGGCCGACGTCGTGGGGGGCAACGGTCGGTCGTCGGAGGGTCCTCCGACGGTCATCGCTCTCGGGCCAAAGCCCTTCCTGCGTTGTCAAATCCAATGCTGAGCCATGGTGGGCCGCGCTTAAATGGGCTGCGGCTTTTGGGTGCCTCTTGGGCACGTTGTAGATCCGGCGTCGGATTGGGCTCGTTGCTAATGGGCCGAGCCAGATTTACCCTCCTCACTATCCCCCCTACTCTTAGTTGCCGAGCACTTTGCAGGGAGCTGAGAGTAGAGCATGAGAGGGTCGGTTTGGGTGAGGGATTCAAGGGTGATCTCCTCGTATTGTGGGTACCGGTGGTCCCAGTCGCCTGCTTGGCGCGCAAGGCGCCCCTGGCGGTGGCAGGCGCCACTCTTGTAATCATGATGCAGGTCCAGTTTGCCTGGGAGCGCGGGCTTCGAACGGGCACCTTGGCTCTGTGATCATACCGTGACAGCGACGGGCGCCTTTTCACCTGCCCTTGGGCTTTGCAGCGCCGGTCTGTCGTAGACGGTTATAAGGGTCGCTGCAGGGTTTTCCTTAGATGCCGATTCACCTTTCGTTTGGTCGGCGCGCTTGCTGTAGGCTTCTTTCCTCGTCACCTGGTGAGGGTCTTCCCCTTTTCTCTGCATTTCCCACCTTCTAGAACCATGCCATCCCATAGAAGGGCCCCTCAAGTTAGCCCCACCTCTTCTACTGAAGAAGTGGATCCTGGTCGCCGCGGCGCTCCGAGCACTTCGGGCGCAGGCCCTAGTCACCCCCGTTCTTCGCCATTAGTGGCGTACAGGGTGGTTCATGGGCTGTGGGAAGCCTTCCAAATTCCACATGACTTCAACATCATCTTCCCAACCGTCAACGACGATCAACTGAGTCTGCCTCCGGGCGGCATCATGGTTCCCGTGGTGTCCTTTTAGGCGGGCTTTCGCCTGCATGTCCATCCTTTTATCAAGTCCATCATCCATCATTATGGTCGACATCCAGGGGAGATATCCCCCAATTCCTACCACATCCTTTGTGGCTTTGTCTGGGTGTGCCGGAAGGCGTCGATGGAGCCGAACATCCATCTCTTCCAACAGTTTTACTGCCTCCAGCATTGTCCTACTGATGCAGCTTACGCGTATTTTAAGGCTCGCCCCAGTCGTAACATCGTCCGAGTCTCTGAAGCTGCGTCGAACCTCAAGGGTTGGGCGCATCGTTGCGTGTATATCACCAAGTTGGGTGCTTGTGACCACTCCGACGGTTGGAGATTCGTGGGCACGCGCACGATTTGGGCGGACAGGCGGCCTTCGGCTACGATAGAGGAGACTAAGAAGATAGAGGCCCTCCTCAATTTCCACCTTTTTGATGCTGACGATCAGGGGGCCCGGGGTTAAGATCTCGGGGAAAATCCTCTGATGCATAAGTCAGCAATGGTAAGAGCTAAGAGTGAGAAGGAGGCAATGGAGTGATGGGCACGAGACTGCTCTTCACCAGTGAAGTGGCTAGAGTTGGCTTATCTTTCCAGAGAATTTTCCTGGATTTATATAGCGGCTCGTTTCCTTTCGGGGGCAGGGGAAGCAGGAGAGCCTAGGAGGCGTTACCTCCTAGGTGAGGGCTCTTCACCGTTCGAGGACTCTTACCCTTCTCTCGTCCCCTGAACTTCCTGCGGCCGATTATGCTCGGTCACCCTTTGGACTCTCCCCGCACGTAGGAGGTACTGTTATTCGGACTCCCGAGCTAGAAAATCACGCGGGCTGTGTTGGTCCGAATGAGTTGGGCCTCCTGATGAGTGGGCCCAATAGGGGGCTATCACTCGTTGGGCTATGCAGGTATTGTTGGGCCGTATTGGGCCGCATATCTTTTAGGTCGCGAATCTACCCCTCTAAAGGTGTTCTTAATAAAAAGGATGGAGCATATATTTTTTCCCGTCCGTTCATTATGTAACAGAGTTGCAGTTTTCAGAGAAAGGCAGTTGAAGCAAATGTCTAAAAATTTTTGCATAGTGAATCAGATTTGTACCGTAATTTTTTTCCAAATTTATCTCTCTCTTACACATACACACACGCAAACGCACGCGCACACACGCGGATGCACGTTGATAGACATTGAAACGTATTCTCTCACTTTATTTTCTCTCTTCTGCCTTTCTTCTCTTACCTGTTATTACCTTTATCTTCTCTCACTTACCCCTATCTCCTTATATCACAGAATTAAGGAGGATAATGATCCCGCTCTCTTTCAATCTCTCTCCTCTTTCCTTCCCTTCCCTCTCGCCTTTTGTTTAATTTAAATAGTAGTGTTAAATTTAAAACAATTGCTATTGTTATCTTTTTACACTTATACCTAATTTTAGCGTATCAATATTCCCAATTTTAATTTAACGTATAACATGTACTTCTTTACATTCCAGAAAGGTACTTGTGTCAGGATCATGGACATCCAATATTATTCTGTCCTGCTAATCTACCAGATGGGTGAGTCCCCAAAATCAAGAAGGTTGGCTGTACGTCCTTCGGTCTAGAAAAGTTCCCCCTCCCCTAAAAAAAAAAAAAAATTGAAAGTCGCATTTTGGTCGCGATGATCAAAAGATGATTCGTTTTCTTGCATTTGCATACTCCCTCTTCTTGTAAAGGGGGCCGATCATATTTCCAGAAAAATAGTTCAGTAAAATGTATACATTATACGACAAACAATGCAAGTATGCGCTGAGAAATTCTGTTTTTCAATTCGTGAGTTCATCATCTCTACTTTATTCATGCTAGATTGGATTCGACTATGAATTAACCTAATCCACTAGGCTGTTTAGTTGGCTAGGGCTTCAGTTGGGTCTGCTTCGACCAAATTTGCACCTTTCGCAATATATTTATCATGCATAAAAATGGGATTTTGCTTCGCACTACTAGTTGGCAACGGCTTCACGAAAAAAAAACAAATCTCACGTATACATCAAGCAGGGTCAACATTACTAAGATTTTTAAAAGTTAAATCTACATAGCCGTTCGCCTCCCCAGGAATATTCTATTCATCTTAATTACTTTCATATCCCAAGGATTGGAAGAGTAGCTAGAAAAGGTCCGGTTTAACCGGTTTATAATTTTATGCAGGCGAGTACCATGAAATGAAAATAGAATTCTCCCAAAAACACTTGAATTGTGCAAGGAAATAGACCACGTGTAGTCAACCAGAGCACAATAAAAAACCAAAACTATAATAAATCTCATATGGATATAAAACTTCTTATTTAGATTGTGGTTCTTTTAGTTACGTTTTATCCATAGGCTGTCCCATAAAACTTTAAAAGGGAAGATTACCGTACCTTTAACAATATCTGTGTACCCCTGAAATCTGACCTGTCGAGATATACCAACTCTGGCTGGCAAATTTTAGGGAGATTCAGCTAAAAGATTAGATAAAGGTAGAATTGTAGAGGTTGTTTATGAAGATTTCTAGGGAGTAAGAATAAACAACCCTTTTGAACTTTCACATGCTACCTTAAATTGATACTCTTATAGAGTTGCATTTTATTCTTATATTATTCCAGAAAAATTTCAAACTTACATTACCAGCGAAGCCTTAAAAACTCCCTCGATTCCTCGTGCTTCAGCAGGATGAAAGGATGCCACAAGCGTGTACAAGGGATCAAATCTGAACTCCGGTAACGATTCAACCATCTAGCAAGGCAGCGAACTGCATCGCACATTACATGCAGAAACGAGGTCGCTAATACCACCTAAGCAGTTTACCTTGGAACATAGAATCACGACGATCTCATGTGTTTGGTAAGCTGAAAGGATCACTAATTTCCTCTATGGTAAGCAAATCCGTATGGTATCCACAACAACGATACATATACAGAAGCTGATACAGGGATGGACAAAGCATTTTGGGCAAAAATGACTCAGAGAATGCTGCTCGTTTGCAGCATCCCAGGATATACAAGAGCTATTATTTGTTTCAATGAATTGAATGATGCTTTAAAAGGCGGATATCGATCAACCACTGCAAGAAAAAACAGTATTATTAAATGAGAGAATGAATGAGATATCATAAGAATCGCGAAGTGGCTACCTTCAATCAACATTTTAATTTCCTTAGAAAAATCCTCCACACGTCCCGAAACTGGCCGAATGCCACATGATTGTGAGACGCACAGTTCCAAGTATAATGATTTTTCCAGTATTTGCAATAACAAGAGGCATAGAAACTGTGACTCCGGCTGAATTTCTCTAGATCTGTTTGCCTGACAGATTTCTGTGACAATAACAATGGACTGATCCTGCAGCATAATTGTAAAAATTCAGATATGCATTACCTTTTTTTTCGGTAGGTCGATAAGTATTACTTTTCCAATCAATCTCATGGACCCGAGTCTCGCATGCACAGGTGCATTTTGGTTTCTAGCATGCTGACTAGGTTTTGGTAGTTGATTAGCTGTATCCTCACTGGACATCGAGGTTTTGCAAATAATGCGGGAAAACACGAGGAAAACTACCTATTTCTTCAACCAGTTTAAATTGTTTGCCTAAAGTGGCTTCAATCATCTCTTTAAAAAAATTCTATCCAAAGTACAAGTGACCCCTTTACACGCTTAACTAAATAAAAAGAGATGTCGGATGCTGCTACCTGTATGCCATGTAGAATCTCAGGCATTGGAAGCTCGGGAAAATGTGCAAGATCGATATACTCCACCTCCTCTGCCCTCTTTGTTGCTACCCTGGCCTGTGTACACAAGAACTTCAACAGAAGAAAAGATATTCTATAAATTTGTACAGCAATGGTGTCTGAAAAATGGCTCTGGTGGAAACCAGTATTTTCATTTGCTTGCTTTTTGGTGCCCACTGACAAGTGCTTGCTTGAGAGGGCAGATGACTTATTTTGAGGTGCAGATCCAAGAGCAGCCAAAGCGAACCATCCATGTTTACTTTCAACAAATGGCGGTCTTCTGTGAGATGTAAGCTCCTCCTTCAGCATTGGGGGGCATAAAAGTAGTGGAGTCCTGTTCGGTGAATCCCCAACACGAAGGGCGCCCTTGCTTATAAAGGCCAACATATGGATGATGGTTTCCCTTAACTCAGTATCCATTCCTTTCATTTCCTTAGTCCACACATTCTGATGCTTTGCTAGTATACAAGTAAGCATGAGTGCATACTCAGTTTCCTTGAGAGCTGTTAGAGATGTTTGCGACTTCTGGACTCTTGCCTTTTTCTTGCTGTGATCATCACTTGGAAATTTTGGAAAAGAAAGATGATAATACATCAGAGAAGCTTTCTCAGAGAAAAAATAGCGAATAGCGTTGCCTATAAGTTCAGTGCAGGTGATGTCATCACCCAGGGAACAAATCATGGATGCAGAAATAGCCAAGCCCAATCCCCAAATGTGCTTGAGATCCTCCTCTTCAAGCATGGTATTGCGAATGCTGAAAACTTCTATATTTGAAGAATATGGTTCATCTTTTAGAAAGAGAGTGAGTAGCACCTTCAAGGATTGGAAGGCATTGGCTGTACGGAGCATCTCAGCACCACCTTTTGTGCGAGCCAATGTAAGAAGAAACTTAAAAATTATTGCAACAGAGCCAAGCCCATCCTGCTGTTGAAGCTTGTGGATGATAAGCTGCAAATGGAGATGGTTCCGTAAAACAGGAAGCCAAGTAGTAGGAGTTGAAAAGCCTTTCAGTATTAAGTCAATGGCAGCCACAGACAGGTTGCAGTGTTCAGAAGTTTCAGCATACTTGCACAGAACGGGTAACAACCCCAGACTTAGAAGAGATGCCTCAGCAGATGGATCAACTAATGAATCCAATTTATCTGAAGATATCGGGTAAATAATTTCCATTGATGTCAAAAGCAAAGTAAGCAAAAACTTCACCACCCTCTGTAAAATTGTTGACCGCCTAACATCGCTCAATAATCTCAGTGCTATATCAGAAGTTCTAATCAGCAGTAGAGACATAGGGTGGAGCTGTGCTGCATTAGTACTATGCCTGTAAGAAATCAACAATGACTTAGAAAGGTTGAGCAGTAGTTCCACTTGTGTTGCAAGGAACTTGAGTGAGTCCTCAGATGGGATCATAGTTGGAAGTAATGAAGCTTTTGCCGTCTGAAGACATTGGCACAAGTGTTCAATGCTTGGTAGCAGTAATGGTTCTGATATCCCCTCACCAAACGAAGCTGGTTGTGTTTCATCTAACTGCAGATGAAAGAAACATGATGACTGATTTATATGCATTGGAACTTGGGAAAAGAGGAAGACAAGGTGGGAGGCGAGAGTGTACTACAGAAATTTTTAGAGCTGTACATTTAACTAAAATGAATCTCTAGAAAAATTATCAATTCTATCCCTGCACTGGAAGCAAGTAAATCTCATGAACCATCTTAGAACAGAGAACACAAAAGGATGATAAAGGAAGATGGTATTGCAGCTTTTTGTTCAACCATATATCATTTCAAGTAGGAAACGGAAAATAACGAGAAATATAGAGTAATTTACTAAAAGTGCTTACATTTCTTGAATGAATGGATAATAGACACGTCAATGCTCTAAGAGCTGAATTCTTGGAATGTGCAAGGAACTTTACTAAATTTGTGTGATGCATAACTGATAACATCCTTTCAGCAATTGCTTTTGATGACTTCCAATCTGAGTGGTCCCAGAGTTCCATTCCCAAATCTGCTCGCAGACGTTTAATATCAAACATATATATGTCATTCTCAGGTGGCCACAAGTCTCTGTCATACTTGCACTCATAGTGCTGAAAAATATCAAATGCCAGCAGATAATGAAAAACCTCCTTGAAATGGCCAGGAGAAATCACACGGCCTTCCAGCTCGCCAAGTATATGATAGTAGAGATCAGTGAGGACTACGATACTGGCTTCATTCCCTCCACTGCAAATGTACATGATTTGACATCACCAATCAATCGCAAAGACATCCAATGCCAAGCCAAAGTCTAACAACAGAAATGATGCTAAATTGAGAATTCAACATACCATTGAAATAATTACTTTATAAAAAAGGCATTTCCTTGTTACATATACTCATGAACGTCAATATTTGGTCACTTATTTCTAGTAATTTTTTACATCTGAAGGCAAAAGCCTTGCAAACACAGCTCGAAAACAGTTCAAACTCATCAATCTGTGTGCAATATTGGCCAGCAGGCATAAGAATCTTCAACAATTAGAAGCTTGATGATACCATCCAATAACACAGCACTTCGCCAATGTCATTAAGGGATGCTAGTCTTCAAGGTATTTTAAACCCTCGGCCTAACTAGAGGGGCCTCCAGCTGGCGATGTTCCAACCCCCCCTCCTCTTTTGATGGTATGGTAAATTTTAATCACTAGCGATTTTGCCCCCCTCTTTTGATGGTATGCTAAATTTTAATCTCTACAATTGAGTTACAGACTGCCCTGGTATGGTGAATAACCAGGTCCAGAGTATGTTTAATTCACAAAAAAAAGAAAGAACGAAGAAGGAAGAGGAAAAAGACAGGAAAAAGGTGCCAGATAAAAGGGAGCAGTTTCACTGATTCTCATGTAACAGCAAATGTCACAAAAATCACTAGCATACTTGACCAACTTTTACTACGAACTATGAACTCCTAAAATGCAGGTGTGAACTGCAATTCTTGAAGGTGAGAAGAAGTCCACCCAGAAGACTCTCAGATAGTAATACTGCAGGAGTCTCTTTTAGGCCATTGACCAACATGTATTGAGGAAGAAAGCAAGCAACAGTTTTATGATAGCTCTTCTGTGGAAATATCCAGAAAACAAACAGAATACCTGTAACCACGCACTGAGTATCCTTGTATGAGTGCTGAGAATGCAGGCTGTTCAGTTAGCTGTAAATCAAGAGTAGAAAGCAAATTGTGTATGAATAAAAGATTTAGACAACCACCAGAGGATTAATGGTGGATAACAAGCGTGCAGATAGGAAAACAACTTCCAACAAAATTGCTGGGTTCTGTCAGAGAGGATAAAGCTTTCGGTTTAACTCAAAAATAAGAAAAGACCTTTTTGGATACAGTGAGAATCTTCTGAACAAGTGTGAGGGATAAGCTCCCAGCATCTTCACTTGACAACTTTGCCATTATGTGTACAACACAGAGAACAACCTCCACCTGCAAAATGTACATGTCCAGCGTTAGGAACTTAATCAATAGTGCAGAATTGTAAGACATCAGCAAGTTCCAACCACAATTTAATGACCAGTAGAAATGCATACCATTCTTTCTTTGCCCCCCTCTTTTGATGGTATGATGTCAAACAATTCATTCACAAAAACAAAAAAGAGCTCAAAGAAAAGCTCATTATAGAACCAAAATTAGCTCACAAGGAGGTGGTGTAAAGATGTAAGTCCTGTAAGAAACCTCCAACATAAATGCAGGGGAATAGGTTAAACCCTGGAGTGTTTTTGTCCAATGCCTCACATAATCATAGCAACTGTTATCCTCCCATGTGATGACAATTCCATTTAAGGACATACTGCACAAAATTCCATCACCTTTCCAAAATTGGGAGCATAAAGAACCTGAATGTTAAAAGCTTGCTAATCCATATCCATTAGATGTTGGATTATTGAACAATGATCTCCCCACTAAAAACTATAATAATGCAAAAGAACTAGGATCACAGTACATTCCATGAACAGAATCATCTTTCAACAAAACTAGTTAATAAATTTCAAATATATAGTATTAATATCAGGAAAGGTTTCATTAGTATCAGAAAAAGAAGTACTAAAGGAGGAATAGCAAAGAAAAGAGTGAGACAGCTTGGATGTGAGGAATCACCCAAAGAAAGCTGCAACAGGATTGATCCCCACGATGCTCGGAATGAGTTCAAACATTGACAACATTTTGTTTCATGCATAGCTTACATGACCCTAAACATAAGACTTCAAGGCAAAACCGCAAAAGAAAGACCTTCATTTCCTGTGCGACTGTCTATCAAACAGGATCATTTCTGTACATATGCACATAGCAATTAAAGAGATTCAGATTCATTTACTTTTAAGCAATACTAAAGTGCCACTTTTTCTCAGGGAATGCATAATCGGCCGATCTTGATCCGGATCAGCCAATTTTTATCGGGATCAGCAGAGGCCAATCCAATTCTAGCCCCTAACCTGATCCCAATTTGAAAATTTAAAACAAATAAAAAATAATTAAAAATGATCGGCTCATTCCAAATCGGACCAAAATAGGCCAATTCTTTTATGGATCGGCCAATCTAACCTATTAGGGTTTGAATTAAAAAAGATAAAATGTCTTTACATTATTTATATGTGTAAATAGCTTTTTGTTTAAAGATATATTTTTTATTTGTAAATAGCTTTTTGTTTAAAGATGTATTTTTTATTTATTTAAAACTCCTTTTAATTATGTAAATACTTTTTAAAAACTTTTGGTGGATTGGATTGGTTCCTTGGATCGGCCGACCCAATTTGGAATGGGATCGGGTATGCCCGATCCAGGTGTCCGATCCAATACTGCATTCCTTGCTTTATCTTCCACCCATGTTGCCACTCTCATCTCAGTTGTCTGAACTCATAATCAGATAACTGAGATGAGGTTGGCTCAGATCTTCAGTCCTTGGGAGCACCAAACTTAATTATTGTTTTTTCCTACCATCCCACTGTTTGGTTTTCAAATCCAACGATGGGAAAAGGGTGTGAAAAATCCGGGCTCAGTGGGGCCCCCGCGGCCTCAACCGGCCCCAGATAGGTTCATTCAAAACCTGTCCAGACCGGATGGGCCCTCCAAGGGTCTTATCCGGTCCGGATAGGTCCTCCCAAGGTCCTATCCAGTCGCAATCAACCCCCCTAGGTCTATAAATACCTCCGTGGTCCCCACTTGGTCACAGAGATACAGACACATCCTAAGGAGCAACCTACGGAGTAAAGCTTGGAGTGCTTTGGAGACTTGTGTTTTTATGTTTTGTGAAGACCCACATAGGGGTTTGTTGCAGAAATACCTTTGGGTCTACACTTATGCCCCTAGGGGTCCTGTTATCTAATTTTCTATGTGATTTTGTGGAGAAAATCATGTAATTTCTTGAATTAATAAACAATTATGAAAATACCCCTGAAATTACAAGAAAAGCCCATGTGCTTGCAGGGGTGGATAAAGACTTGTGGTCATCGTTATGTTTGATCAAGCGTCGATGGTCGGCGGACATTGCTAGGAAGGCAAAGGCTGAAGCTGCAAGTAGGAAGGGAGAGATGAAGCTGGTTGAGTAGGTGATCGGAGATTAGCACCCTCCAGTTGTCTAAATGTCGACCAGGATTCTTTCTACTTAATTTGTTGGGGTGCTCCCACGTTCGTATTTGTATGGGGGGGTCGATGTCCATTGGTGGTGGGTCCTTTTGTGACCCCGTGTGCTTGTTTGGGGTTTTTGCATTGTGGGCAGGTTTCTGATGGTTTCTTTTGCTTCTGAGGCAGAGGGCCGTCTACTGTCTTTTGTACATGGGAGACATGCGAGAGGTCTCCCATTTTACATGTATGCTTCCTTTCTTCTTTTATATAATCAGTGGTACTACCCACGTTCAAAAAAAATTACAAGAAAACCCCTGGAATGTCTAGTAATTGTAGAAATGTCCTGCAGACTTCAGAAATTGTAGATATGTCCCGCATTATTTTGGAAAAGTCCGGTAAAGTCTATAATTTGCTGACAAAGTCCTATATTTGTACAAATGTCTTGTATTCTTTTCAGAAATTATAAGAATACCCCAGTTTTCTATCAATTGTGCAAATGCTCTTCTTTGACGTGATTTAATTGTACATATACCCCTAGGGCTCAAATTGCACCCATAGCCAATACCAAACTGCCATACAACCCCAGCCAGTAACAAACTGCATCTAATCTCTGCCAGTGCAAAGCTACAAATATGCCCATGTTCCTATCAAATTACAATTAATCCCTTGAACAGTATCAAACCAAGAGATAGCCTTCAATCAATACCCAAATTACAAAAATTACCGCAATCCTTGAAGGCTAACCCGGACCCAAACCAAACTACAATTATACCCTCATTATAACATAAATGCCCTCATCCCTTCAAGGGTGTTTGCTGCGATAATTGCGAATGCACCCTCAATATCACAACTAATATTGTGAAAGTTGATGGCTTCTTTGACAGTTAAACAAAGGTGATCGGACTTTAGGTCGATATAAATTAACAATGATTCTGATCAGTGAGGAAAGGTCCAACACACGAACCCTAGTCGTCTGATAAACATAACTTGTGAGATTAACATCACTCATGCCATATACATGGTCATGCAAATGTGTGTAAATGCCCAAACAATGGTCATAAAAGAATAAATTTCCTTAGTATTCCATCCAATTTAGTTTAATTAATTAGATCTATTTTTCCATGTTAATCCCTACATTATAAACAAGACATTTTTATGAATTTTAACAGATTGTGTGGGCTTTGGGTAAATAGATGGATTACAGGGTCTTTTTGTAAATATGAAAGATTATAAGGGCTTTTTTCCTAAAAAACCCCAATTCTAAATTAACTTGGTTTGCCTCTGAGATCAATGTGTGAATTGTATTCTTCCGCTTTAGATAATTGTAACATTGTTGGACTCACAGCATAATTCCACTTAAGAGTGTGAAAGGCCTCTAAATCTCATTGAGGTGTCAATATGACGATCGTATAGCACATGATTGCATAATGCTAAACTCTTGAGCATTTTCCGTGATTGACAAGCATGTTACATTTATTCCACATTACTCAATTTGACAAGAGGGAAAGCAGCTGGGCCAGTGGTATTGTTTATTGTCTTGTTATATGTTCTGGATGGTGCATAATGGATGTCGGACAATGGCAAGAATGATCCAGAATATGGATAATTGAGGCCATCAACTTCAAATTTTCATTCCTTCTGAAGCAAGGTAGGAAAACTCGGGGATCGAGATCTGATCACCCGGCCCAGATCCGATCTGGATTGGCCGGATAGGGCGATCCCAATCCCGTTCCGTAACCAATTGTTGCACCCACTATTTATCTTGAATAAATTGAGACATTTCCCTCGAGTTGGTCGGGGTTCAATATTCGGCGTATCGCCACTCCGCGGAATGTTTCCACGCATTAGGACTTCGTGGCCCGTATATCTCTACAATTATAGACCCCTCGCAGCAGGCAAGGTGGTCGGAAATTGGATTAATTCACCACGATTGTCAGGATCGCGTGATTCCAGGCAAGACCTCGAGGGAGTAGAGTGTTCCTCCCTTGAGTGTTCAATATAAATAAAGAAAACCTCATATGCAAGAAGGGGGAGATGCAAAGGATGGTGTACACACCGCCGAAGAAGTTCCACGCACGTGTACCACACTGCTCGGACAAGAACAAATCCCCTCTTTGTGGCCTACAGCGTGGGGAAAACGACAAACGAACAAGGAGGCACGTTCTCTCCTCTCTCCACGTCTCGTGCTGCGAACAACAGGCTCTACAAAGCCCTGGGGGAGAGTCTTTTAAGCAAAAAGGGGGTAAAAGGACCCATCCAATGTCGGGGAGATCTGCGCGGGGTAGCCTGACCCCAGGCAGGCCCTCGCTCGGGCGGGCGGGCGGGCGGCCCTACCCGGGGTCGCGCGACCCCGGTTGGGCTTGCCCGGGGTCATTCGCCCCGGGTAGGACCTGCCCAGGGTCGAATGACCCCGGGCAGTCATTCGACCCCACCCCCCTTTCTCTCTTACAAAAAAAGGGAAAAGAAAAAAAGAAGAAAAGGGACCCTCCCGGGGTCATTTTTATCCCGTTCACTCCGTACGAGTTCAAACACCTCCGGGTGGCCCTCCAACTTCTATAAATAGACTCCCGGGGGTCCAGAAGAGGGGAGAGAGCATCAAGCATCGAGTACGAGCTACGCACAAGGACACTCATGCACCGACGCGAAGAACATTGTTCGTTGTTTTGACCCTCGAGGGGTAGGTGATCTCAGGGTCTTGTATTTATGCCCTTAAGGGCTATGTTTGTAATTATGCCCTTCTGCGGGCCATGTTTGTAAGTTTCTACGCCCCAGAGATGGCTAAATTATGTAATTTTGCCGCTATTATTGGAGAATTATGAAAATATCCTCCGCAGGACTGCGAGAAACATAAGTCTTGTTGTTTGCAGGTTTACCCTGCAATCCTTTATAATTGGGGCTACGATACTTCCCGCGTTAGTGCGGATCCCAGTCGACAACTCGTTGACAAACCTTGTACCCACTAGAACCATAAATGTATTCAATGTACTCTGTAAATTTTCTTTGCACTCCGGTCAAGAAAAAAATTATAAGAGAAACCCCCGACTTTCGAGAAATTGTATATATACCTCTCTCTTTGCAAATCGACGCACGTACGGCTTCTGTGAAGCCCCTCGTTGCTCCTTTCGCTTAGGGACATTGTCAGGTCAGTCCTACACTTGAGTGCCACCCTAAACCAAGGTCCACGGAGAGTCTGGTAAAATTACCAAAAATATCCCTATGACCTAGAAATGGCCTAGTAGCCTCCAAAACTCTCTAAAAATGGCCTCAGCGCCTCGGGGAGTCAAGGATCCCACCCTGCCTTTTCTCCAACCCGAGAATTTCAGAAATGTCCTTGGCCCGGTAAAATTACCAAAATACCCCTGAAAACTTAAAATTACCAAAGTACCCCTGGGGTCTAAAAAACCTCCCAGTACTTGGAAAACTCCCACTGCTCTTGCAGAATTGTGACTACGTCCTCAAATCGTAGGGTTTCTCGCTTAACCTAGCGGCTTCTGACGAAACCCTAATCCTGTTAATTCTTCGGTGGCGAGTGAAAGCTAAATCTGAGTCCTTCAAACAAGCATACCCTCAATATCAGGACCCTTGTAGAAGACTAAGGTTTCTTTGACATATAAACAAAGGTGTTCGGACATTAAACCGATGTAAATCAACACTGACTGCGGTCAGTGGCGAAAGGTCCAGCATCCGAACCCAAATCGTCTGATACGACGCGCACCCACGGAATAAACCCTCATACAAAATATTTCTTCTCAAAAAGAACGCCAACATAAATATATTCCGTGATGCCAACACCGATCCAGTAGTTTCTCAATTTTTTTAAAAAAAGAGGGCTAAAATGTTATGTTATCAACGTGGAGGGGGTGGAATACAAATGTTCTCTCTTTTATCAGAGTTTTCCTTCTTCCCGAGGTGTCGGAAGCGGCAACAGCAGTGAAAGCGGCTTCAACGGTAGTGGCAGTTCCTGACGGCAGCTTCAGCTGCAGCGACGGTTCCCGATGGCGACTTCAACGGCATCTTCAACGGCGGCAGCAGCCTCTCATGAGGGGTTTTCTTCTTCTTCTCGCTTGTCTCTGTTTTTTTCTTTTTAAACCATGGGATCAGTCCAAATCGGAAAGATGGCTTCTTCTCCTCCTTGAGCAGACTGTTCGTTTAGGGCAGTTTTTTAAATTTAATGGGGTGTTTAGATGCACTTTTTTTTAGCATTTTCTCTTTCAAAATAAAAATTAGAAAGAAAGGATGGTCTTCTACGTGTTTGGTAAGGTCTTTCCTATTTTTTAGGGAAGAAGTCCATCCTTTGTTAAGTTCCCTCAAAATAAAAACACCTCCATTTATTTTTTTTTCAAGAGAAGCAATCGGAACCTCTTCCTCAACCGCCACTCCCTCCACTTCTTCCTCAACCGCACCTCTCTCTCTCTCTCCCCCCCATAGGAGAGATCAAGAGTTACCAAACATGTTTAGAGTAGTTTTAAAAATTATGTCAATTGTGCCAAAGAAATTAGCATTGGTTTATGCTAGTTTTAAAGATTGGGTCAAAAACTCAAATGAAATAAAATTTGATAATGAAATAGCTTTAGAAAAAAAAACTGCTCCCAAACACCCTATAAGGGAGGAGATCAGGAATGGTGGTATCGGGATCGGATCGAACCAAATCCAATCGGATCAGCCGATCCGATGTGGATCAGTCTAATTCTGTTTTCCTTGTCCTGAAGAAGGGACTGAAAAGAACCTATGTTTGTAACAACATTAGCTTGCTTGCAAGAGCTTGTATGATTCTAGAAAACTATTAGTGGAAAGACTTGTTTTCGTGATGGATTGGCCGATCTTTGGTCAACCTTCAATAGCCTCCCCCATCTACACCCCCCAATCCACCCAAAAAGAGAGGGTGGGGTGGGGTTGGAAATCAAATGCATGTACGCGTGCATGGAATGAACAAGGTAGGGCTTCAGACTACAAGACATCTTGCCTCCCTCGGGAAGATCTTCCCATCTATAAGTAACATGAACTTTGTAACAAATGCTTTAATGCAATGAAATTATGATAATGATACAAAAAATGCTTGTCCCATAGTTGTATACTTCAACAAAATGGAAGCGGGTTGGAGACAAAAACGGAACTGACACCTTCTGCATCCATTTCCTATAAGAATCATCGGAGATGGAAATGGTTTGCTATTTCCATTTCACATCCATTTTTCACTTCCAAATCAGAAACGGAAGTTTCTGCTTCCATCATCCCTCAACTAATAAGTCATTCTTTTTCGCAAGAGTGTGGATTATACTACCAATTTTATTAAATAAATTCACAGAGGTAGTACAATCAAAGTTGGAGGAGAGAATACTCAAAAAACACAAATCAAAGAAACGAACAAAGTACAAGACTCTCACAACGTAAGCCACTCTTAAGCATCCTTAAAAAAACTAGAACACAAGGACCAATGCGCTACGTTGATGCAGAACGACATCTCCCTGAAGTGAAAGACATCCTCTGCCGGGTAATGACACTTGTACCCTGGGTGTCCTTCATCAAAGAGCCTAATTCTCTGAGTCCAAGAGCTGGCTTCTGAATCGGCCCATCTTGACTGAGGCTCTTCAATAATTTTGTGAACTGACCTGCGTTATTACCTATTTGAAGTCCTACCAAACTTGCTTTATGCACGAGCTCGTCATTACTCCAAGAGAAAAAATCATCACCTACCTTCGCCAAGACAATCTCTTTCCCTTCCACAGGTACCCCAACGACGGCTCGACAAGGGGAACGAATGACCACTGTTGTGTAAAGTCAGACAAGCCCAATAACGGGCCGGTCAGATCCCTTTTATTAAGACTCAGGTTCATTACCCAATAAGAGAGGATCTGGTTAACTTATTCATGTTTTTCTTCTTCCCAAAACACCCCTGCAGGTCTCTCCGTGTAACAAGGGTAGTTTAGACTTTGTGTATGCATTGTTTAACCCAATTAACAAGTTAAAACAGGGGCGCAGCCTGCAGTTGCGGCTGGGACAGTTCCCTGTGGCTTTTTCCTTCCTCTGTCTCCCTTCTTCGTTCTCCTCTTCCCTCTCTTCTTTCTCTTCTCTTCTTCATCTTCTCACACAGACCCACGTAAAACCTAAGAAATCTACATGGTATCAGAGCGTTCCGGTCAAGGTTGGGACTGTGGTTCCAGCAACGACGATGGGCGGTGCCTCCTCTTGAAGAGCTGGGTCGCTGCGCCTTGTGTGAAGCCCTGTCGGTGCACAGGGAGGGAGTGGTTGTCACCTTGGAGTTCAAAGTTTTGTCTTGGCATCCCCTCCTGGTGTGTGGGCTGTGAGAGAGTGGTCTCTCATCTTTCATCTCCGTCTCTCGTACACCTGTGAAAGAGGTCTGTTTTTTGACTTTGTTTGGTGTCCGGCTGTCTGCAGCCCTTTCCTTGTGCCGTGGTTGCATTGTGGAGGCCCTTGTTTTCTCGTTCTTGTTGACTTTATATTTTTGGGTGGAGAATTATATTAGTCCATATTATGGCTGAGGTTCTGAAGTCCAATACATCTAAAACCACTAGATCTACAGACTTCTTGTCATTAACGACCGAGAGTGACAATGTGCCACTTCAAATCACTGCGGTCAAATTAAATGAACACAACTATATGGTTTGGTCTGTTGCAGCCGAAATTTATATTGCTGGCTAGGGAAATTTTGGTTATATCAATGGAAAATTGAAGAAACCTAGTGAACAGGATTTTGATTTTGACAAGTGGTACCTCGAAAATAATGTGGTTATGTCTTGGTTACTAAATTCAGTGGGGGCTGATATTCAGAAATTAATTCTTTGGAAGGCGATCTGCCATGAAGTGTGGACCCTTCTCGAAGAAATGTTTGGTCAAAAGTAAGACATGGTTCGCATTTATCAATTAACAAGTGAAACTCATGAACTAAGACAAGGTAACCAATCTGTTACTAGCTATTATGGTGTGCTCCAGTAAGTGTAAGGATCTGGATTATTATGCACTAGATGATTGGACTTGTGTTGTAGATCAAAAGAAGTTTTTGACCTATATCAAATGCAATCGGATTTTTAAATTCTTGGCTGGACTGAATCTGGAATTTGAAAATCTTAGAGGTCAAATTCTTAGCACGGATCCCCTTCCCTCACTTGAGCAGGTCTACTACAAAGTGTTGAGTGAAGAGGGATGTCACAAGGCGATGAATGACAGCAGTGCACTTGCTTCTATTAGAGATTCTATGGCCCTTGTGGGTGATGGTCAGAGAAACAATAAAGGCATTTCGGGACAGAATAAGGACAAGTTTAAAGTTGGGAAGATTTGTAGCCACTGTGGACGAGAAAATCATCTTGTAGATGAATGTTGGGATCTTCACCTTGAAAAGAAGCCCCCTAAGTTTCAGAAAGGCAAGAAAGAGGATACGTTACAACTACTTCTACTGGTGGGTCTCAATCTCTTCTAGACCAAAGTTCATCTAGTTCTCAGGGTTTAGTCCCTCAGGGACTGACCTCACAGAATATTGCTCAACTACAGTGGCTTCTTTCATAGCTTGGTTCCACGTCTACCACCGCATCATCCCTTCCATCCTCGTCGAGTACTACTGGTGTTGCGCTGAGTGCCTCTGCATGTCCAACTTCACAACCCTGGGTCATAGACTCAGGGGCAACCGATCACATGACGATAGTTCTACCTTATTATCTTCCTATTCCTTGTGCTCTAGTCAAGAAAAGTGGCCATGGCCAATGGCTCTAGAGCCAATGTTGCTAATCGTGGCACTATTAAACTGGATGGTCATCTTCTTTTGTCTTATGTTCTTCATGTTCCTCATCTCTCCATGAATCTCATGTCTGTTAGTAGTATCACAAAATGTTTAAATTGCCTAGTCACTTTTTTTTCCTGATCGTTGTACATTCCAAAACCTACGGGCAAAGAAAGTGATTGGGAATGGACATGAAGCAAGAAGCCTATACTATTTCGACCCTAGAGTAGGAGGTGCTCTTTACTCAGAAACTAGCAAGACCATCGATCATCAGCTAAAGGAAATCCAGTTGTGACGCTCATGTTTAGGTCACCTTTCGTGTCATTTCTTGAGAGTCTTATACCCATCTTTATTGGTCATATTAGACCTGAGCCTCTTCGTTGTCATATTTGCCCTTTGGCAAAACAATGTCATGTTCAATATCCAGTTTCAATGAATAAATTCAAAATCCTTTGAGCTCGTTCAGTTAGATATGTGGGTCCTTTCCATGTTCTTGATGGCTATCACTATTTTGTGAGTTTTATTAATGACTACACTCATTGTACATGGTTATATTTGCTGAAATCTAGAGCTGAAATCCCTAAAGTAATAAGGATTTTTTTGTAAAATGATTGAAAATCAATTCAGACAAAAAAAAAGTACTTCAATCCGACAATGCAAAAGGATACTTTGAAAAAACATGTAAATATTTTTCTTAAAAATGAAGGAATTCTTCATGAATCTGCCTATGCTGGCACACCCCAACAAAATGGGATCACTGAAAGGAAAAATCAACATCTCTTGGAGACTGCTCATGCCTTGTTATTTCAGCATCATCTTCCCAAAAGGTTTTGAGGAGAAGCAGTGTTAACTGCAACGTATGTCATCAATAGAATGCCATCTCGAGTTCTTGGACAGAGGGCTCCTATCTCTCTTTTTTATCTAGAACGTCCTTTATTTTCTCTTCCACCTAGAGTCTTTAAATATTTATGTTTCATTCATTGTCTGCAACTTGGTACTAACAAGGTTGATCCCTGGGCTATCAAGGGTGTTTCTTGGGATACTCTCCCACACCAAAGGGGTACAAGTGTTTTGAGCCCAAAAGTAGAAAAAAATGTCCTTAAAGATGTCACATTTTGTGAATCAGAGTCCTTTAGTCTCTCCACTTTTCCTTTGGGGGAGTCTTCTTCTTCTGCCACACATCCATCTCGTGTTTCATACACCATCCTTATCTTCTATGGATGGATTACCTTCACCAGTTGGTAGCCGAAATATTACAGGTGCAAAGAAAGAGCTGATCACTTACTCTCATCGGCCGAAGGTGGTGGCGGCTCCTCCTGTAGATGTTGTCTCTTCCCATGAAGTTGCCATCTCTCTAGGTTACATCCCTACTGAAACTCTTGATCTTGATCTTCCTATTGCAGTTCGCAAAGGCAATCATGAGTGTACCAAACACTCTATTTCTCAGTTCATCACTTATTGTCATCCTTTCCATGCTTATTTCTCCTTTGTTTCTACGCTATCCACTACTTCTTTGCCTCGTTCCTTCACAGAAGTCGTGAAAGATGCTAAGTGACAGCATGCAATGGATGAGGAGATGCTGGCTCTGCATAAGAACCAAACCTAGGAATTGGTTGATGTTCCGATTGGGAAGAGACTAGTGGGCTCCAAGTTGGTGTTTGCCATAATGTTGACCGGTACAAGGCAAGACTAGTGGCAAAAAGATTCACTCAAACATATGGAGATGAGACATTTGCCCAAGTTGTAAAGTTGAAGTCAGTTAAGGTTTTATTGCTCTTCCTACCTAACATTCTTAGAAGTTATATCAACTAGATGTCAAGAATGCATTCTTCAATGGTGACTTACAAGAGGAAGTATATATGCAGCCCCCACCAGGCTATAACACACATGGGAAAGTTTGCAGACTCAAGAAGGGATTGTATGACCTGAAATAGTCTCCATGGGATTTGTTTCGACGCCTTCGTCTTGCTATGACTCGTTTTGGGTATGTCCACAACAATGTAGATCATTATTTGTAAAATGGACAGGTCACCAAGTTGCCCTTCTTATTGTATACGTTGATGATATGGTGATCACCGGAAATCATGTTCAAGAGATAAAGTCCTTAAAGCATAATTTGGCCAAATAATTTGAAATTAAAGATTTAGGCAACCTCCGGTATTTTCTTGGTCTAGAAGTTGCCTACTCCGGTGATGATATTCATGTTTATCAGTGCAAATATGCTTTAGACTTACTTTCAGACACAAGAAAATTGGAATGTCACTCGGCCGTCACACCTATTGAAGTAAACTAACAACTAACTGGCACAGATGATGAGCTTCTTGCAGATGATGATAAAGGCCACTATCAGAGATTAGTTGGCCGACTTCTGTACTTGACACTCACTCGACCAGATATCACTTATGTTGTCAGTATTGTTAGCCAGTTCATGCATGCTCCCCGATCACCCCATTTATAGGTTGTGGACAGAATTTTGAGGTATCTCAAAAGTTGCCCCGGTCAAGGTCTTTTCTTCACCAAGTCAAACTCCTTCACTCTTGAGGGGTTCATTGATGCTGATTGGGTAGGATCCAAAGAAGATCATCGTTCTACCTCTGGTTACTGTGTGTTTCTTGGACAAAACTTAACCACATAGCACAACAAAAAGCAAAGTGTGGCTGCCTGATCTAGTGCTGAAGCAGAATATCATGCCATGGCACATGGACTTACGGAACTTCTATCGTTAAAGCCTCTTCTTCAAGATATTGATCTCAATGTTGATTTGTCTATGAAGTTGTACTGTGATAACCAAGTTGTGATTAACATCGCCAACAATCCGGTGCAACATGATCATACTGAACACAATGAGAGAGACTGACACTTCATCAATGAACGGCTTGACTTTGGGGAACTTTGCCTTATGTTCGGTCTGCGGATCAAGTGGTTGATGTGTTCACCAAGGACCTTTCTCAAGACAAGCTTCTCTCGGCATTGGGCAAGCTGTGCATGCGAAATATGTATGCTCAGCTTGAGGGGGAGTGTTGTGTGAAGTCAGACCGGCCCAAGTACGGACAGGTCCAATCTGATTCATAGGTCATAACTACAGGTCCCTTTTATTAGGAACCTAATTCATTACCAAACCCAATAAGAGGGGATCCGGTTAACTTATTCAACTTTGGTTCATCACCGGACCCAATAAGAGGGGATCTTAACTTATTCATGTTTTTCTTCTTTCAAAAACATCCCTATAGGTCTCTGTAACAGGGGCAGTTTAGACTTTGTGAATGCATTGTTTAACCTAATTAACATGTTTTTTTTCTTGAATGTGGGTAGTACCACTGATTATAAAAAGAAAAGGTATACATGTAAAGGGGGGAGTGCTCCTGCATGACTCCCAAATATAAAAGGTGGCAGACAACTCTCTGCCTGGGGAGCAAAGAAAAAAAGAAAACAACACCTGCCCACAGCGCTGAAAAAAACCCCACTCAACCTAATTAACAAGTTAAAACCGGGGCACAGCCTGCAGTTGCGGTTGGGGTAGTTACCTGCGGCTTTTTCCTTCCTCCATCTCCCTTCATTCTCCTCTTCCCTCTCTTCTTTCTCTTCTCTTCTTCATCTTCTCACACAGACCCATGTAAAACCTAAGAAATCTACAACGACCTGCACTGGGCTCCTATCCACAATCGACAGTCCGCCACCCTGCAGCGGGTACTCCTCTGTCTGCAGAAACAATAGAGGACCCACCTGCATGGTCGGGATGGCCACAACTCCATCCTCCATCCATAGGAGTCCCCTCTGAGCATGGTTGGCAGTTTCGGCCGAAACGTATCGGTTTCGGCCATAACCGATACGAAAAAGGGCCTAATAACTGTAGCAATCCGAAATGTAAGTGAGATATCGGTTTCGGGCGAAACCAATACTGGTTTCGCCCGAAACCGGTCGGTTTCGGCCGAAACCCGTGATATTCCTGTCTCCTCCCTCCCGAAACCCCACTTCCGCAGAAGTTCCGCCGCTGCTACCTGGGTTTCGGCCGAAACCCTCCCCCCCCCCCGCCGTGCTGTGCTGCTGCCGCTGCTGCCGGGTGCTGCTGCTGCTGCCGCCGCTCTGCTGCTGCGGCTGCTGTGCTGCAGCTGCTGCCTGCTGCGGCTGGTGCTGCTGCCTGCTGCGGCTGCCTAATATATCCTGCGAGGTGGGCCTGCGACCAAGCTGCTGCCTGCTTGCCTGGCTGCCTCCCCTGCTGGCTGCTGCTGCTGCTGCTGCCGCCTGCCAGCTGCTGTGCTTGGTGCGGCCTGTGCCCATTGCCCTGTGGAGCTGCTGTGCGCTGCCGGCTGCTGCTGCTGTGCTAGTGGGGCCGGCTCAGCCTGGGGGGCTGTGCTGACTGCTGTGCCTAAACACTGCTCAGCCTTTAGGGGGCAGGGGGCTGTCCACACTCCACACTCCACAGAGACCGTCCGACTGCCACTGCGGAGGTAAATTTTGTGGAGGTAAATTTAGGGTTTTTTATGTTTTGTGTTTTTTTGGTTGAGTTGTTGAAATTTTTTTTGTTGTAGGTTAAATGTTGTGTTGTAGGTTAATTTAAAACCATGATTAAGTTGTTAACACTTCTAATTAAACCCTAATTAGAAGTTTATATTTGGGGCTTTTCTTTAATTAGGTTTAGTAAGGGTCAATTAGGGCTCAATTAAGTTTCATTGACTAATCTGAAGCGGGAGCATGCTGGTAATTAATTCATTCGAAGGGTGATTAAGGGTTAATTGCTAATTAAGGGTTAATTAGTTCATAAAAATTGGGGCTTTTGTCTAAATCGGTTTGCTTAGGCTCAATCGAAGCTCAATTAAGCTTCCTAGAAGATTTTGGGGTGGGATCATGCTGGTAATTGATTTTTTTCAAAGGTGATTAAGGGGTAAATGATAATTAAGGGTTAATTAGTTTATAAAATTTGGGCCTTTTGTATAAGTCGGTTTGCTTAGGCTCAATTGAAGCTTAATTAAGCTTCATTGAATAATTTGGGGTGGGATCATGCTCGTAATGAAGGGTTAAGTTTTAATTGTACTTATACCTTTTTGTGTGTCACTGTCTTAATGCAGCATCATGCCTAGACGTCAGCAAACACAGGAGCAGCAAGGGCAGGAGGATCCGGGGTGGGCCCACATGTCCTTAGTTGATGCTAAGAGAAGGAAGGTTAAATGTAATTATTGTGGTAGGGAGATGTATGGCGGAATTACCAGAGGCAAGCAACATTTGGCAGGGGTACGAGGAGAGGTGAGACAATGTGACCACTGTTCACGAGAGGTGCGAGAGGAGATGCGCCAGTGCCTTTTGGGGAAAAAGGAGAGGGTGCAACAAAGGGCTGAGGATGAGGAGGAAATTGCTGAGAAGATTTCTGGCAGAAGGGTTAGGAGGGATGATGATGAGGAAGGCACTGAAGATTCTGATCCGGAGCTGACTGAAGCAAGGGAGCGTGAAGAAGCCGCTCGAAGGAAAGGAAAGGCACCCATGGGTTCAGGAGGGACCTACACCAGTACAGCTGCACGACGTCCTGATGTTGCTGCCCCGCCCCCGCAGACGCAGAGAGCAGGCCCCATGGACAGTTATCTCCACAGAAGGCCCCAGGCTACACAACCTAAGATCAAAAGTGCATTAAGAGGGGTCAAAAAATCTGCAGAAGTTGCAGGGCATGCATTTAAAAGCATCTGTAAATGGTTTTTTCATACAGGTGTCCCTGCACATACTGCTGAAAGTGAATATTTTCAACCTATGTTGGATGCCATAGCAGATGCTGGCCCTGGCTTGAAGGCGCCGTCACGTCGGGACATATACGGGCATGGCCTTGAGGGAGAGGTTGAGGAGCTCCATCAGTGGGTTGAAAGCTTCAAGCATATATGGATGGAGAGAGGATGCACTATTATGTGTGATGGTTGGACTGGTACCACGAAAAAGTCCATGATTAACTTTTTGGTGTATTGCATCGAAGGTACAGTATTTGTAAAATCTGTAGATGCATCAAATTTTAAAAAAAATGCCAATTATTTGTTTCATTTGATGGACAACATGGTAGACGAAATTGATGAAGAAAATGTTGTACAAGTTGTGACTGATAATGAAGCCAGTTATAAGGCTGCAGGGAGGAAATTTATGCATAAGCGCAGGCATTTATATTGGATCCCATGCGCAGCACATTGTCTTGATCTCATACTTGAAGACATAGGGAAGGACAAACATGTGAAGAAGACGGTTGAAAGGGCACAAAAGATTACCCAATATATTTATGGCCATCCTAGGATATTGAACATGTTCAGGGAGCATGCAAGTGGGGGGCGGGATATTATCCGTGCAGGGCCAACTAGATTTGCTTCAAATTTTATTTCTTTGGAGTCTCTGCATAGGTATACTATTGAACTCAATTATTACTTCTTTATCCTTGTAGTTATGATCCGTATTTGATTCAAATTTCATTTCTTTGCACAGGTATAAGAATGAGTTGAAAGCTTTCATATACCACAATGCCTTGCGGGAATACATCGAGAAGGGCAATGTTGATGCTCAGATGGATTATTTGGATGTCTGTCAAATCGTGGACAACAACAAATTCTGGGGCAGAGTAACACGATACATGAAAGTAGTCACCCCCCTCGTGAAGGTCCTAAGATTGGTGGATGGCGATGACAAGAATGATATGGGATATCTGTATGAGGCCATGGACCGTGCGAAATTGGAGTTGCAGGAGTCCCTTCCCAAAGAACATGCAAAGTGGTGGAAGATTATTGACCATAGATGGGACACCACATTACACCACGACTTACATGCAGTTGGTGAGTGATTATTTGTATTCATATATTATTGACCATACATTAACTATATACAAATGCAGGTTATTTTCTGAACCCTCGATTAATGTACAATGCCAATGCACATGTTGATGCCGAGATGCTTCAAGGCACTTTAAAAGTCATTGGTCGTTTATCGAGGACACAAGATAAGAGGCTTCAGGCGGAAGTAGAGGTTGGCCTGTTTGATTTCATGAATAAGAGGTATAGAATTTACTTACGTAGCTAATATATTATGTAATTTTTGTAGATGACCTCCTATAGAATGAGAAGTGGGACGTATTCTGACTTCCAATTGCAATACGCAGTGGGAAGAGTGAGCCCAGGTATACTTCATCTTTGTGCTTTCTTTGCAATTACATCTTCCTTAATTAATTTTTATTTACATCTTATATTTATTTGTTTATGGTTGGTTGGTGTAACAGTTGACTGGTGGATCATGGTGAACAATAGAGAATTGGGCAGTTCTGCATTGGCTTTCATTGCAATCAGGGTGTTGAGTCAAACCACATCAGCAAGCCAATGTGAAAGGAATTGGAGCACATTCAGCCTTATACACTTAAAGGTTCGCAATCGGCTAAAGGCTGATCGGTTAGAGAAATTAGTGTACTGCCACTACAATATGAGGTTGAGAATAAAGAATATGAGGTTGAGACAACAGCTGCGAGACAAACGCGTCGCCGAGGATGCCGCCGCAGAGATTGATGTGGATGGCTTATTTGATGATGATAATCCCTTGCAGTCTTGGGTGGAGACACGAGAGCAGGTTGATGAGCCCGTTTTTGATGTTGATGATAGAAGATGGGCAGAGGGCATACTTGATGAAGATGAGGCAAGAGATCCCGAATTAAGAAGCAAATCAAAGAGGGCCAGAGATACTCATGCGCACCAGTCTAGGGTGGTTGATGACACTGAGGAGCAGTTCGAGTTTGAGCCAGCTAGACACTCAGATACAGATAGCAGGCCAGTCACTCCTAGAATGTCCTCCTTAAGAAGAAGTACATCAGTGCATGGGCAAACTGAGAGGGCAAATGCTGCTGCTCGAGAGGACCCGACAATTGAGGAGTTGAAGCAAATTTATGTGAGGCACACGCCAAGGGGAAAAGGACTCGTGTCAAAGTTGATTGAAAAAAGCACTCCAAAAGAGAAAAAAGCATCCTCAAAGGTTAAAAGGCGACTGGTTTCTTATGATTCTGATGATGATGATGATCATCCCGGAGGTGCTACAGGTGGTGCAGGTGGTGCAGGTGGATACAGTCAAGGTCAGCAAGGATATGGTATACCAGGTTACGAAGGTGGCCAACAGGAAGCAGCTATTTATGGGTCGTGGAATTATGAACCATCATTTCAGTTCCATCCATATCCGACTAGTGACTCTTCTCTTCCTCAAGATTCCTATGTTGATACTGGATTCGAATCAAGCCAACCAAACACTCCAAGAGGGATCCAAAGAGGGATGCAGGACTTGGCTACCTCATTGTTTGGTTATAGTGAATATAGACCATACATGCAACCTGGTTATGGGTATCGACATCAAGGGCCAGACGATGAGGGAGAAGGTTCTTCTAGTAATTATTATCCATATTAGGTAAGAATCAATGAATTTTTGTAACATTCATTTTGTCTAATTTGGTTTATTGTACTGCTTGTATTAATGTACAATGGAATATTAGTTTAACTTTCACATGTTCAATGTTTGAAGTTCGATGCGTAGTTGTCTACTTCAAGGTTATTGCACTAACTTATACAGTCAATCGTATAGGAGAAAAATGACAAGACAACAGTCAATCCTATACTACAAGGTTGGGACCCACTTCTAGTAATGCTTTTTCAGGAACTAGGTAACTTATTCATGCTCAACAGAAAATCGTATAGGAGAAAAATGACAAGACAACTGTCGATCCTGAAAAATGTATTAATCAAGCTAGCCTTTGAAGAATGTATAGACTTTGAAGAATGTATAGACTTTCATGAATGTATAGACTTGATGGATGTATAGACTTGCTATGAAGATGCATGGAGAATGTATAGACTTTGAAGAATGTATAGACTTGATGGATGTATAGACTTGCTGATGTGTAGACTTGCTATGAAGATGCATGGAGAATGTATAGACTTTGAAGAATGTATTGGTCCAAGAGTGTATAGACTTGCTATGAAGATGCACGGAGAATGTATAGACTTTGAAGAATGTATAGACTTTGATGAATGTATAGACTTGCTATGAAGATGCATGGAGAATGTAGACTTTGAAGAATGTATAGACTTTGATGAATGTATAGACTTGATGGATGTATAGACTTGCTGGATGTATAGACTTGCTATGAAGATGCATGGAGAATGTATAGACTTGCTGGATGTATAGACTTGCTATGAAGATGCATGGAGAATGTATAGACTTTGAAGAATGTATAGACTTTGATGAATGTATAGACTTGATGGATGTATAGACTTGCTGGATGTATAGACTTGCTATGAAGATGCATGGAGAATATATAGACTTTGAAGAATGTATAGACTTTGATGAATGTATAGACTTGATGGATGTATAGACTTGCTAGATGTATGTATAGACTTGCTCAGTTATCAGTTAATGGATGTATAGACTTGCTAGCATGCACCAACTTACAGAAGACATTATTTCATCATCAATGCACAAGAATGCACAAGGGGCACACACAACAACAATTCACACTATCATCATCATTCTTATGTGGTGACTCATTGAGTTGCTATTATCAAAACATCAACACACTATCATCAAAAAATGTACAATGGAATATTAGTTTAACTTTCACATGTTCAATGTTTGAAGTTCAATGCGTAATTGTCTACTTCAAGGTTATTGCACTAACTTATACACTCAAATACATGTGTATTATTTTTCATGATTTTGAGTGATTATTTAAATTTTTTTATGATTTTTTTCAGATTTTTTAGAATTAATATGTTTTTTTTAAACCTTTTAAGTGGGTTTCGGCCGGTTTCGGCCGAAACCGAAACCAATACCGAGTCGTATCGGTTTCGGACCCGGCCGAAACCGAGTCCGAAACCGAGTTTGCCATCCTTGCCTCTGAGGCCTCTGAAACAGGGATATCATTGTCAATGGCCTGCTCGCCCTTGGTCATGACCATTTTCGGAATGTTAGATTTCTGACGCCAATATACTTGGAGATACACCCAGGCTTTACGGCTATGGCGACCCCTTTCCTTTCAGATACTGGCTACAAGTGTGGATGCCAGTTGGGAAATGGTGTGCTGCCAATCCAATTCCCTGGATTTCAATGACTCTCCAGGACTTAGAAATTTTAGGACCCACTTGCGCACCCCCCCTTGTTCTTTTGAAATTTGGACAGGATTTGAAATTAAAACATTGCTAAACAAACCCCCAACACCTTCACTGCCTGGCTGCTGCTCGGTTCCTTTTCTTGTAGAGCAGTACTGCAATAGAGACTCCCCTGCAATTCTGCCAGATCCTTGCCCACAAAAAGAGCTGAGTCATGTCCCGGTGAATGGGGTCAAATCAACTCGGTGAACTCGGTCATCTTCATCCTCGGGACATCCTCTACATTCCCTTCAGAAATCCTGGAACCTGAAGATGTTGCTGCCACAGGCATCTTTGTAAGACCCAACCGCTCAGCAACTGTCTTCCTGTGGTAGAGTGAGAGGGCTCAATCACAATAGACACCCAGACATAACCATGATACCATCGTATTGAGTTCAACCTGCACTCTTGCAGACTCCAAAGCTTGCCAGAATTCCAAGGAACATTCTTTTGAAAAATTGAAAAACTCAGAAGGCCACATATTTATAAATAAATACATAGGGTCTATTGATCCACACAAAGAATCATGAACTTTGAATTTAAAAAATTTCCTAGTATACCTGTCTTCATAACCATTGGATGTGGGATAGATCCCATCCAATGGTCTATAAATAATCTATTTATTATAATATATGCTACATATAACTTACATATACATATATATACATACACTTATATAGTTATATGTATACAAATATATTTTACTTATCAGAACCAAAAACAGAAAACCAGATGTGGAAACAACAATTTTTGTTTCTGAATCCATAGAGAGAGAGGAATGCTACAGTATGACCAAACGTTTCCATGTGGCTTCCTCGCACATAACATATCGCCGTCAGATCTGCATCTAATGGATCCAGAAAACAAGAACAACCTCTGTACCCCGTGAGAATCGCCTAAAAAGTATCCCTCTCTCTCCCCCTCCTCCCCATCAAGGTTGGCAATACCGGTTTCGGCCGGGACCAAAATCAAAATGTACTGGTTTCGGTTTCGGCCGAAACCGATTGAAAAGATTCAAAATAAAGCAAAAAATATAGAAAATTTTGGGAAAAAATATAAAAAATCAGAAAAAATCATTAGACATGTATTTGATGGTAAAAAAAATAGAATTAAGTACAATAAACATGAAGTAGGCATTAGACATGTTAAAGTGATATTCTTGAGTACAGATTAAGCATGAAGTAGGTTCAAGCAGTACAATAAACCTAGTTAGACACAGTAAATATTACAGAAATTAAATGATCCTTACCTAAATGATGATGCACTAATATGGATAATAGGTAGAAGAACCTTCTCCCTCATCGTCTGGCTTTTGATGTTGATACCCATAAAAAGGTTACATGTATTCTGTATATTCACTATAACCAAACAATGAGGTAGCCAAGTCTTACATCCCTCTTTGGATCCCACTTGGAGTGTAAGGTTATTGGCTCGATTGGAATCCAGAATCAACATAAGAACCTCGAGGATGAGAAGAGGATGTTGACCCATTACTGCGACTGGGTGGAACTGGATGAAATTGAAATTCTGGTTGATGACCCCACCCACAAATGCTTGCTTCCTGTTGGCCACCTCCATAACCTGATGGATGTCCATAATGGCTCTATGAATCATATCCTCCTTCACTATAACTATATCCTCTGCCTGTGTCTACGTGGAAGGAGGAAGCAGGTGCATATGTGCCACCGCCAGTAGTAGCACCTGCAGCTACACGGGGATCATCAGAACCATTAGAAACCAGTCGCCTTTTAGCCTTTGGGGATGTTTTTTCCTCTTTTGGTGTAATCATTTCATTCATCTTTGAGATGAGTCATTTTCCCCTTGGCGTGTGCCTCACATTAATTTGCTTCAACTGTTCAATTGTCGGGTCCTCTCGAGTAACAGCACTAGTCCTCTCAGTTAGCTCATGCACTGATGTACTTCTTCTTAAGGATGGAAGTGGCTTGACCATTCTAGGAGTGACTAGCCTACTATCTGATTCTGTGTGTCTAGCTGGCTCAAACTCAGACTGTTGCTCAGTGTCATGAACAAACAAAGCTGGGTCCCTTCTCTGGTGCGCATGAGTCTCTCTGGCCCTCTTTATTGATCTTCTGAATTCTGGATCTCTTGACTCATCTTCATCTAGTATGCCCTCTGCCCATGTTCTATCATCAACATCAAAAAAGGGGCTCATCAACCTGCTCTCATATCTCCACCCAAGACTACAAGGGATTGTCATCATCAAATAAAGCGTCCACATCAATTTCTGAAGTTGCATCCTCTGCGACGCGTTTGTCCCTTAGCTGTTGTCTTAGCTTCATATTCCTTATTCTTAACCTCATATTGTAGTGGCAGTAAACAAATTTTTCTTACCGTTCAGCCTTTAACCGATTGCGAACCTTTGAGTGTATAAGGCTGAACGTGCTCTAATTTCTTTCACATTGACTTGCTGATGTCGTTTGACTGAGCACCCTAATTGCAATGAAAGTCAATGCATTACTGCCCACATCTCGGTTGTTCACCATTATCCACCAGTCAGTTGTTCCACCAACCATAAATAAATAAATGTAAGATGTAAATAAAGATCAATTCTCCATGATGTACTAATATATATTGAGGTTAAGAAAGCACAAAGATGAAGTATACCTGGGCTCACTCTTCCCACCATGGATGGCAGTTTCGGCCGAAACCGAAACGTTTCGGCCGAAACGTTTCGGTTTCGAACCGAAACGATCCGATACTACCTGGCCGAAACCGAGCCGAAACCAAAACCCTGCACTTTGACAAAAAATAATAATTTAATTGGTTTCGGACTCGGTCAAAATCGACTCCAAAACCGATACTGCCATCTACGCTTCCCACAACATATTGCAATTGGGAGTCAGAATATGTCCCAGTCCTCATTCTATAATAGTTCATCTACAAAGATAAAGTAATAAATTAACATAACTACTTAAGTAAATTCTATACGTCTTATTGATAAGATCAATAAAGGCCAACCTCTACTTCAGCCTGAAGTCTCTTTTCTGGTGTCCTCGATAAATGACCAATGACTTTTAAAGTGCCTTGAAGCACCTAGCCATCAACATTTGCATTGACACTGTACAAAAATCGAAGGTTGAGAAAATAGCCTGCATTTGTGTATAGTTAACTAAATGTTAGATATAAATTAACCTAAAGAACAATGAATCAATATAATTAATCACTCACCGGCTGCATGCAAGTCATGATGTAATGTGTTGTCCCATTTATGGTCAATAATTTTTCACCACTTTGTATATTCTCTGGGAAGAGAATTCTGCAACTCTAATTTGGCACGATTCATGACATCGTACAGATATCCCATATCATTCTTCTCATCGCCATCCATCATTCTTAGGACCTTCACGAGGGGGGTGACTACTTTCATGTACCATGAGACTCTGCCCCAAAATTTGTTATCTTCCACGATGTTGCAGACATCCAAATAATCCATCTGAGCATCAACATTAGACTTGTCTATGTATTCCTGGAGGGCATTGTGGTACATGAAAACTTTCAGCTCATTATTATACCTGTGCAGACCCCAAAGAAATGAAATTTGAATCAAATACGGATGATATCTATAAGAATAAAGTAGAAAGAATTGAGCTCATTCTTATACCTGTGCAAAGACTCCAAAGAAATGAAATTCGAAGCAAATCCGGTTGGCCCTACACGGATGATATCTCGCCCCCCACTTGCATGCTCCCTGAACATGTTCAATATCATCCTCCTAGGATGGTCATAAATATACTGGGTGATTTTTTGTGCCCTCTCAATTGTCTTCTTCACATTATTTTTCTTCCCAATGTCTTCAAGTATCAAATCCAGACAATGTGCTGCACATGGGAGCCGATATAAATGCATGCGCTTCTGCATCAATTTCTTCCCTGCAGCCTTATAACTGGCTTCATTATCAATCACTACTTGCACAACATTGCCCTCTCCAATTTGGTCTACCATCTTATCCATCAAATGAAATAAATAATTGACATTTTTTGTACCGTCGATGCAATAGACTAAAAAGTTAATCATGGACTTCTTCGTGGTACCAGTCCAGCCATCACACATGATGGTGCATCTCCTCTCCATCCATATATACTTGAAGTTTTCAACCCACTGATGGAGCTCCTCAACCTCTCCCTCAAGGCCACGCCCGTATATGTCTCAACGTGACAGGGCCTTCAAGCCAGGGCTAACATCTACTATGGCATCTAACATAGGTTGGAAATATTCACTTTCAGTTGCATGTACAAAGACACCTGTATGGAAAAGCCATTTGCAAATATTTTTAAATGCATGCCCTGCATCTTCTGCTGATTTTTTTACCCCTCTTAATGCTTGCCTGATTTTAGGTTGTGTAACACTTTGCCTTCTGTACAGATAGTTGTCCATGGGACCTCCTCTCTGCGGGGTTACACTAGTATCAGGACGTCGTGAAGCTTGTGCTACACTAGCTGTACTGGAGTACGTCCCTGAACCTATCGGTGCTTTTCCTTTCCTTCGAGCGGCTTGTTCACGCTCTATTGCTTCAGTCAGCTCTGGATATGAATCCTCAGTGTCTTCCTCATCATCATTATCCCTCCTTCCCCTTATGCCCGAAATCTCCTCAGCAATTTCACCCTCATCTTCAGCCCTTTGTTGCATCCTCTCTTTTTTGCCCAGAAGCACTGACGCATTTCTTCTCGGACCTCTCGGGGACATCTGTCACATTGTTTGACCTCTCCTCTTGTCTCTGCCAAATGTTACTTTCCTTTAGTAATTCCGCCATATATCTCCTTACCACAATAATTGCATTTCACTTTTTTTCTCCCAACATCAACTAAGGTGAGGTGGGCCCACCTCGGATCCTCTTGCCCTTGTTGCTCCTGACCTTATTCATGTCTAGGCATGATGCTGCATTAAGACGGTAAAAAACAAATAGTTGTAAGTACAATGAAAAAAATGCAATGAAGCATAATTGAGCTTCAAATTATGTTGAATTGAGATAATTAGACAAAAGCCCCAAATTTAAACAGCTAATTAGGGCTTAATTTAGAGTTTTACCCTAATCACCCTTCATTAAATGCAATTAGCAGTATGTTCCTGCCCTAAATTATTCAATGAAGCTTAATTGAGCTTCAATTGACCCTAACTAAACCTAATTAGACAAAAGCCCCAAATTTAAATAGTTAATTAGGACTTAATTTAGAGTTTTACCCTAATCACCCTTCATTAAATGCAATTAGTAGTATGTTCCCGCCCTAAATTATTTAATGAAGCTTAATTGAAGTATGTTCCTGCCCTAAATTATTCAATGAAACTTAATTGAACTTCAATTGACCTTAACTAAACCTAATTAGACAAAAGCCCCAAATTTAAATAGTTAATTAGGGTTTAATTATCAGTTTTACCCTAATCACCCTTCATTAAATACAATTAGTAGCATGCTCCCACCTTAAATTCTTCAATGAAGCTTAATTAAGCTTCAATTGACCCTAATTAAACCTAATTAGACAAAAGCCCTAAATTTAAATAGCTAATTAAGGAATTTGGAGTCTTAACATATTTCACTTATGAAAATTAATATATTTAAGAGAACCTTACCTACAACAAAAAAAAACTATCAAACCAACCAAAAAAAATAAAAACTTACAAGATCTATTAGGAATGAGAGCCAAGAAAACATGGCTATATGCCGCAAACTCCAAGAAACGGCGATGGCGTGTTAGGAATCATTTATCCTTCCCCAAAACCTAGGCATTGAGGTAGGGGATTCCTTTTCTTATAAGCCGGTCCAACTCTTTGTGGAATCTAATGTGGGACTAAAGTCACTAGCAACTCTAGTTGGCTGAGAGACTCACACTCCCTCTGGGTGCTCACACCACCCACCCGTAACAATACCTTCCCTTTACAAGGCCGACGCCCTCGTCGGCTAGGTGCCGATCAAGGTTACGCCCGTTCATGCGCAGCAGATAAAGGGTGTATTGATACGCCACATTAGACCGACAAAGGTTGGGCTCAGACACCATTTGTTAGGAATCATTTATCCTTCTACAAAACCTAGGCATTGAGGTAGGAGATTCCTTTTCTTATAAGCCGGTCTAACTCTGTGGAATCCAATGTGGGACTAAAGTCCCTAGCAACTCTAGTTGGCTGAGAGACCCACACTCCCTCTAGGTGCTCACACCACCCACCCGTTAGGGGATTCCTTTTCTTATAAGCCGGTCTAACTCTTTGTGGAATCCAATGTGAGACTAAAGTCACTAGCAACTCTAGTTGGCTGAGACTCACACTCCCTCTGGGTGCTCACACCACCCACCCGTAAGTGGCGGCGGCGGCATGGGATTCCTTTTCTTATAAGCCGGTCTAACTCTTTGTGGAATCCAATGTGGGACTAAAGTCATTAGCAACTCTAGTTGGCTGAGAGACTCACACTCCCTCCGGGTGCTCACACCACCCACCCATAAGCAGGGGATTCCTTTTCTTATAAGTCGGTCTAACTCTTTGTGGAATCCAATGTGGGACTAAAGTCACTAGCAACTCTAATTGGCTGAGAGGCTCACACTACCTCCGGGTGCTCACACCACCCACCCGTAAAGCGGCGGCGGCGGCGGCAGAGTCACTAGCAACTCTAGTAGGCTGAGAGACTCACACTCCCTCTGGGTGCTCACACCACCCACCCGTAAGCGGCGCCAAACCCTCCCTTCTCCCTCACCCTGCAGCAGTAGCTCCCTGCCTCCTCCCCTTAAGAGGGGAGTTCACATCCGGTTTCGGGCCGAAATAGGTAAGTTTCGAGCGAAACCGGTATCGGTTTCACCCTAAACCATTAAAAACGTTTTTTTTAAGTTTCGGACCTGCTACAATGAGCAGGTCCGATTTCGTATCAGTATGGGCCGAAACTGATACGTTTTGGCCGAAACGTATCGGTTTCGACCGATACTACCATCTATGCTCCCCGTGCTCTCTTACTCTCCCCCCAGTGCGCACTGTCTCTCCCCCTCCTCTCCGTGCTCTCTTGCTCTCCCCCTAGTGCGCTCTCGCACTCTCTCTCTCTCCCCCCCTCCTTCCCATGCTCTCTTACTCTCCCCCTAGTGTGCACTCTCTCTCTCTCTCTTCATGATCCCCTCCTCCGCTCCCTAACATGTGAGTGGTGAAAACCACTTTATTACGACACTTAAACTTGCACGATGGCAGGGGATCGCGGCAGCCTATTGTGCCCATAGCAAACAGGGGGTTTCCTGCTCCCATCAAAGAGCTGCAATTCTTTTCGGGTTTATGCACTGGTTGTGGACAACTTTTAGCTGCCACCATGTCTACTAGAATGAAGAGGTCACATATCCATTTCATCAATGTTGAGGTGTGAGCTTGAATTAGGATTCTTCAGGTTGGGGCAAGTAAATGAACTCTCCATCATCTAAAGATGAGGATGCCCAGCTTCACCGACCCAACACATGGAAACAGAGATGGTTACGGTGAGGGGATGGAAGAAATATAAAAGTCCACAGTGGTGATGATGATGGTGGAGGATGCTGTTCGGTTGGATTCCTTCAGAAGAACATTGAAGTTTGTATAACTCAGAGGAAGCAGAGAGTGGCATTCATGAGAGAGAGTGTGCTCCAGCAAGGAGAGACCAAAAGAGAGGGAGCACTTGAGGAGAGAGAGAGAGATGGGAGACTTCTCAGGTGATTTTCATGGACAGGTATTGCGGTACAGAGTTTTTTTTTTTTTGTTTATCTAGAACCATTAGATGCAGATCTGATGGTGATATGCTGTGTGACCAAGCCACATGGAAAGGTTAGGTCACACTGTAGCATCTCTCTCTCTCTCTCTGTGTGTGTGTATGTGTGTGCGTGTATTATTGGAAACAAAAACAGAAAATTGGATGCAGAAACAATCACTTTAGTGTCCGTCTCCTATATTGGAGTTCTGCTTTCTGTTTCCAATAAGCTATCAGATGCTCCTCATCAGAGCTCTGTATCCATTTATGTAAAACAAAAACAGATCGATAAATTGGAAGTCAAGCATCAATTTACAGCCCTATGTCTCAGGCACTACATGTCTCAGATTGTCTAACTGAATATACTTATGTAATGCTTAGCAGTTGGAAATGCACTGTGTATGACTGCAACTGATCTTTTAATATTTGTAAGGCTATCTGCTCTTTTTATCCTTCTCAAGCTTTTTCCATACAACATGAATGAATAGACCACATATTACTAACCTATAGTCTGGAAGCACGAAAAGGATAGGAGTGAGGTTGACCTGGTTTACAATTCACATTTTTTTTGGAGGCGCAGAAATAAGGAGTAGGAGCACATCTTTAAAGAAGAATGACGAGGATATGAATAAATTCACTTCTAAAATGTATAGCTACAGCATGAGACACTTAAATCATTGCTGGCAAATCTCCTCTCCATCGCCCTCCCTCTCTTCTTTAATTTTAAATCATAGAAACGGTCAGGAATTCACCAAAATGATACTGAATAATCTGTGTACATGTTAGCCAAACATAAGTTGCATGAATGAAGCTGGAACTTTGTATGCCAATTTAAGATGTAGGAGTGTCAACCCACATATGAATTGAATTTATGAGAGAAACACAATCATATGTGTTCTTATTCTATGTTTCTCAATAGAGCAAATTGAGTATCTTCGATAGCCGGCCAAATGTACAATCATGGCCCAAAGGACACTAAAAAACTATATTAAAGACCTCAAGAAATTCAATCATTCCTCCTCTAACATTCCTGCTAGCTCCTATGCATATCATAATTGTTATGCATGAGAGCTCAAGGCATTGCCCATCCAAGATCTCAGTAAAATTCTGAATCATAATCAATTTGATTTCATGCATATATGTGGACAAACTGAAACATAATGAGCTATATCCACTCTAGAGTGGTTTTCATATAATCCCCATTAAAAGGATCTCCAGATTTCCAGAAAATTCATAGGAGCTTGGATGTTTCAACTGAGAAGAAATGATATCACCAGTAGAGCCTAGAAAAAACCTACTTGAAACCTTGGCTGGTAAAACATCAAAGGAAAAAGGATTTGTTATTAACCTTTGCACGATGGATGATTTCTTCAGGGCATCTGCTAGTGGAGTATGACTTGATACGAGATACCACGGTAGAGCTCTCACACCATTTTGACAAGATATCCTTAGAATGAGTTTTTTTCCGAACTTTAGCCATTTTAGTGCTGAATATGACTTTCGAGCCATTATCAGGTTCAGTGATCTGTTTCTCAGTCATCTCATCATGTAAGACCTTTTTGTGCAGCAAAATGTCTTGTGCAATGGTCCCTAAAATTGCAGCTTCGCATTGGTACCTATGTAAAATTGGTATCTCACCCAAGTTAACATTTTTCCCATAAAAATATACAAGATGTTCCAGAACTTTCATAAACTATCAAATATTGGACAAGCATTGTTACCTGTATGCTAAGCACAAGATCTGGTCATAATTGACGCTTTCTGCTGGAGAACCACATTTATCCTCCATGTCTGTGATAGGTGATGACATTTTTTTCCAAAAAAATTCAGAACCTCTGAATATCTCCAGGATCTGCAGGTACTGGGCATTTCCATTCCACAATGCTTTTATAAGGCTAAGAATACTAAGCAGCAAACGTGGAGACCTGAATTATTAAACTATTAGCCAAATGTCATCATGAAATAACATCCTTGCCGTATAACACACAAAGGTGAGGCAGAAATAAGGATATAGGCAAAGTTGACCACATCTTTCAAAAAAACTATCTCAGAATTATATTTCATTGTTACCTCTCAAAAAGATTCTTGGATTTGTTGATATATTGCATAATTGAATTTAGTGGACTTTCCCTTGTGTCTGAAGATCCATCTGCAGGACCTATGACAACCTGGTGTTTAACTTCAGCATTATTTGATGGGGTCTCCATACCATCCACAGACAATATTATGGATGCTAGGAAAGCAGGCTGCAGCATGCACATATTTAGTATGAGATTTTATTTTTAAAAAAAAAAGGTGAAAAAGGATAATATAATTAATGGAATCTGGAATGTTATTACTAGGAAAACCCTAACAGCAGAAGGCAAAAAACAAAAGCCACTTCCAGGACCTTAATGGAAACTGAGGATAGTAACTCACACCATAACAAGTTGGAAAACTGCAGAAGAAAAATGGAACATATTGTCCGGGGGAGAAGAAGATGAAGGCATCAAATAATTGCTCCAAAATGAAGTAAACTGAAGCAAAATTTATTAAAGGAAGTACAAATAACTTTCATATTTACGTTAGTGAGTGGTGAATATACAACACAGATGAAATAATTCTTGAAAGTCGCCACCATCAGTATGCCGTGATTGTGTTACCATTCTCTTGTGACATACACCAAGGGTCATTTCTCCTGTGTATATTTCACAAGCATTTGCAACTTTCATTGCCTTCCAATGCCTTAAGATGTTTACCCCACATCAAAGTGGTCCCATCTACTGATGTCTAGGAATTTCCAACATGGAAGTGCACTAAATTTCACTGGATTCCAGGTAGGATGTGGTTGAAGCTATCATCACAGGTCACTACAAGCCCATTACTCACAGCTTAGTTCTTGCCACTGCAAGGTTGTCACTACCCCTCCTTCTCACCACTCCTCCACTAATGAGATCAGGGGACAGACGAGAGACTATTACTCCAGACTATTTATCGAGGAAGTGCAGTTTAGACCGACGATTGCAAAGGACTCCTTCCCCGACTCCTCCCTGAGGAGAGGGAAACCATCTCTCAGAGCCTCTAAAAGGAGGAGGTCTATCAGGCAATGTTTTCTCTTGCAGGTGATAAAGCTCCGGATCCAGATAGTTTCCCATTGACCTTCTTCCAGCAATGCAGGGACATTATCAAGGGGGACATTCTAACAGCAGTGAGAGAGTTTCTTGAGGGTATGGCTCACTTAGGGGACAAATAAAACCCTCCTAGCCCTCATCCCTAAAAAAAAGAGCACATGAGTTTAGAGACTTCAGGCCCATCAACCTCTTGAATGGGTCTTACAAGATTATATCTAAAGTGTTAGCAGGTCGACTAGAGAGAGTGATGGACAGGCTGCTCAATAGAGCCCAGGTGCCTTCATCAGGGGCCGACATATCCAAGATAATTTTTTGGTAGCTCATGAGTGCCTCTATGGTATGAAGTCTTAGAGGAAGAAAGTGATGGTCTTGAAGCTGGACTTTGAAAAGGCCTATGACAGGGCCTATTGACAATGCCTCCTCGATGTTCTATAGCAGATGAGCTTTGGAGAGAGATGGAAAGGTTGGGTTCGTGCTTATATTTCTTCAACCTCTTTTGCTGTCCTCATTAATGGGAAGCCGACTACTCTCTTCCAAAGTAGTAGGGGGCTTCACCAGGGGGACCCCATGCCCCCTCTCCTATTCGGTCTAATGGCCCATATTTTGAGCAAGGTATAGATAAGAGCGAAGGTTGCAAGCTTGGTTAGGGGCTTCTAGGTTAGGAGAGAGGCCCTATCAATGTCCCATTTACAATTTGCAGATGACACCATTCTTTTCCTTGCAGAGGATGAGCATCGGCTTCATATGGCCAAGCTTTTGTTGATACTACTAGAGGAGGTTAGTGGTCTCAAGGTCAACTTTGACAAAAGTCTCCAAGTAGGGGTGAACCTAGATGATAAGTCTCTTCACAAGGCGGCCCGTTTCTTGGGTTGCAAGATAGGACATTTCCCCATCTCCTATCTTGGCCTCTCACTGTCCCCAAGTGCTCTTCACTGTACAGACTGACAGCCTTTAGTGAAGAGATATGAGACTAGATTGGCAGGTTGTAAGGAGAGGCTATCATCCTATGGAGGTATGCTGGGCCTATGCAAATCAATGTTGGATAGCCTTCCCACTTATTTCCTATCTATTTTCAGGATTCCCAAGAGAGTGGCGAGGAAGGTGGAAGCAATTCAAGAGAGGTTTTTTGGGCATGAGAGTGGAGGTAGGTGCAAGGGGTGGCATGACATTAGGTGAGGCGGGGTGGCTACTAGCAAGGAAGAGGGAGATGTAGGCCTTAAGAATATCAGGCACTTCAACCTAACTCTGTTGTGTACGTGACTATGGAGGTTGGGGGCAGGTGAGCAGGGGTTGTGGCCGCAGGTGGTCAAATAGAGGTACTATGGTAGGAACTGGGTCTGGGATCTGGTTCTATCTTCTCAGCACCATATTTCTCCCATCTGGAGAGGCATCTTGACTTGTAGAGACATTCTCTCTTCCAACGTCCGTATCCGACTAAGGAAAGATGATCAGTGGCTTTTCTGGAATGATCATCGATGTGGGGACTTCACCATGGAGGCCTCTTTTCCATGGCTCCTTGTTGTTTCAACTGCCCCTTAGGGGCTATTCTACTAGGCTTTTGATGCTCAATTGTTTGGTGACATATGGGCTCCGGTGTTCAAGAGGAACCTCAAGTCTGAGAAATTGGAGCAGTTGTAGGACCTCCTACACCTCCTCATCAATTTTGCTCCTCAGCCCGATAGAGAGAACGAGTGGACTTAGAGGTGAGGGAAGGAGGGGACCTTCTCAGTCCGATCAACCTATTCCTTCATCTCTGATGGAGGGACTCGACATAGCCTCGCCCCACAGATTTGGCAGCCAAGGAGCCCCTTGAAGGTGAAGATTCTTATTTGGAGGATCTCTCATGGGAGACTAGCCACTCGAGATAGACTAATGCAGTTCCTTCCAAACATCCAGCTGACTTGCTGCTTATATGGTATGAAGGAGGAGACCCTAGACCTCCTATTTGTAGGTTGTACCTACACACAAAAGGTGTGGGAGGGGGTTGCCAGAAGGACCTATTGTGTAATCGACCACCAGAGAGAAGTTCATCACTTCATTAGGTCGTGGGGCAGGAGGTGGCCCCCTAGAGGAGATAGAGTTGTATGGTGGTTGATCCTGCATGCCACCTTTTGATCTTTGTGGGGCGAACGGAACAATAGGATCTTTAGAAGGGAGTCTAAAGTTCAGAATCTCTTGTATCTTTCACTTGTGTCGGAGTGAGGGAATGGGCGGAGTTGCTTTGTAATGTGAATTCCCTCAACTCCCCTCTTTTTGCTTTACTGGGGGGTTAGAGGCTAGCACACTATCTTGGTGTGACATTTTGTAAAAGGATTTTTTAGGAGCTCATTGACTATACTAGTATATCCCCTTTCTTTCTAGTTTACACAATTAGTGGTACTACCCACTTCAAAAAAAAAAGAGGTTGTCACTACCCCTGCTTTACTTTTTCCCTATCCCTAATCATATTCAACATGAAGACTAGTGTGCTTCACCTGCTAATCAAATGAAGGGAACATATGGAGATGGCCAACTCAGTAGTGGACTAGGATTCCCTGAATAGAGAAAAGGACCAGGATATGGATTTTTTTTGAAAGTGGGTAGTACCACTAATGTATAATTGTGGAACAACCTAGCCCCCCAGACAGCCAAAAAGAGAAATAAAAAAATTCACATTACGCAGAATAGGAGTCCAGTCCATTCCCTTACTCTATCACAAACAAAAGAAACAAGAGAGTCATCGGCACGAGACTCCCTCCTGAAAATCCGATTGTTCCGCTCCCCCCACAACATCCATAGAGTGGCATGAAGGATAAGCCACCACACCGTCCTGGACCGGGATATGGATTAAATCAACTCATTCTTGTCTCTTCTATAGTTGCTTGCTTTTCTCTAGAAAAATGTGTTTGAGCATGTAATCTTTTAAGCTGGAAGCAAATTGGCAGATTCTTCAACTCAAGAACATGGGACCCTTTTCAAGATGGATTCCTGTGGCAGTGTAGTAGATAGTCATGAAGAGGATGGCATGATTTAAGTTGGGGCCAGGTCAGTAAAACTAAGTAAAGCAGATGTCTGGGGATCATCGATGCACCTCTTCCCTGTAGATGTGTCTCTGGAAAATGGGGGTGGACGACACAGAGCTTTGCCTACAGGTGACCAAACTAAAATGCTAAGTAAGGATCAGAACATGTGATGTGCACCTAAAAGATTCAGAGACATATCCTATACAAGACCTTGAAGCCCATGATAAAGTATTCTGTTCTTTCTCCTAGTTCCCAGCATAGTATCAGAATTTAGACCAAGATTACTTTCCACAGCTGCCATCCACTGGCTCAGTGTAGTAATTATACAAATACCACACCAACAAACACAGCATTTGTATTCTTCTGTTCAGGTTCACAGCAAACATTTTCTTTCATGGAATAAAAAAGAAAAATAATCAAAATAGCTATCTTAAGCATCAAGACCATGCATCATTAACTCAATGAGCAATTCAAGGGATTCACCATCCAAATGGTTTATTAAAAATCAGTCCCAATTGGAAATAACAACCTGAAACTCAGAGGCAACAACTAGCATATATCCACTACAACCCTGTAGTCTGTTGTTTTAGACTTTTAGTTGAGGCCTAATTAGGTCTGTTGATTTTATTTTATTACTGTAGATAAAATCACAAAATTTATCCAAGTTCCACAGCACAAACCTGAAAACGAGCAGCAGAAGTTAGTAGGCTAATCACAGATATCAGTAGGTCCTCACTTTTCATCTCTTCATCATTTAACATCTCATATATTGAAGACCTTAAATCTTTCAGCTGCAAGTGAGATGTAGCACATGAAAATCATGTTAGAAATGGCGTAGACAGTCATGCTGATCAGGGTTAGATGGGAGAAAAAATACATCCTGGAAGCATAAGAGAAAAGCCCAAACCTGCATATCATCTAAAACAGAAAAAGCATTTTCGGATGAGTATTGCTGCATCCTTCCTGACATAAAGCACAACATAGAAAGAACTCTAGCAGCTGCCACTTGTATAGCCTGAAATACAATACACATACAACATTGACAATTTGCATCTTATTTGTACCTAAACATGCTTCCATGGGGAAAGGAAATTAAGATAAATTTTTCATTATCATGCAATGTAAAGTAAATCAAAAGCAACACAATTAAATATCAGCTCAAGAAATTTAACATCATCACCCGTTATGTTTGTGCCAATGGCTTGCCTGTCTTCCTTATCTGTCAAAACTTTCCTAACTCCGCAGGGACTTTCTCTAAAGACACTGCCATCACCCTATGAGAGGGTGGGTTAGCCCTCTCTCCCCCTGCCCTCGGCACATGCACCTGCACCCACATGCCTACACACATAACCTACTCAAAGAAACACACACACACACTGTGTGAAAGGGGGGCTAAGATTTTGCTGCTCTTCTTATTTTTCGTCTACCTTCTAGCCTTGGAGATAGCATGAAAGCACAGCAAAGAACACATCCACCTGCTGGTTTGTGAGCGAAAGGCAAGGAGGTGGCAGTCCCAGGATGGTAAAAGCAAAGAGGGGGCTTCCTCCTCCATTTGCATCTTGTAAGAAGGCCTTTCTAGGGTGTCATTGGCTCTCTGGGTGATAGGCTTTTAGTGAACTCACGCTTGGAAGGGGGGTTCTGTCGAAGTCTCTTTTACAGCAAGTTTCTGGGCTGGTTTAGTCTATCTAATAGTAAGCCTTGGCCCAAAAATCTTCATAAGTTATGGCCCCTAGACAACTACTATTCTTGAGTTAAGTTTCATGAAGATCTGAATATATTTATTTGTATTCCACCAAATCAGTTCATGTCAGGTTTTAGGATTTTTAGATTTAAACCCTTGGCATGTTGAAGACTGACCTGGTCATGGGTTTGTTGGCCTCTGGTTAGCCCTTGTCCTATTTAAAATTTACAGGGTGGAGTCTGGTTCCTTGTGGTCAAGGTAAGTCAGTGTACCTGACTTTTATACCCTGCAACCACCTAATCTGGTGCAGAGGCATCTGTTAAAGTGATCTTGGCTTTGTTTGGTTGCCCTTTATAAAGTGGTCTTGGGGTTAAAAGAATGGGGATAATTTATGAGCAAGCATCATGTTAGCTACATTTTGTGGAGTCCTAGGGTTAAGAACTGTTAAGTTGCACATCGGTTATGTATGGTTGAGTATTGGGCTTATAGAGATGCCCCCTTCACTCATTGCCAATTGGTTCATACCCATTGCGATGTTGTCATCTTCTGTCTTGTTCTGACCCCTCATCCATTGTATCTCATGTGCTAGGCTCTCTATAATATCAATGTGCTTTTTTTATTTTTTTTTCTGTAGCGTGGGGGGGGAGGGGTTGTTGTGTATGGTTGAGCCTTGGGCTTATAGGAAAATGGCCCTCTCAACTCATTGCCAATTGTCTTTGAGTAAGATGCTTTCAGTTTGAAAAAAATACTAGAGTCATCCCTTTTGGGGTATTGCTCACCAATGCGGAACAGGAGAAGAGATGAGGATGATGATAGAGGAGGGGGATGGGGAGGGGAGGGCACTATGGTCTGAGACAGTAATCCTTGTTTTAGAGTTTCCAATGAACAGCACATCATTCATGGGACTATGTGGTCCATTTTGACCGTATAGCCCTCTTGCAGACGTAATAGGTACATTATGAGGGTTTTCATGGGGATCAATTGCCAGTTTTACACTTTCAACTTTAAGGTCCTCATTTGGAGGATCTCACACTGGAGACTACCCACTCGGGATCGAGTGAGCCATTTCCTCCCGGGTGTCCAGCCAACTTGCTGCTTGTGTGGGGTGGACGTCGAGTCCATGGACCACCTGTTCGTAGGTTGTTCTTTCTCTCAAGGGGTGTGGGAAGCACTTGTTCGGAAGACTCAATGTGGCTTCGTCCAGCATAACCAGGTGCACCACCTTTTGAAGGTCAGGGGTAGAAGCTGGACCCTCAAGGGAGACAGGGTAGTGTGGTGGCTCATTCTCCATGCTACTCTTTGGTCGCTATGGCGGGGGGAACACAACAACCGGATCTTTAGGAGGGAGTCAAGAAGTGTGGAGTCAGTTGTCTCTTTTGTATGTGATAGAATGAGGGAAAGGGCTGAGGCTCTTTGTAATGTGAACTCCCTCAACTCCTCTCTTTTTATCTTGTTGGAGGGGTTAATTGCTCTACAAGTTTGTAATGTGGCCTTTTGTATAGGGCTTCTTGGACTTCTTTTTGATCTATACTTGTACATCCTCCTTTTCTATTTATATATCAGTGGTACTATGCACTTTTCAAAAAAAAAAAATTAAACAGCCTTGTGTTATCAACTATGTTTAAAAAGCCGGACATGTAAAAAGGGTGACAACATATACATGGTATTTTAGAGAAATTGCATGAGAAAAAGGAAATGATGCTTGTTACACTTACAGTATTGCGAGAAAAGGAAATCAGCGATGCTGTAGCTGTAATCACAGGAATTGGTTTAGAAGTGGATGATAGTACTGATTGGACAAAAACTGGCACACCAGAACTAGTCTCCTGCAACTTGTAGGAAAGAAAAGAATGTTAAAAGGGAAAAAGAACAAAAAAAACCTCCTCTGACAGGAAGAACAACACAGCAAATCAATCTAGAGGCCATGTCGCCCCTAAAATTAGAAACACTAAAAAATCAACAAAAATATGGAAGAGATTAGACTTGTCATAAATACATGTTTTTCCAACTTTCAGGCAAATATAAACAACACGTTTAGCATCCATATGAGCATCAAAATCAGGTTATTCAAATTTGTTTGACAAGATGCTTGGGTTTTAAGCACCCCCCATCTACCATGCATGTAGTATTCTGGATTTTGGAACCTAACAAAACCAGTAACTAGAAAGGCAATCTTTTAGGTGATACACTAAATGGACAGTAATTAAAAGCTTTCAAAAGGCTATAGCATACTCATCAAAATATGAACTCCCCATGATTTAGACATTAAGGGGAGGATACATATCAATGAAAGAGATTGACATATCAGGACAAGGTCTCCATGATGTGGTTGAAAGAAAGCTGTCTCATATTGGATATTTTGAAAGAGTAATAGTAGCCTCTGACTATAAATAAACTGTCAACACGACCTTCTCAAGACACCAAGAGAGCCTAGTGTCCTAATAAGACAAGAAGCTCTATAAGCAAAGGTTTCGTATAAGCTTAGTCTTTTTTTTTGAAAAGTGGGTAGTACCACTGATGTATAAATTAAATAGAAAATGAAAGTACAAGAATAGGTTGTGCAAACCCCCAAAAATGCAGACCCAAAAACCTATACACCAAAAGGTCACACAAAGGCAGTGTGGATCAAACTAGTCCCCTAAATAGCCAAAAAGAACAGAAGTAAGGGAATTCAGATTACAAAGAATAACATCCCATTCTCTCACTCTCATCATCATCATCATCATCATCAGAGCCTTATCCCAATTAATTGGGGTCGGCTACATGAATCATGTTCCGCCAAATATTTCTATCAAGTGCAATATTCATATTTAAACTCAAGGAACTAATGTCCTTCCTAATAACATCGCACCATCTCATTTTAGGCCTTCCTCGAGCTCTTTTACTAGCATCCACTAAGATTTGGTCACATCTTTTAACCGGCGCTGAGTTAGGGCGACGAAACATATATCCAAACCACCTGAGTCTATTTTATCTCATTTTACTATCAATTGGAGCTATCCCTAAGTCCTTACGGATGCGCTCATTCTTAATCTTGTCTTTCTTAGTCTTGCCACACATCCATCTCAACATCCTCATCTCTGCTACACACATTTTGTGGATGTGTTCCTTTCGTACTGCCCAACACTCGGTACCATATAACAAAGTAGGTCTCACAGTCGTTCTATAAAATATCCCTTTGAGTTTCACAGGCATACGACGATCACAAAGGACACCTGATGCACTTCTCCATCTTAACCAGCCTACCTTAATCCTATGTGTAACGTCATCATAAATCTCCCCATTCTCTTGTATGATAGACCCTAAGTATCGAAAGCTACTACTCTTCTGAATGTTATGTCCATCAATTAGAACCATGTCTTCCTGAACCACTCTCCCATTACTAAAATTACAGTGCATAAACTCTGACTTACTCCTACTAATTTTAAAACATTTAGACTCCAAGGCAAGTCTCCAACGCTCTAACTTAGCATTTGGAGCATCAATACTCTCATCAATTAAAACAATATCGTCTGCAAATAGCATACACCAAGAGATATCCTCATGCAATTGTTTAGTTACTTCATCCATAACTAAGGCAAAGAGATACGGACTTAGTGCAGAACCTTGATGCAAACCTATAGAAACGGGAAATTCACCAGTCTCCCCAGCAATAGTTTGAACACTAGTAATAGCACCGCCGTACATATCCTTAATCAAATCAACATATCCTTGAGAGATTCCTTTCTTTCTTAATGTCCACCAAATCAATTCTCTCGGTACTCGATTGTACGCCTTCTCTAAATCAAGAAAAACTATATACAAATCTTTTCTCATCTCTCTATACTTCTCCATTAGCTGCCGTAGTAAGAAAATAGCTTCTGTAGTAGATCTATTTGGTATAAAACCAAACTGATTTTCCGATACAGTAGTCATACAACGGAGGCGTTTTTCAATTACTCTTTCCCAAAGTTTCATAATATGACTCATAAGCTTAATTCCACGATAATTATTACAACTTTGAATATCTCCTTTGTTTTTATAGAAAGGAACTACAACACTTTTTCTCCAAACTTCTGGCATTCTCCGTTCCTTTAAAATTTTATTAAAAAATTTAGTTAGCCACTAAATACCAATATCTCCTAGGCCTTTCCATACTTCAATAGGTAAGCCATCTAGTCCTAAGGCCTTGCCCACTTTCATTTTTCTTAAAGCATCCTCCACTTCTGACATCTTAATACGCCTGAAATATTGATATTTATCAAATATTGTGGACTCTTGGGTACCTTCTAAAGATAAATCCTTGACGGAATCTCCATTAAGTAACTTCTGAAAATAGTTATGCCACCTCCCTTTAATCTCAAGATCCTTAGTTAAAACCCTTTGATCTTCACCTTTAATGCACCGAACATGATCTAAATCTCTAGTTTTCCTTTCTCTTAATTTAGCAAGTTTAAATATGTCCTTTTCACCCTCTCGGGTTCCTAATTTATTATATAAATCTTCAAATGCCTTTGATTTAGCTTCGCTAACTATTTTCTTAGCTCTCTTTTTAGCGATTTTATAGGCTTCTAGGGTTTGAGCATTTTTGTTAGTTTGCCAAACTTTAAAGCATTCATTTTTTACTCTAATGGTATTTTGGATTTCCTCACTCCACCACCAAGTCTCTTTTTCTAAATTCTTTTTACCTTTAGATTCGCCTAAGAGTTGCTTTGCAACCCTCGTTATACAATTTGTAACATTATTCCACGTTACATTAGTTTCTTGTTCTAAATTCCAAATATTTTCCTTGAATAGATGATTTTTAAAAGTTTCTAAACTTTTACCATTTAAATTCCACCATTTAATCTTGGAATAATTATTTATAATGATCTTTCTTTTGAATTTAGGGATAGTGACATCCATTACTAACAACCTATGTTGAGGGGCTAGACTCTCACCAGGAATAACTTTGCAATCTTTACATAAAACTCTATCGACCTTCCTAATGAGAAAATAGTCAATTTGACATATATGTGTTCCACTCTTGTATGTTATTAAGTGTTCGTCCCGTTTCTTAAAGAAGGTATTAATAATTGCTAGATCATAGGCCATAGCAAAATCAAGAATAGTATTACCCATATCATTTCTATTGCAAAACCAAGCCCTCCATGAATCCTCTCATAGCCTCTATTATCTATACCCACATGTCCATTAAGATCCCCTCCAATAAAGATTCTCTCTTCACTAGGGATATTTTGGATCAAACTATCAATAGCCTCCCAAAATTACTTTTTAATGCTCTCTTCTAATCCTACTTGAGGTGCATATGCACTAATTATATTCAAAATATCCTCACCTAAGATAAGTTTAATTACCATTAGTCTATCCCCCAATCTATTTACTTCCACAACTCTGTCTTTTAAGTTTTTATCTATTATTATAGCAACACCATTTCTAGAGTTATTACCCGTATACCAAATTTTATATCCATCAATGTCTTTAGCTTTATGTCCTTTCCACCTAGTTTCTTGTAGGCAAGCTATGTTAACCCTCATGTCCTTCATTAACTTAACTAATTCTAAACCCTTACCCGTTAAAGTTCCTATATTCCAAGTAGCTAGACGGATCCTATGTTTTTGGACTTGCTTCTTTACCCATGTGCGTCCAACCCCACAAGAGAACCCTTGCCTATTTGACACCGCAATCGGGCGCCATTGCGGCGCGTCGCTTACGGGGAACGCCCTAGCTAGCCCTTGCTCACTTGTCATTCTATCCGGGTTCCGATGTAACGCGTCGCTTACGGGAAACGCCCTAGCTAGCCCTTGCTCACTTGTCATTCCATCCGGGTTCCGATGTAACGCGTCGCTTACGGGGAACGCCCTAGCATTAGCACAAAATGTATTTGGATCAGAATTCATGTTGGAGATGTGACAAAAATTTACTGCTGGCTGTCGACCTAACGCAAACCCTCCTCTTTTCTCATCCGGGCTTGGGACCGGCCATAGCAGAGTTATCCCATTCTCTCACTCTGTCACAAACAAAAGAAACAATTGTCTCCTCAGCACAAGACTCACTCCTGAAGATCTGATTATTCTGCTCTCCCCACAACGTCCACAAGGTGGCATGAAGAATAAGCCACCAAATAGTCATGTCACTCCTAATGGGCCAAGACCTGCCCTAGTTTGCCAACGGATAGTGAACCTCACTATGCTAACCGATGTTGCATCCGATCCTCCTAGCAAGCTCTCCCCACACCCTTTGTGAGTAGGAATAGCCCACAAACAGATGGTCAAAGGTCTCCATATCTTGTCCACAAAAGCAACAGGTCGGCTGGATGTCCAGAAGGAAGCAAAGTAGCATGTCCCGGATCGGTAGTCCCCATGTGAGATCCTCCATACTAGAAGCTTCATCTTGAGCAGGGTCTTCGGTTTCCACACCTGGTCATATGAAAGTATCTATGTCTGATCAACTGGGCCCACAACCCCTCCTCTCCAGGCCCCAACCTCCACAGTCACTTGCACAAGAGGGCCAAGTTGAAATATCTAAGATTCTTGATCCTAAAACCACCATGTTCCTTGCTAGTAACCAGTCTGCCGCATGCTATGTCACGCCAACCCCTGCATCCCCCTCCACTGTCCTGCCAAAAGAACCTACACTGAATAGAGTCAAATCTTCCTAGCCACTATCTTTGGGATCTGAAACAAGGAAAAGAAATAAGCAGAGAGACTATCTAACATTGATCTGCGCAAAACCAATCTGCCCCACAGGATAAAACTCTAGCCTTCCACCCTGCCAACCTAGACTCATACCTCTGGATGATGGGAAGCCAATCTGCACACAATAAAAAGCCTGGGATAAGAGGGAGACCTAAATAGCTGAATAGGAACTCACCAATCTTACATCCCAGCAAGCAAGCTGCTCTCAAGACCTCCTCGTCCTCCAAGTTCACTCCTACAAGAAGACTTTTGTAGAAGTTAACTTTGAGACTAGTGATCTCCTCCAACAACTCCAACAAGAGCCTAGCCACGTAATATTGTTGCTCCCCCCCAATTAGGAACAAAATGGTATCGTCAACATACTGCAAGTGGGTGATAGGAGGAGCACCTCTGCCTACTTGAAAGCCTGTGATCAAACCAGCTGTCTCAACCCTCTGCCACACCTTGCTCAGAACACTAGTTACAAGCACAAAGAGGAGGGGAGACATAGGATCCCCTTAGCGGATCCCCCGACCACTGAAGAACCAAGGGGACAACTTCCCATTAATAAGGACCGCAAATGAAGCCAAAGAGATGCAAGCCATGACAGAGCCAATCCACCTCTCACCAAAGCACATCCTCTCCAACACATCAAAGAGACACTGCAAATTCACCCTATCATAGGCCTGCTTAAAGTCTAACTTGAGGACCACACCATTCTTCTTCTGTTTCTTCGTAGCAAATATACACTTATACGCCACCAGAAAGTTGTCCAAGATATGTCTTCCCCTAATAAAAGCTCCCTCGAAGTGACTAACAAGGCTGTCGATAACAGTGACCAACCTCCCAGCCAACACCATAATGATGATTTTATAAGTGCCATTTAGCAAACTGATGGGCTTGAAGTCCTGGAAGTCTAGGGCCCCAACCTTATTTGGAATAAGCACCAGGAGGGTTTTATTAATACTCCCCAAGTGAGCCCTAACCTCCTGAAACTCCCTCACAATTGTAATAAGGTCACCCTTGATGATCTCCTAACATTTCTGAAAGAAGGCCAGCGACAAGCCATCCGGTCCAAGGGCTCTATCACTTGCAAGAGAAAACACCGTCAAGTGGACCTCCTCCTTAGAGAAGGGCTGGGAGATAACCTCCCTCTCCTCTTGGGAAAGGCTGGGAAGGAGATCATCTGCAATCATAGGTCGACAACGCTCTTCCTCTGTGAATAGCGTAGAGTAGTAAAGTCTTGCCTGGTCTCTGATATCCTCCTCTGCAGACAACGAAAGGTCTCGCACCTTGATGCAAGAGATGGTGTTAACCCTCCTCCTCCTAGAAGCAATGCACTGAAAGTAGATCGTGTTCCTGTCCCACTCTTTAATCCACCTATCTCTTGATCTTTGTCCCCAAAAAATCTCCTCTTTATAAAGAATCTCATCAAATTGCTACCTCAATGTATCCCGAAGTATCCGGTCCTCATCATCCATAAGGCTTGCCTCCTCCAAACAATCTAGACCCTCAAGCTACTGTAGAATCATGTCCTTTACTGCCCTTCCCGGGAGGGATTTATCAGTTCCCCAAGCCTGAAGAGCCTGAGCAGTGTGCTTCAATCTTCTTACCAAAGTACCCATAGCGGAGAAACCCGCAGCCTGAGCTAACCACACACTTGAAACTGTGTCCATAAAGTCTTACCTCTCTGAACCAAAGCTACTTAAACCTGAAACTGTATCTCCTATCATACAACCAGCACCTAAGAGCTTAGTCTTAATGAGGCAGGTGAGGAAGAGAAAAGACGAGGAAGACAAGTTAAGAGAGGGAGAGAAGTGAAGATGGGACAGCTAAGATTGCTGGAATTAACCCCCCACCCCTCCAAAGGCAGCAGTCCAAGAGGGGAGGACACTACATTAACGCTTTGTTTTCCAGCTCTGCAGAGGGAGTCATTTGGACAATTACATGGAGCAGCAACAACAAGCAATAGGGTCCCTCCTTCAATCTTCAGCTAGATGTAGGGTGACACCTATTTCCATCCTACTTGCACATCAGTACATGTCTAGTTAATCTTTCACCTTTCCTTTTCTTAGTTTTTGGGTATTTTGGGACTAGGTCTTGCAAACTCATCCTTGGAAGGAATATGGCGCAGACTTATTGTTTGAAGCATGCTAGATCTAAGGGGCATAACAAGATATTATGAATTAGTTCATGAATCATTTTCATATGCCTTCTGTGGAAAGACTTTGTTACAATTCGATGGCCGTGTGCAGTGCTGAACTAGTACGTGTGCTTGACTCATTTTGGGGAAACTAGGTAACTGTTGAACCCCAAAAAATTCATAATTTCATAATTACAGTAAATTTCAGAAATTAAGATGCTTTATGGTATGACATGAAGCGATGCTCGACCATCGCCGTCATAAAGATAGTCATGGGCATTTCATCGAACACAAGAAGAGCGACACAAAGTCATGCGCACCCGCTCGCTAAAATTAAGCTTTTTAGCATTTGAAGATATTTTTGCCAAACAGTTCGTGGGCGACCGAAACTGTGTAAGCCACCCGTACAATCCACACAAAATCAAGTGTTTATCCCCTTATGGTGCATAGGCATTTCGTCAAACACCTTGTGAGCGGCACAAAGTCATATACACCTGCTCAACAAAATCAAACCTTCAACTTCTAAAGCACTCATGGACATTTTATTAAACGCCTGGCGGGCGGCACAAGGCCACGCAACTACTCAACAAAGGCCCACGCCAAGTCGAGCTTTTAGCTCTTTATGACAAGTGAGCATTCTGTCGAACACCTCGTGAGAGGCATAAAATCATACAACCACGGGATTTAAACTCATATAAAATTAAGTTTGGTGCCATCGGGTATTCCCGTGGCGTTAAACAAAAGTTTCTTTACCCCGGAGTAAACGGGCAACAAGACGACGTCTAGAAATGGGCAACAAACAAAACAAAATTCTTCCACGACTCCACGTGTCCTTTGCTGTGAACAAGCCAAGACAAAGATAAAAAAATCTCAGAAAAGGAGACTTTTTATAGCCTTGACTGGACTGCATAGAGAGAGGGACCGCCCCCCTTCCTCTCTCTCTCTCTCCCTGTTGTTGCAAGCCGGGAGGAGGGGAACCCCCGGTCAGAACCATCGGGGGTGGCCCCCCTGCCTCCTCCTGTTGCAGACCGGGGGGGAGGGGTGCACCCCCAGTCAGAGCAACCGGGGGTGGCCCCTGCCCCCCCTGTTGCCTCCTCCTGCTACTCAACTGAGCAAAGATGGCAGTATCGGCCGAAACTGATATGTTTCGGCCGAAACGTATCGATTTCGGCCCATACCGAAACGAGTTCGGACCTGCCTACTGTAGCAAGTCCGAAACTTTAAAAAAAAACTTTTTTAATGGTTTCGGGCGAAACCGATACCGATTTCGCCCGAAACTCACCCGTTTTGGCCCGAAACTGGACGGTTTCAGCCGAAACCAGACATGTTCACTGTATTTTTTGCCTTTTTTGAATGTTTTGAACCGGTTTCGGCCGAAACTGAAACCGAAACAGGTACGTTTCAATTTCGGTCCTGGCCGAAACCGATACTGCCATCCTTGCAACCGAGGGAGGGAGGACCACCGGTCCCTCCTACCGAGGGTGCCCCCCCTCCTACTGCTACTACTACATAACCGGGGGAGGGAGGACCCCCGATCCATCCCACCAGGGGTGCTCCCCCCCTGCTGTTGCTGCTGCTCCACCAGGGGAGGGAGGACCCCAGTCATCTCCACCGGGGGTACCTCCCCCTGCCTCTGTCGCTGTTATTTTTTTGAAGAAAAAAAAGGGGGGAGAGCAGGAAAAGGGGGACCCCCGGTCAGGCCCACCGGGGTGCCCCCTTCCCTGCTGCTACGCACTAACCGGGAGAGGGAGGCCCACAAGGGGTGGCCTCCTCCCCCTCTCTTCCCTACGGTGCACCACCGGGGGGTGGCCCCCCTTGACATGGAGCACATGGAAAAAGAAAAAAAGGGGGGGAAGACGAAGAGAAAGGGAGATGAAGGGTCAAAGAACTCACCCCCACCACAATCTACCAGGTGATGCACCCCCACTTGACATTCTCCTACCACCATAAAAGGAGGAGGTTAGCCACACTCGGAGGAGGGATGAAGGACATGCAAGAGCCTGGAGAAGCCGCGCAAGAGCACTTAGAGGCTTTAAGCTCCAAGATGTTTTGTTATCTCCTAGCCTCTCTTTGGCATTGGTTTATCCCGAGGTTAGCTCTAAGTTAACTCCGAGATAAGCTTTTTTGTACTTTGGTAAGGAGTTAATGTTAGTCGGGTTAGGTTAAGGGCTAACCCAGGGATATTCCTGGGTTTTGAAACCCACACCCAAGGGTGGGTTAAGGTGGGTTAACCTCCTACCTCAATAAATGCTCAATTAAATGTGTCTCTCTCTCTCATAATAAATGCTATTTCTCTCTCTCATTATTACTAGGTTAACCTACTATTTACCAAATCATACTAGATTAAAATTAGGTTAGCCCACATCCTTACTCCCAGATTAACTACTCTCCTACCAAATCAAAAATGGGTTAATTCCGGGCTACTTTAATCGGGTTGACTTAGCCCATCTTTAACCTAACTCCATACCAAAGCCACCCGTAAAGCCCTTGGTGGCTTCAAGACTTCAAGATGTTTGATTGTTAACTAAAACCCACAAAAAAGGGTGTGCGCCCCACAGTTGGGATATGATCTTTTAATCTTTTGATAATCAACGTTGCTGGAATGAATATGGAACCATGCAACTTTTATAAATAACCAAAGTCTATGAAGAAACTTGGGAAATCATGGGAAGAATCGAATTATGTCAAGAAATTGCAAAAATACCTTCTCTTGTTCGGAAATTGCAGAAATACTCCCAATGGAGGGAAAATTGCATAAATACCCCCCGATAGAGGGAAAAATACAGAAATACCCTCGATGGTGAAAAAATGTAAAAACACCCCCGATGGTAGAAAAATTGCAGAAATACCCCCGATGGTGGGAAAATTACAGGAATATCTCCGATGGTGGAAAATTACAAAAATACCGTTGATGGCGGAAAAATTATAGAAATACCTCCGATGGTAGGAAAATTACAGAAATGCCCTCGAGGTAAGTTCCCGGCTTGTCTCAAAATCACCAAAATACCCTCGTTCCGGTCTAGGTTTACACAACTCGGTTGTGGGACACGGAATATTTTCACGTAGGAAAAATAGACAATAAAATGTTCTTTTTGAAAAGAGACATTCCTCTTCATAGAGAGGGCTATTCCGTGTGTGCGCATAGTATCAGACGATTTGGGTTCGAGTGCTGGACATTTTCCCACTGACCGTAATCAGTGTTGATTTACATCGGCCTAACGTCCGAACACCTTTGTTTAACTGTCAAAGAAATTCCAAAATCTTCTATTGGGGTTCTAATGTTGAGGGCAGACGCTCTTGGAGAGTTCACAATGTCCACTCACTCACCACCGACCAACAACAAAGACTAGGTTAGGGTTTTAACTGAGGCTATGTTTAGGCAAAACCCTAGGATTCGGGAATATGAAGATGATTTGGGAGAAGCCGTAGGCATTTTTGAAGCAGAAGGAGATTTTCTGGACCCTGAGGGCGTTTTGATAATTTTACCAACCCAGGGGCATTTTGGTAATTTTCCAGGCCAGGGGTATTTCTGAAATTTCTGGACTGGAATGGAAGTAGGATAGGGTTCCTGACTTCCCAAGACATTAAGGCCATTTCTGGAGGGTTTTGAGGACTCTGGGGCCATTTCTAGGTCGTAAGGGTATTTTGATAATTTTGCTTTATCCTAGACAGACCTAGGGCTTGGGATGACATCTGAGTGTCGGACTGAGCTGACGTTGTTCCCAGGGCGAAAGGAGCGACAATAGTTTCATAGAAGACTCATGTATCAAGTTCGCCAAAAGAGGGGGGGTATATGTACGATTTCCACAAGTTGAGGGGTTTTCTTGTAATTTTACCCCGAGGACATACAGGAGACATGCTGAGTGTTTTTATAGTCCGAATGAGTACAAGGGTTGTCGGCGAGTTGTCGACTGTACAAAAGTCCGCATTAGAGCGAGAGGTGGGGACATAGTCCCAATTACAAAAGATTGCAGAGTAAAACTGCAAATTACAGGACTTCTGTCTTTTACGGTCCCGGGGAGGACATTTTTGTAATTCTACCATTGTTGGGATAGAACCATATAACTTCGTCGTCCCGGGACGTAAAGACTTACAAAATATGGCCCGCTGAGGGGCATAATTACCGATATGGCCCACTGAGGGACGTAATTACAAAAATACCCCGTAGGGGCATAAGTACAAGACCCGGGGATACCCCTCGCAGGCCAAGACAAACAGAACAAATTCCTTGTGCAGGTTCTTCGTACGTAGTCCTTCATCTCTCTGCTTGGACCCTTGGGGGTCTATTTATAGAAGGTGAGAGGATCCGGGTTGACAAAACCGTGGAGAAATCCTTCAATTCTGTCAGGGTGGGGTGCAAAAACCCTTATTTTTGTTAAAGTGGGGTGGCAAAAAGTTATTTTGACCCCTCTGGGATGGAAAAAAGGCTTTTTGACCCCTCCACCCCTTTGTCCTTCTTTAATTTTGGCGCACGTGAAGATACCCGGAGGGGTCAAATGACCCCTTTGGCCAGAGGGGTCAAATGAAGAAAATTGGCCCGGTTCTGACAGAGTGGGGTGCAAAAATCCCGTTTTTTGTCAAGGTGGGGTGGCAAAAATAATTTTTGACCACTCTACCTTTTTCTTCTTTTTTTTTGAAAAAATGGGACCGAGAGGAATTGGGGGGACCCGCGGCCCGAGGGGGGGCGTGCGGCCCCGCTGGGTCCCCGCGGGGTCAGCGCGAGCGGGGTCGCATGACCCCCCCCCCCCCCCCGGGTCCGCGGGGTGGCCGCGCGACCCCCCTCCTCCGGTCCGCACCCCGAGAGGGGTCATTTGACCCCCGGGCGCTCCTTTTGGCCCCTCTTGACGCCGTTTTTATCCGTTTCTGTCAAACTGGGTTAGGGAGAAGCCGGAGGGGGGGAGCTTTTATAGCCCGTGGAGGTCCGTTCCTTGCCGCGTGGCAGCCGTCTATCGGTGGAGACTTGTGCGGGAGCGACGGAACGTCTTGTTTTGTTGTTTGTTCGTGCGTCGCCGCGTGGGGAGGAATTCTTCGCGCCCGTCTGCGCCGTGTGATACACTTGCTCGGCTTATTTTGACGGGTTCGTACGCGTATTTTTTTTCCTCTTAAATTCCATTGCTGCGACGCCGAATATGATTGTACAGCCGGGCCGACGGACCCTAAATTGCGGAGATACTCCGCGCTCCGACGATGTCGACGATACGTCGTATCTTCCGTTGATTATCACATAGTGATAAAAACTCTTCTCAAAATATTCTGAGATAATTTCGAGTTCAACAGATGCCCCCGACGGGACGTCCGTCACGGCCAGAGGCGGGGGCGGACTGCCCGTGCCCTTCTAAGGGAAATATATTTATGTGTCCCGTGCATAGGCTTCGGGATTTGTAGGACTGCATTTAATATTCATATTGCTGCCCTGCAATATTTTGATCTGACGCTCCTCCCTTTTTCCTCCCCTTTGTGCTTTCAGACATGGCTCGCAGCAGCGGAGATGGGAGCCAGTCGAGGAGGTCAAGAGTCAGGGGTGCTGACGAATGCCGAGTTGAGCGTACGAACCAGCAAATGCCACCTTTCCCTCCCCGTGTCATTGAAGATGGTGACTTCAACTAGCTCGACTTCGGCTATTTATGGGTCGCTGAGGGCTCAACTTAGAGCGCTGGAGAGACGGAGGGTCTTGTGGACGTATCCCGGATTACGAGACGGGATGGTCTTTATACATATGACCGCACGGGGGGCTATCCGCGCCACTACCCCTTGGATCGCCACCTTTACTGCTTTCTCCAGTGTTTTGCACCTATCGGCATGGAAGCCGATGATCCCTCGCTTCCTGAGGAGCGCCGCCGCCTTGAGAGGGCTATTTTAGCGGGGAGAGATAGCATGCAGGGATTGTGCTCTCTGACTTATCCGAGCTACCCGGAGGGCTTCACTCGACAGAGACAGTATCCGGATCAGCGGAGTCTGGGCTCTTTTCAGCGGTATGAGAGTCTGACTGTTCGGACTGCAACACTATCTCCAGCAACTTGGCACATGCATGGGCAGCACATGACCATGGATCAGGTTGTGGATGGCCTTTTCTTGACACCGACCGGAGCGAGCTTCGCACATGAGGAGTACGTCCATGGCTGCATGGTTGAGAGAATTTTATCCTTGAAGACTCCCAGCTGGTACGGGAGGTGGTCTGTTGTCCCGTCTCACAGCTATCACCGAGGCGCGACAGAGTAGCTCTGGGGCGTTCTGACTGTCTACCGGTCGGTATTGGATAGGGTAGGGATTCGTCATGCAATGACGGCTGCCCTATATTCCTACCCCTGTCACACAGGCCTGCTACAGGCATTGGTAGAGAGGTTCAACCGCCGGTGGAACACCTTCGTCACGGATGGAGGAGAAACCTCTTTGGACCTCTGGGCTTTCTAGAGGATTTCAGGCCTTTCGATCTGTGGGAGGCCATACGAGGAGCTGTCACTAGACGATCTGCACCTCAACTCCACTGATGGCGCAGGGCGGTACACCCTGCCACACTGCTTCAGATTCTTGATGATGACTTGGAGGGATTTATCCCGAGTTGGCACAGATCGGACTCCTCGCACGCCACGGGTGACTTTGAACGCGTGGGTGAGCCATTTTTATAGTGGCCCTTTTTGCTTCTACGAGGAGTTCGCGCAGTCTGGTACCACCTGGGAGGAGTGCAGGGAGGTCAGAGTAGACGTTCCCCTCATCCTCGCCACTTGCCTGCACCGGACTTCGACGCAAGGATGGAACTCTCGAAAGCTACATCCCATCACATATCTGGCAGCTTACTTGGCCTACTGGTTGGCCAGTTTTGTGATCCCCCATGGGGAGGAGGGGGTTTTGAGGTCGGAGGTGATATACCCGGCTTGTTTGCTTGCTTGTGGACAGCGGCTCGCCATCGCGCCAGCAGCCTTGGCGAATATTTTCCATTCGCTTGGGGCATTGTCTTCCCACTCATCACCGCGGGAGAAAGGCATTCTGCTGCCCACTCATTATTTGAGTGCCTGGGCAGGATTGTTGTTTCCAGAGTTGTCCCGGAGGGCTCCAGTTGAAAATCCAGCGGCGCCGTTGATCTTCTGGTTCATAGGGCAGCCATCACAGGACTCAGTGATTCAGCTTGTGGGTGCCCGGCGGGCCTTGTCTTTTGTTCCGGTGAGGAGAGGAGAGGGCATAGCCCTTGACTACTCCTACCTCCACCGCCCGTATGTGGGGCAGGAGGGAGATGCTGTTGTTAGCCGGGTATCTACCCATGCTTTACTCTCCCCTCAGGGCCGGCGGAGTGGGTTGTCAGCATCCGTCCCAGTGTCCTTGTGTACCGCCGCTCCAGCACAGCGATACTTGAGCCCTATTACCCGCACCGATTCGCCAGGAACTTCGGGTATGATCAGGGCATCCCTTCAGGTGCAGAGTTTTGTTTGACTCTCCGGCTATACAGGCACAGAGACGTACATTTGGTAGCAGCAGCCTGGCAGGACTTTCTCAGCCGTGAGGTGGGACAGGGGTACCCCGTCCCAGAGCAGGAGTGTCGGGGCTCTTTTGACATCTACTATGCCCGCTGGTGGTTTAAAGCCAGCAATGTCTTTCGCGAGCATCGTGACGCCATCCGGACAGCGGAGGAGCAGCGTTTGAGGAGGGAGGATCTGCCTCCCTTGCTTGTGGACCCAGCCTTCATCAGATCCCATTTTTCAACCGCCGCCCGGGTTGTGAGCGACATTGAGGAGCAATGGCAAGAGAAAGGCTGGACGGCCTCGGTCGACAGAAGCCAATATAATGGGGCGCTGAAGCCCTTGAAAAGCAAGCCAGCAGCAGCTTCGAGAGTCTCTTCTTCTTCCACCACAGGAGCAGCCCCAGGCCCTTCAAAGGCCTATTCTTGGTGGGAGGACTTGCAGGTATCTTGTGGCGTGAGAAGGAAGTCTCAGCTGTCCCAGCCGATACCAGAGGGAGCGCACGGAGGCAGCACCTTCGCCGAGTGGAGAGCCCACGTGATCAATGCCATAGGCTGTGCAGGTCCGCTGGAGTACCTTTCTGTCCTTGAGGTGGCGACGACTCCTCTTGCCATATTCGACACTGTAAAGGCAGTTGCACATGTCCTCCGAGTAAAGCCGGAGCAGATAATATTAAAACCCGTAAGGCCAATAGAGGCTACAGGTAATCATCCTTTTTTTTTTGCTAGCTTTGATATGCATATGTCTTTATATTTCGGAATAAGTATTTTGACATATTCCTTTGACAACTGCAGGTGGGGCTGCTAGAGTAGTCGGCATTGGGCCTTCAGAGGGTCCTCCCGATGCTGAGACGGGGAGAGATATTACTGCCTCAAAGAGGCCCCGCACTGAGGGTCCTGGGGAAGGGGATGTGAGGTCATCGTCCTGTCCCCGACTCGAGGATGAATCCCCAGCGATTGAGGCCGTATCCAGTAAGTAATACGTTTAGATACTTGCCATTTTTCAAGCATATATGCAGTGTTATAAACACATTTTTGCTCAGCTACATACAGCCCCTCCAAAAACTAGGGTCAATGCGAGCTTCTCTCCTCCTCCGGCGGGAGATGACATGCTGCTAGATGAGTCTGCGCCGAATGTTACCTTCAACTTTGAAGAACTAATTTCTCGCACAGACAATTACACGCCAGTGACAGCTAATTCTCCCTCACCCCCTACGGCAAGGACCATAGATGACAAGGCTCCAGGTAAAATACTTAGCCTTGTCTCTTCTTCATTGATACATGAAGAATTAAGCATCACTAATTCCTTAGTGTTTTCTTGACTATATAGGAGCTCCTGAGGTTGTTCCTCCTGTACCGACAACGGGAGGCGATGTCGGCTCTTCTTCCGGGGCCAGATCCACTTCTGAGAGTGGGTCCACTTCTGGGAGTGGGAGTTCTACGACCTCAAACCCTCCCTCTAAAGGGAGCTCGAGCTCTACTTCGGGTGCCGAGATCTCGAGTTCTCCTCCAGGCGAGAGTGACTCTCTGGAAGAGGGAGAGTTACGGGGGTGCTGATGGTAAGTGCAGCTGCATCTTGTCTTCCTCAGTCAACTCTATCTTATAAAGATTTGCTCGGCTTACAAAGTTCTTTGTTGAGCAGGAGTAGACTTGGTTGGATCCATGGAGGAATTCTCACAGCTTATGGGATCTGGCTCGTTCATGGATCTTCTGACTAATGGCGATGCCATGACGGACACAAAGGCCATGGGGGCGACAGATGTTGATACCGCGGCGCCGAAAGATCCTCCACCAGGAACCTCTTCTGATGTTGACATTATCGAGGACAGTACGGTTGATCCTCCAGGTAAGGAATCTTGCAGGCTAATAATAGACCTCTCGATTACTTTGCAACTGTCCTCGCCAAGCAGACTGGTGCGTTTGCTATGTGAACAGTGACAGGCCAGGCTGTTGAGAGTGATACATCCCGCCCTGGTGGGGCAACTCCGACAGGGGAAGTTTCCCAGGGCGCGTCAAAGGGCCTTCAAAGTTCAGGGCAGAATACCCCGCCAGCAGACACCCAATCTATAGGTATTCCTTGCATCTGCCAATGAATAACCCAAGTGGTGTCTGTATTTTATTTATGGTACTGACCCTTTTCTCACACTTGACATGCAGCTTCTCCTTCTGTGGAGCCAATGGCTGGAGTCTCCATGCAAGAGGAGTTTCAGGAGGAGCAATCTTGCTCCCAAAAGGCCCCTGATACGGAGTCTGCTCTTCCCAGCATAGCTGAAGGAGGGGATGCTGTTGAGACAGGTATATAGCTGCTCTCTGGAATCTGACATTGCCTGTGTGCCATTCCATAGATAGGCACTTACATGCTGTTACTTGATCTGTAGAGGATCGGGCCACAAATGCCCTGCTTGGTGAACCGGCATCAGCTTTTGGCAACGATTCCTCCCCGGCCATTGATGAGAGGCCTATACCGGCGACGACTTAAGGTATACCAGTATACAATGCCTTTCATGGCTGCTTGTGCATATCTCCTTTTTTTTTGTTGGCGACCAAGCACTTACTCTACCCCCCCCTTTTTTTACAGCTCCCGAGAAGGAAGCTCCGGGGATGCCTGCAGACTTCCCTGCCCTCAGAGTCGAGTGGCATGCCGCTCCTGTCCTTAGGGTGGCATTGAATGCCACCATGGCTGACCAGCTTCTGCAGAGTCTTGATCAGTTGATCCAGGTCGACCCGCTGCCCACTGCAGAAGCTTTGAGGGGTGACCTAGAGGTATTCATTGGGAGCTACCACGCGTTGGGCCTTCCTCGAGATGCATGGGCAACGAGGCTGACCACACTATGGAGCGAGTTCGCTCGCCTCTGCGTCGTCCAGGAGCGGAGACGGAGGGCACAGTTGCAGATCCAGGAGCAGGAGGAGCAGCTGCGCGGACTCCGGGCAGCCCAGGTGGAGGTCGGCCTCCAGATCGAGGGCGCTGAGAAGCGCAACCAGAGGGCTTTCCTTCGAGTAGAGGAGCTTCAGAGAGAGCTTCAGGAGGCTGAGGTGGAGTGTCGCAGCACAGAGGCTGAGTTGGCGACCTTCCGCCGTAGACTTGAGGAGCTTCGGGAGGAGGCTTTCCAGGGCGAGACTCGCCTTGCAGAGTTGCGGGGGAGCGAGTCCGGTGCTTGATGAGCTTCAGCACCCTCTTGTACATAGGGCCTCCATACTCCCTTTTTTGTTTGAGTTATCCCGAGGGCTTGTCTCGGGCTCCATTAATGACATTGATGAATAAAGGACAGAATTTGAGATCTTTGCTTCCATCCTTTGTGCATGCATTTTTTTTATCACTTTACCAACCCTACCGCCCTTTCGGGTTTTCGCCAGGACTGGCCCCCTTTAGCTTTTTCCGGCGCGCCCTTTCGGGTTTTCACACCGAGGGGTTACCCATTTTTGCCCGAGACGCCCTTTCGGATTTTCACCTCGACCGGGTCTATGGCTTTTTTGCCCTCAGCCAACCGTTGAAGGCCGACTGAGTCCGCCGGGGTATCAGTATTTTTAACCCCACTTTTTTTTTTGAGTCTATAGTGCCAAAATGCAAGGAGAAAGTGACACTCCCGTAGGGACGTGTGTGCCGTAGAGGTGGGACAAGGTGGGTGGATTCGACAGCCCTAGTGGGACACAATTAGCCAAATCCAAAAACCGAAGGTTGAACAAGTTGGCAACCCGAAAGGGGTGTGCGTGCGCGAAGCCCGGTTGGGACAGCAAAGGAGTAGGTTTAACAGTCCAAAAGGGACATGCGGGTTAAACCTGGAGGCCGATAGGCGAGATGGGTTGGCAGCCCGAAAGGGGCATACATAGGCCAGACCCGAAAGGATGAAAGGAGGGGATTTGACAGCCCGGGTGGGACGTATAAATCAAATCCGTGAGCCGATAGGCAAATAGGGTTGGCAGCCCGAGAGGGCATGCGAAGGCCAAGCCCGTGGGGACAAAGGAATAGACTTGGCGATCCCGGTGGGATATATGAGTCAAGTCTAGAGGCCAAAAGGCGAGATGAGTTGACAGCCCGAAGGGGGCATGCATAGGCCAGACCCATGAGAAGGAAATGATGAATTTGACAGCCCTAGTGGGACGTAAGAGTCAAACCCGAAAGCCGATAGGCGAGATGGGTTGGCAGCCCGAGAGGGCATACTGAGGTCAATCCCGATGGGACATGTGCCAGAAGACATGATGGGTTGGCAGCCTGAAAGGACATACTGAGACCAAACCCAAGATAAAAAGTGCCGAAAGGCATGATAGGTTGACAGCCTGAGAGGGCATACTGAGGCCAAACACAGGAAGGTAAAATGAGCTGAAAGGCGAGATGGGTTGGCAGCCCGAGAGGACACACTGAGGTCAATCCCAAGATAATAAAAATGTGCCGAAAGGCATGATGGGTTGGCAGCCCGAGAGGGCATACTGAGGCCAAATCCAAGATAATAAAAATGTGCTGAAAGGCATGATGGGTTGGCAGCCCGAGAGGGCATACCGAGGCCAAACCCATAATAATAAAAATGTGCCGAAAGACATGATGGGTTGGCAGCCCGAGAGAGCATACTGAGGTCAATCCCAAGATAGTACATGTGCCAGAAGACATGATGGGTTGGCAGCCTGAAAGGACATACTGAGACCAAACCCAAGATAAAAAGTGACGAAAGGCATGATGAGTTGGCAGCCCGAGAGAGCATACTGAGGCCAAACCCAGTGGGACAAAAGAATAAGTGGATTTAACTGCTCGAAAGAGACACATGAGCTAAACCCGGAAGCCGATAGGCGAAATGGGTCGGCAGCCCAAAAGGGGCATGCATAGGCCGAGCCCGATGGGACTAGAAGGATAGATTGAATAGCCCGGAGGGACATGAGATCTGGACCTCGGGAGGTCCAAAGTATGGGTAACCCCGATGATACAGAGTAGGACAACGTCAGAATGCCGGTGGGACCAGGTGTCATAGGATGACATGTAAAGCATAGCCATAGTAGCAATATGATAGAGTGGAGTCATTGACTTAGAGCCGCCCATAGAATAAGCAGAGATGATTTTTTTTCTTCTTTTTTTTTCACATTACCAGCCTCACCGCCCTTTTGGATTTTCGCCAAGGCTGGCCCCCTTTAGCTTTTTCCGGTGCGCCCTTTCGGGTTTTCACACCGAGGGATTGCCCATTTTTGCCCGAGACGCCCTTTCGTGTTTTCACCTCGGCCGGGTCTATGGCCTTTTTGCCCTCAGTCAACCGTTGAAGGCCGACTGAGTCCGCCGGGGTATCAGTATTTTTAACCCCATTTTTTTTTAACCTTCACTGAGGAGAGGTACTATTCTGTGAGGACTGCTGTAGAAACTCTTGCGGCGGCGCATGATAGAGCTTCATATGCTTGCCGTTGAGAGGAGGGAAGGGATTGTCCCCCTTGTGGTCAAGGACCGTATAGGCTCCTCCTTCGTAGACCTTCTGAATGACATAAGGTCCCCGCCAATTAGGCTGGAGTTTGCCGCTGGATCTTCCCGCGAGAACCTCCTTTTCTTTGACCATGACGAGGTCGCCTTTCTTGAATGCCCTTTGCTTGACCAGCTTATCATACGCACGTGTCATGCGGGCTTGATACACTTGTAAGTGCTTGTAGGCTTTGAGTCTTTCACCTTCAAGGTTGGACAACTCTTCAAGCCTCCTTTCTATCTCGGACTGGTCTTGACCTGGTAATCCGGCGTGCACAGCAATGCGGTAAGATGCTAATTCGATCTCCACAGGGACCACTGCTTCGGCTCCGTAGACCAAGGAGAATGGGGAACATCCCGTGGGGGTTTTATAAATAGTCCGATAGGCCCATAGGGCTTCGTGGACCTTCTCGCCCCAGTCCCGCTTGCGGCCACCTACTATCTTAGACAGCAGCTTACAGAGGGTCTTATTGAAGGCCTCGGCCAACCCGTTGGCTTGGGATTGTAGACTGATGACGTCCTCCAGTCAATATGGAATTTGGCCGCCAAAGCATAAACAGTCTTGTTCCTGAATGGCGTCCCATTGTCGGATATAATCCGGCTGGGGGTGCCGAATCTATATATGATATAGTGCCTCACAAAGCGGGCAACTATCTCTCCTGTAACTTCCCGTAGCGGGACGGCTTCCGCCCATCTGGAGAAGTAATCAGTGGCGGCCAGTATGAACTTGTGGCCTTGAGATGATGGTGGGAATGGTCCCACAATGTCCATGCCCCACTCTGCAAATGGCCAAGTAGGCGCTGTTGGATGGAGCGGGTTGGGCGGCCTCCGAGGGACTGGCCCGAATGCTTGGCATTGATGACACGTACGAGCATATTGGTTGCAATCTTCGTACATGGTGGGCCAATAGAACCCTTTGAGCTTGATGTTATTCTTCATCTTAGCTCCTGCTTGATGCGCCCGCACAACCCGGAGTGGACCTCGTGCATGACGGTCTTTGCTTCCTTGGATGAAAGGCACCGTAGGAGACCGATCGGTCCTTTTCATGGACGAGCCTGAAGAGCAGGCCGTCAATCAGCTG